>OX424573.1:57982204-58582204 GCA_949152435.1 Gastracanthus pulcherrimus
ATTCCACAAGGAACAATACTTGGTCCTTTGTTATTTATTATTTATATTAATGATATATTTAACCTAATACCTAATGACTGTATCATCTCATACGCTGATGATACTGTAATACTAAGTTCCGAAGAAGAGTGGGAAAAAACAACTACCTTAAGGCCAGGGTAGGGTTTTGCACTTTCGAAAAATCGATTTATTTATTTTTTGCTTTTTCTTGTAGTATAACATTTTAAGAATGTTGTCCCAAATTTTCAAATCGATCGGAGCAAAACTCTAGAAATTATAGACCTTTTAGTTCCCTATCCTCGAAGTGTAATCGTAGCAGCTGCAGGCGCTCGAAAACGAAGCGCGCAACTGAGGAGCAGGTATACAGTTTATTCTCTCTGTGATCATTCTGTTCCGAATTCATGTTTTGAAAAGGTCGTATTTAGTAAGGAGAAGCAGTTGAAGCCTTATATACATGCTATATACGTGTTTATATTTCGAAAAGAAAGAGAAGCGTCAGTTGACCGTTGAACCTTCGTTCGATCAAGTGCCACGCAGTGACTTTATAATAGTGCTCGTGAAATTGTTTCTTTAATTATAAAATGCCGAGAAATTCAAAAGCTTCACGAGAGGAGCGGAATAGCTCAAGAATTTATTTGAGTAGACCGAGAAAAAGGCCTAACCCAATGGACAAATCCGACGATACAGTTACGACTATGAGCGCGTCATCTAAAAAAATTAACTTGAATACGAGTGACAGTGTAGCAGAAGATACTGAAAAACATTTTAGAATTATTGATTTTTTACAAGTATTTTCTTCAATTTCAAGTGTAGTTAAGTGTGCTAAATGCGATGGAAAAGTTGTGTTTCAATGTTGTGAAAAAGAAGGTCTTGGTTTTTAGATACAAGTGAAGTGCTCCAATTGCAATCCACGCTACATACCGTCGAGTGAAAAAATTGGTCACCGCTACGAGATTAACACTCGATTTGCCTTTACAATGCGTGCATTAGGTTTAGGCCTAGCAGGGTGTAATAAATTCTGCGGCTTAATGGACATTTCAAGTCACTTTTTATCCAAAACATCTTACTTAAGTAATATATCCATGTTCGCAACTTCTGTACAAACTACTGCTGAACAGTTTCTCCTTTCCGCTGCACAAGAAGAAATAAAAATAACGAAGGAAAATTCCGAATCTGATGTTTTGACCGTTTCGGGAGATGGGACCTGGCAGAAGGAAGGTTTCAGCTCTTTATATGGTGTAACTTCGTTGATAGGCTACTGGACTGGCAAGGTAATTGATATTCAAACTAGCAGTTTATATTGTCAACAGTGCAAATTATGAGAAAAAAAGTTAAATACGGCTGAGTTTGAAGAATGGCATGAAGAGCATGTAAATAACGGTGAATGCCAAGCCAACCACGCGGGTCCATCAGGAAATATGGAAGTGCGAGCAGTAATAGACATGTTCAGCCGCTCCGAAGAGAAGTATGGAGCAAAGATTGGTAATTATGTTGGAGACGGAGATAGTAAGACGTTCGGTAATTTAGTCAAACACAGCCATATGGTAAAGATTTTGTTATTAGTAAAAAGGAGTGCATCGGACACGTGCAAAAAAGAATGGGGAAACGTTTGCGTGACCTTGTTAAAAATACTGTTGAAGAAACAGTCGTAAAAACGGGAAAAAACGCTGGTAAAAAACGTAGGAGTAAAGTCCTTGGCAGTAAGGGAAAACTCACCAGAAAAATGATCGACAATTTAAGTAGATACTATGGAGCAGCTATAAGACGCAATTGCGATTCGGTGCAAAAAATGAAAGATGCCATCTGGGCTACCTACTACCATCTGCAGTCGACAGACGAAAATTCTCATCATGAAAAGTGTCCGAGCGGCGAGACTTCGTGGTGTCCTTATAAAAAAGCTTTGGCCACAACGGGGGTAGAAAACTTTAAGCATGCATACTCTCCACTTCCAAAAGACGTTATTGAAGCTCTAAAACCAATCTGCGAAGAGTTGAGCAAGGACGAACTCTTAGAAAGATGTGTCGGAGGTTTTACCCAAAACGCCAATGAGAGTCTTAACCGGTTGATTTGGAAAGTTGCACCGAAAAAGTTACCTGGTAGCAAACAACTCGTAGAACTGGCATCGTATATAGCTGCAAGTACGTTCAATGAAGGCGCAGGTGCTTTACTTACCTTTTTGTCCGATATGGGTATCAGCGTTGGGCCAAGCGCGCACGATTATGCAAGATTGGAAGATAACTGTCGGATAAGTAAGGCAGAGTTTCAAGCTGAACAGCATACTAAGAGGCCTGGATTTTGCGTAAATTGCAAAAAAAAGAAGCTGAGGATAACAATGTTGCAGCAGGAAATGTGCTTTATGGAGCTGGAATCGATGACTCGATGTAAGTTAAAAAAAAAAGATTTTTTCTTAACTTTTCATACTTAAAAACTTTAAACGCGTTTTTCTCGAAACCACTTTTCCAAAGTCCGTGATCATTGTCATTTCAGAACCGTTTAACCGATTTACACCAAATTTGGTATACAGTTTCTAGGTATAATAAACCTCCCCCCAACGGTTCGTATGAAATTTTTTTTGTACATTAAGGGTGTTTTTCACCCCCAAAATGACGAAAATTTTAGTTAAAAATCGCAACTTTTGATTCAAACTGCTATAAAACGTATAAAAATGAAAAAAAATACATTTGGAAACCGTTGGGGGGAGGATTTAGTGATGTTTTAATTAAATTTTACCCAAATTTTGGTTACAGGTAATTTTGTCCGAGATACAGTGATCACCGCAAATCATCTTTTTCAAAAGGCGTTTTGGGAAATGCTCCGTCACCGGCTTATTTGCCGACATAATTGCATGAAAAAAATTGACAATGTTGTTGAAATGATGCTTAAAAGTGTACAAAAGGTTTGAATAAATTTGGTCAACGCAGTTCTCTAAAAAAAATTCGCAAAAAAAGTGTTTTTTTAGCAAGAAAACCCTACCCTCCCCTTAATGAACAAAATGCTAGACAAAGTAAATGATTGGTTAGCATTCAATCAACTGGCATTAAACACTGATAAAACGGTATTCATAACTTTTGCAAGCTATAATGATAAAATACCAAATAATATTGAAATAACAATACAAGAAAAATGTTTAAAAAGAGTTGAATGTTGTAAATACCTAGGGGTTATTATAGATATGAACATGAGATGGTCACTTCATATACTTAATATAGTACAACGAACTAAGTACTTAGTTTATAGATTTCCTAAATTGAATAAAATAATGGATAAAAAATCACTAGTTATTATATATTATGGATTATTTAATAGTTTGGCTAGTTATGATATAGTGGCGTGGGGCTCGGCCTACGATAGTGCCATTAAGCCACTTTACCAATTACAAAATAGAATATTTAAGATAATAGGTACTAATAATAATATTTGGCAGAAAGGTTCCATGTCTCTAAATATCAAAGGAACTTATGTACTCCAAATATTGGTTTATAGCTACAATACCTTAAAAAATATATATAAAAATTTAAACAGCAAAACTAGAAATAAAAGCCTAGAGCTACTTAAAGTTTCTTTAGAAATAGGTAAAAAAAGTAATATATATAACGCAACAAAATATTTTAATCAATTACTAAATGAGTTGAAAAACTTAAATTATAGTATGGAAAATATAAAGACCAAAATCAAAAAATGGGTGAATTTTAATGTATAATAATATTATTTAATATTTTAAGACAATTATTTATTGTTGATAGTTTTTAGATGTAGGTTTTTAATTTTTAGGTTTAGTTTTCAATTTAAAATGATATTAACTTATAATATTATTCTTAATTGCAATTAATTATTAAGGTTTACTTATTGTTATTGTTTCGGATTTTAAACATGTATTTTAAAATCTATAAGCAAATATATAATATAATATTAAGATTAACTAGGATTAAAATAATAATATCACAACCTGATATAATATAGCTATGGTAATCTGTCATTGTAAGCCTCAATACTCTAAATCAAAGAAAGAGTCTGTCAAAGGCTTAGAAACAAACTTCTTACAACAAATTTTAATACTCCAGCTCTTTTATTTTCTGAGTGTATTATTAATTATTGACTATATTTTCCTTTTAATTACAAACAGTAATTGCAATGGTTTAATTATTATTAAAACATAACCCTACATTTATTGTATATATTACTAATATGTATGAATGTAGGTTTAACAAAAGTTCTTGGTGTAATTATAAAAGTATCTATCAGTGGAAACAATACACTTAAAATTATTCCACAAAAACTCATTCCATGTATGAAAATAAGAGAGAGAGAGAGAGAGAGAGAGAGAGAGAGAGAGAGAGAGAGATAGAGAGAGAGAGAGAGTGATATTAATTTTTTAGAAAGAAAATTCGAAAAATCGTGGTTTATATAGTAGTTCTGAGTGAAAGAAAAGTAACCTGAAAAGCTACGTGCGTATTGAGTCAGAAACATCTGGCCTGATACGCGATCGCAGCTAGCAATCGTCCGGAGAGGGGGTCGCTGGACTATACTGCTGACCTACCGAAGTATACCTATATAAGTGGCCAAGAACCCGCCAAGCTTATTTATTTTCTAGTATGTTTAAACTATGGAAACTATGTTTCGTTCTAGTTAGAGCTCACAAGGGGCTGAGAGAAACAGTTACAAGGGTGCCAACTTATCTTGTTCGACTTATAGGGGGAGGAAGATGGAGAGAAGGCACGAAAAAATGTCAAGCACCTGCGAGCGCTCTAAAGAAAGGGCGGTTCCAGAAGGCTCGCAGAGAGAGGCCTCAGAGCATTGGCGGCGCTCAATCTCTGTCCTTTCCGATTCACCGAGGGTTATGTCCTCTGCTTTGAAGATCGCGGTACTAGAAGGCCCGCAGAGAGGGCTCAGCGTTGGTGGCGCTCGTTCCTGACTTCCCCGTTGGGTAGAGGGAGGACACAGTACTAACCCCTCTACCTCGACTCTTGAGCGAGTCTGGACGGGAGAAAGCCCACCCAAATTAGTGAAGGCTACACCACTCGGTTGTTATTTAGGGGCCGACCTCGTGAGAGGAAGGCCTTCTGAAGAAATGAACGAGGCTCAAGCGCTCTATGGTTTGACCGAGAGGTCAACAGCCTCCTTGGACCGGGAGAGAGGACTTTGCTCCTTGCGTACTCCTACCGGCTTGCAGTCCCACGACCTGCGGGTTAAGGAGAACATCCGCTTTCACCTTTGGCTTAGAACGAGCGCGGCCAAGCTCGGCTGGAGCAGTAGGCTTCCTCTTTGGTGGCGACAGGATAGCCACTGGCCTCCTGCGTGACTCGTTTGCTCGCTTGGCCTCCAGCTTCCGGACGATGACTCGACTGGAAGTCTGGACGCCGCAATCCTTCCTCCACCTCGATGAACCCGTCTGGGTGACTACGTTAATCCGGGCGGCTCGTCGGGATAGGCGAATCGCATTCAGCTGCCTGTTGGCCTGGGCCAAGTAGAGATGATGGAATCCAAGCTCCGTCTGCAGTACCTTGATGCTTTGCATTCAAGATGTAAGGAAGGAAAAGGAGGAAGGTGAAAACAAAATAATGTAAGGAAGGGAAAGGAGGAAGGTGAAAACAAAATAATTAAACAAGTAGTTTAATTAAACAAAAGCGTGATTTATTCTCGAACTCGAGTAATTAAACCTGTAGTCGTCTCTAGGCGTTAATAGGTAGGTTTCTCAAGTGAGAGTCACGAGACGGGGAGGAACAGGTCGAGTGCCTTCCTGGCCGGCCCTATATGCGCCTCACTGCGCTACTCCTACTGCGGGACAGATGAACTAAGCTGCCGGGGACTCCGCGCAACGGTGCGAAAATTTAAATACAGCTATTCTAAGCTGCGCGAAAGAGCCTAGTATTGGTCGTATAACAATTTCCCTACGTTTTAAAGGCTCTTGATGTGTCTGTGTTCAGCGTATTTACAATGTTAAGTCTTAGTGTACTTAAGACTAATTTATTTACAAGGTAATCCTCGTCTCTTGACCATGGGTTTGTCTAGGTGACTGCGCGCTGTTTGGAGTTGGCAATTGAGGTTGACCATTTGATGCTAATGACTGATGAGCAGGGATAGTAATCTCCTGACCACTAGAGATGTGAGCAGGGTTAGTAGTCTCCTGACCACTAGAGATGTGAGGCGCCTGCGTGCTGTTCAAGCGCGCTGAAGAATGGTGCGCGGGGGTAGCAGTCTCCTGACTACTAGAGATAGTAGGGTTAGCAGTCTCCTGACTACTAGAGATAGCGGGGTTAGTAGTCTCCTTACTACTAGAGATAGCTGGGTTAACAGTCTCCTGAGTAGTAGAGATGGAAGGCATCTGCGCGCTGTTCAACCGCGCTGGCGACTGGTGAGCGGGGGTAGCAGTATCCTGACTATTAGGTGTAGCAACATTATCGAGTTTCATCTTGGATGTGTGGATTTTCGTAGGATTGCCATTCCTATCCACTATGTAGATGTCACTGCTAACGCGCTGTAAAATTGGGAATGGTCCTCCCCACTTTTTTGCAAATCCAGCATGAAACCCCTCGGCGGCATTGGACAGGGGGTGGCTGTGCACATAAACCAGACTTCCGACCTGGAATTTAGGGGAAGTGGACTTTGCTTGGATGTACTTTTGTTGATATTGCATTTGGTTAGCGCTGGCAATGGACACTCGCTCTTCTCGCAGCGGTGGTGAATTCTGTGACCAGTCGAATTTCCAGTTTTCTGGTCTTGGAAGACATTTGCCCATCAAGAGCACGGCCGGTGTAAGGCCTGTAGCAGCATTACAGCGGTTCCAGAGTTGGTATAGCACTTTTGATAGGCATACATCCCAATCTTTGTTCGATCTCCGACGGATGGGTAGTCGCAGATCTTTCTTGATTTCCTGGTTCCTTCTTTCGGTTGGGTTGGTACGAGGATGGTATATGGCTGTTGTCCATTGCTCTGCCTCCCATGGGCTGCATGCGTCTCGCCAAACTTTGCTACAGAACTGCGGCCCGTTCTGAGAGAGAATCGCTCCTGGGTAACCCCACTGGGTGAAAACGTCATCATCGAGTATTTTGATGAATCGTGAAGCATCTGAACATCCAAGGAGAAACGCTTCGACCCATCTCGAGAAGAGATCCGTAACAACCAAAATGAAGCGACGTCCCTTGGCGCTTCGTGGGTACAGTCCCATTAGGTCCACGGCTATGGTGTCCCATGGTTTCGTTGGCTGGTGTGGTCGTAGAGGTTCGGAAGTCGTGCAAGCGTTTTGCAGCATGCGCCAAGCTTACACTGGCGAATGTAGTTGCGAGCCTTCTTCCGCATTTTTGGCCACCAATGGAACTCTCGGATTGCTCTTATCGTTTCATCGACTCCGGGGTGCCCCGCGTAGATAGAGTCGTGGTATTCGTAAAAGACTCTCCCCGTGATAGACTGAGGAACTACGATTCTCCATGGGGACTGATCGTTGTCACGGAGCCATAAGGTGTCGTTAATAAGGCCATGCCTCTCCAGAAAGTGTTTCTCCTCTTTTGAAGGATTTTCTTTTCCCATAAGGGTTAGTGAGCGCTGGGCCAACTTGCTGCAGTGTAGGTCACTCTACTGAGCCTTGCGTATTTCGTCCGAAAGGGACGGTCTATCGATCGTGAAGATTGACGGAGTGTTTTCCTCATGTTTGATTATCTCGTGTGTCCCGTCCGGTGGAAGAAAACCCTCCTGGTCGTCTAGTTCCTCGCTTACTTCGTCTACTTGATTACGAGAAAGGAAGTCAGCCAGCTGGTTTTCTTTTCCAGGACAGTGTTCGATTTTCGGTTTGAACTCCTGCAGTAACAAAGCCCATCTTCAGAGTTTGTTACGAGTGTCCTTGAAGGTGCGAAGCCAGGTGAGTCCTTTATTGTCTGTCCGCTGTGTGAACGAGATATCATCCAATACATGACGGTATCTTTTGATCGCCCATATGATCGCAAGACATTCCTGCTCATTACTGTGATAACGAACTTCTGTGTCATTTAACTTTGCACTTACGTAGCTAATAATGCTTCGTCCCCCATCTGACTGTTCCTGGTATAATACTTTCGTGCACATAAGAGTTACAGCTATGGTGCGGGGAAACTGTTTACATTTCATAGGGTCCCGAGCCGCACTGAATCCAAATCCGAGGTCAGATTTTGAAAATTCAAGACGGCGGATCCAATATGGCGGACGGGAAAGTCAAAAAATCGAGATTTTGAAAAACAAAAAATTTTTTCGTATTCTACGTGAAAACACAAATAGATACTGTTTTTTGTTTTTTCGATATCTCTCTTAGTTCTTGAGTAAAAAATTCATTTTCAAAATCTGACCTCGGATTCGGGTTCAACGCGACTCGAAGTTTATGAATTTTTTACCCAAAAACTAAGAGAGATATCGAAAAAACACTAAAAACAGTATCTATTTGTGTTTTTACGTCGAATACGAAAAAATTTTTTGTCTTTCAAAATCTCGATTTTTTTACTTTCCCGTCCGCCATATTGGATCCGCCATCTTGAATTTTCAAAATCTGACCTCGGATTCGGATTCAGCGCGGCTCGGGACCCTATGAAATGTAAACAGTTTCCCCGCACCATAGCTGTAACTCTTATGTGCACGAAAGGGTTAATTACAGAAGGCAAAAGTTTTTTCTTGAGGCCTCGGAGTAGGGGAGCCGTCACTCGTTCTTGTTGGCCAAGGCAGAGAACATTTCATGTGAAGTCCAATATGCTGCACTGGTTGTCCAACCAAGGTAATCCGAGAATCAGTGAGTGGCGTAATGAAGGCGCGTAGGTCATCATCGTGAACGGTTTTCTCTGGATCTGGAAGTTCAACTCCGTGATCCCAGTGATTTGTAGTTCCGATTTCTCAGCGGCTAAGTAGAAAGTTGTGTCGTATCTTTTGATATCCTGACAAGGTGTCAGGAGCGACCTATTAACCAAACTTGCAGTAGCGACCGGATCAACCAGTGGTATGACTTCCATCCCCTCGAATTCTACTTTGATTCGAGGAAGGTTTGTCACATTGTGGAATGTGCTGTTTACTTCTGAATTATTGTATAGTCGGCGTCGGCTGCTGGTTTCTCCACCGCCTTGCACCAGTTTCCCATCTGTTGCGGGATTTGGTTTTGCTGCCACGCCTTTAATGTGGTACAATCCTTGTGGAAATGACGCTCCGGACAGTACCAGCATTTTGGGAGGTATTGTGCTCCTTGGGCTGTTGCTTTGATCGGACGTTCCTCGATTGATTTCGCAGGTTTGACCCTGGCTTGGTTCTCATCCGTGTCGTCCTTGTCGGCTTACAAGGCCATCCCTAAGTGGTCTGCAAAGTCAACGAGCGTCATCGGTCGGAGCGCTTTACGTAGCGAGGACGTAAGTAGTCCCAGTAAAATCCGGACTTTGTCTGCTTCCTGCTCGTCCGGTCTTATCCGCTGGAACAGGAGATATTTCTCCTGTAAGAAGGCGCCGACGGATTCCTTATCTCCTTATTTCTTGGAGTAGAGTTGCGCCATTAACTCTCCTTTAATGGAGTCACTATCGTAGCGATTGATCAGGAGCTCTCGGAATCGCTGCCATTCAAAATCCAACCATTTGTAGCATTGCCACCATGTCTCAGCTTTACCATGCAGCCCTTTTTCCAATATCCGAGTCCTCTGAGTCTCTGGGATTTGAAATGCGGTAATATACTCCTCGCAGCGTAATAAATACCGCTGAGGATCCTCATGGCTGAGCCCTTTGAACTCTGGTTTAAGAAGGCCTCTGACCGTAAAGGGCCTGACAGAAAGCGTCCTAATTGTGAAGAGCGGGTGGTAACCCCATGTGGTTACCCGCTCCACCGCCATTTCCATCGTTGTTGCCGTTGTTTACGTCGTTACCTGCTCTACCGCCATTTCCACCGTTGTCGCCGTTGTTTACGCCGTTATCGACCATTTCGATTTGTTGTCTCTCCTCGATCGGATTTAGAACGACCTACTTATTTGACAACTGCCATTTCGTCCATGTACTCAGGTATGACCGCCGTATTAGTTTACTCGATTTCTGTTTTGTATGGGTATTTTTCTACTCCCAGAAGTAGTGATTGTGAGCGGGTTTGAGGTCTATTGGCTGTAGAGTGTTGCACAGGCATTGATGAGCTCAGTCTGTTGTGAATTCTCTTCAGTCTCTGACTGAAGCTGACGGAGTCTGGCCCCGCGTTGGGTGCCAATTTGTCTTGTTCGGACGGAAGAAAACCCTCCAAACTTAGTGAAGGCTACATCACCCGATTGTTATTTTGGGGTCAATCCCGTGAGAGGAAGGCCCACTGAAGAAACGAACAAGGCTAAAGCGCTCCATGGTTTGACCGAGAGGTCAACAGTCTCCTCTTGGACAGGGAGAGAGGACTTTGCACGGTCGCACGACCTGCGGGTTAAGGAGGACGTCCGCTTTCACCTTTGGCTTAGGAGGAGCGCGACCAGGTTTGTATATATATGTATATATATATATATATATATATATATATATATATATATATATATATATATATATATATATATATACTCTCGATTTTTCAGAAAATAAGCTATATTTTTATATATAAATGGATACCTCTCTAGGAAGTCGACAACAAACAAATTATTTTTTTAATTTCAGAAAAAATGTTCCTGTTTATATGTATTATTATTATTATTATTATTATTAAAAGGTGCCGTGGTACTTAGTGTCTCAGGAACACGTAGTTTTTACCTTTGTATTACTATCCCCCTGGGTTGGACCTAAGGAGGCTCCACGAAACCCACAGCTTTGCAATAAGCTCGTAGGTTGTTCGTGTTTCCCTCCTTGAAAGTCGCGGGATCCAAGATCCCGTTCTTAAGCCACCTCTGTCGATGTCCGGCTAGATTGGGGTATTTGTGGAGAAAATGGCTTGGAGTCACCTCTTCTTTGTTGCACCATCAACACAGGTTGATTGTTCTCCGTGTTTTGTATAAATAGCACCGCAGGTCGCGGTGTCCAGTTCATAGGCCCAGTACGATGCGTGCCCTCCGTTTATCCAATCTGATGATTTATTTTCCCCACTCGGTGATATGCTCCCCCAGTAATTCTTTGGATCATCTATATCCCATGGAGTTTTTCCATATACTCCATCCGTCTTTTACTAATTTTTTCCTGACCGCGTCACAGCCTTCCTGGTAGGTACTCCTACCTCCCTTTCTGGCTGTCCGCTTTTATTTGCTGCTTGCCTTGAAAGCTAATCTGCTCTTTCCTTCCCTTCTATTCCCGAGTGTCCAGGAATCCAGGTGATACAGACCCTATTTACGCTGGCCAGTTCGTTTAGGGTTTTTTCGTATCTCTGACCAAGACTGACATTGTGCTAGGTTTCCCCAGAGCTAAGATAGCTGCTTGGCTGTCGGTGCAGATTTGGATATCTCTAACTTCGACCCCATTTTGCACCAAGATTCTCGCACAGGTTTCTATGGCTGTTAGTACCGCTTCTAGCACCGTGTTGTGTCTTCCCAGGCAGTGGGCTGTATCCTCCCGTCGCTTGGTACTACAGATTACAAATCCCGTACCTTTGTCCATTTTAGATCCATCTGTCAACTAGATGTCTCCATGTCCAAAGTTTTGGTTGTTCCACTCCTCTCTATTCGGTATTTTCGTTTTGTAACGTTGCCCGAATTGAAAGATTTTATTAATTCTATCATGAGGCTTTTCAAAGATTGATTCGTCCAGCATTTCTCTCCGGATTGTAGTATGTCCGTTTCCTTTTTCTGACCACCCTCCGCCGCACATCAGTCTCTATGCCGACCTGACGGCCACCTCCTGAATATTCAGGTCAAGGCCATCCATACCCACCACTATCCTGACAGCGGCTGTGGGGGTACTTCTTCGCAACCCGAAAATTCCCCTCAATATGACCGCCTGTACAAGGTCCAGGCTTCTCTTTGTGGTTTTATTTTCGGTTGCTTTCCACCATATTACTGCAGCGTAGGTGAGCTTCGGTTTCAGTATCGCCTCATATATCCATAATGCCTTCTGGAGTTCTAGCCCCCATCCTGTGCCAATAGCCGCTCTACACTGCATGAATATGTTTACCACCTTTCCGCATTGCTGTTTAACATGCTGCTTCCAGGTTAGTTTCTTATCTAGATCTACCCCTAGGTATTTAACTCCTTCTGCATACGGTATTTCTTTACCGTAGAAGTTAACCTTTCTGTTGATTTTAGTTTTATAGTTAGTGGTGAAGACTACAATCTCTGTTTTTTCTGGATTTACCCCCAGAGATACCGTCTGACACCACTCCCTGGCCTTGCTCAGTGCTCTATGAGCGAGATCCGGTAAAACTTCCTCATATTTACCCCTGGGGAGTATGGCAAAGTCGTCCGCATAGCCGACAGCAAAGATTCCTTCTCTGTCAAGTATGTGTAGGAGTTCGTCAGCTACGAATGGCCACAAGAGAAGTGATATGACCTCCCTGCGGACATCCCTCGTTGACCTCTCCATTTACTGTTTTCCCCTTCCATTCCGTTCTTGATGATCAGCGGTACACCATGCTTCGCCAGGGCTGTGTCAATGGTTTTCCTAGTGGTGCTGTTAAAAGCTCATTCTATGTCCACAAAGACGCCAAGCACCGTATCCTTGGCGCTTTTTGCCTTTTCAATATATTCTACAACAGAGTGTAAAGCCGTTTCCGTGGATTTATCTGTTCCGTCAACGCCCAATCTGCATTTCCTCGTGTCCTAGTTCTCCCAGGTATACGTATCTGTCCCTCCCCGTTCTCATTTTTAGCGAAGTCTATGAAGTTCGCCCTCAGAAGTAGTTCCATGGTTTCCTCTTCTGTTTCCGCGTAGTATCCGGAACTGTCTTTAAGGCTTTGTAAACGAATACTGTTATCCTTGGTTAGAAGTGTGGCTTGTTTAGCCGTTTCTGTTAAATCTTCTGTACTTGACCATAAATTCTGCCATTTCTCCCTTTTGGCTTTATCTAGTTTCCTTTTGAAGTCATTTAGCGTATCCTTATACGTCCTCCATCCTCCTGGGTTCCTTGTTTTCTTTGCTCTGTTAAAGGCCTTTCGGGCCTTCCTTTTCAGCGTCTCTAGGTATCTGTTCCACCAGGGGACACCGTTTGGTTGTCCCTTCGGCTTTAACAGGCAGTTGCTCTCATATTCTCTGGTAATAGTTGTCTGGACCTGTTCCAGTGTCCATTCCAGTCCATATTCCGTCCCATATGTTCCTTTAAGGTGTATTAAACGTTCGTTTATCTGGCAGGCTGTATCCTTGGGATTCCTCTTGGGCTCACTCCATATTTTCTGGATCTTCATCCAGAATGAAATGATCCTATGATTCGACATAGATGGTTCATCCTCCACTCTACATCCATGTATATGGTTCCCAATGTTCATACTGGCCAGGGTGAGGTCTAGAACCTCTCTTCTATTACTGGTAACAAAATTCAGCTCATCACCCTGATTCATTATGTCAATTTGTGTACTAGTAATATATTCCAGCAGAGTTTCACCCCTCTCGTTGATATCTGTACTGCCCTATACTTCATGGTGAGCATTGGCGTCCGAGCCGATGATCAAGTCGTGTTTTTTATCTCTGCAGTATTCTATTACTTTCCTCATACCTGTTGTTGGTATTTCCTAATCGTGAGGAAGGTATGCTGAAGTGATCACGATTGTTCTCCCTCGGCCTTCCTCGTCCTTGATATACTCCCTGATGGTCGCGCAATCCCTAGAGCTCAGTTCCTGTAATATAAAAGTATTAATACCGTTGATGCAGATGCATGCGCGTACATTTCCATCATTTGTTCCTACAAACAGTTCTCCGCTTGTATTTAGCCCCCTAATACGTCCCCTCTATACCCAAGGTTCCTATATTAATTTTATTAGGGCTGTGTTTGTATGCACCTTTGCCATGGTCCTTGCTAAAACTGCAGAAGCGCTTTTGCTATGGTGCAAGTTAATCTGACAGAAGCGTATCTTGGTGGCCGCTATTATTGCTCTACCATCTGAGGCTGCGCTTCCTCTTGAGACGTCGTCACTTTCCCATCGGCGATACTCTTGCGGTTCAGTGGCTTGAAGGTCACTGAACCGACGCTCGCCGTGAGTCTGTAACTCCGACTCTTCAGTGTAGCAGCCAATGGTTCATCTAGGCCCAGAATCAGATAGCTTTCCGGTGTCTGCTTCAGGACCGCCCACCTGGACGTGCCCACTCCCCCATTCTGCCGCCGGATCAACTTCAGGAAGTCCGGTGCAGTTTTAACCCCCTCGGGGAGTCGATTCATCACCTTGGTGACCATCAGCTCCTCCGCCCTGATCACTTTGGCCTTCAGGTTCGGGTCCCCTAGGTCCAGTTTCTCTGACTCCCCTTCTATCCAGGTCGCTGTTTCCTTGTCCTCGCAAATGAAGACAAGGGTGCCTTTTCTGGGGAAGGTTTCCTTGAATCGGGGTACAAAGTCCCCCTCTTCCATCTTCAGGACTTGGTTGACAACCGCCTCCTTGAACTTTCCTATCACGTCAGCAGGCATCTCCCTTCCAAGGTACTCTTCACAAGTGAGGGTGACCCTCGGCAGGTTTGATGCCGCCGCCAAGAAACTTCCACTCTCCTTTGGACGCTTAAGGGGTAACACCAGTCTAAAATTTTCAAAAAATCGTTTTTTTTTCGGCTTAAACGATACTTTGGACCCTTAAAAATCATATCCAATTGGTTTTATACAGAAATAAAATTTGTAAGAGGTCCAGTTCTCGATTTTGCCGCAGCGCCTCGGAGCGCGCCGTGACTGCTGAATCAGCCGCCACGGCGCGCTCTGATTTATCGACTATGTAGTGCTCCTACCTGTCGAAATTCTATTGCTTACGGTCATTATGGTTCCTCAGAAGTCCACCAGGGTGTACTAACACTAAATAGAAGTGTGTGTGTGTGCGTGTGTGTGTGTGTGTGTGTGTGTGTGTGTGTGTGTGTGTGTGAACTAGTACAGCTGCCAAGCGACGCCGTGCAGACGCTTTATTTTCTTTCCGTACATTTTCGTTCAAATATTAATAACGTATTTTGTTATTGTAAAAGTTTTCGAATAAACAATATGAGTTCGAGAAAAGTCATGTATTGTGACAAAAAAACCGGCCAAGGAGGAAGGAGAAGTACAAAAAGACCGAGCAAAATCGTTACTAGCTGGAGATGCCAAGCCTGAAGAACGTTAGTACATCGGCTAAAAAATTATTAGATGTAAACTTTGATGATTTTGAAGTAAATGAAGGTTTCGGTTACCGAATTCTGAATTTCGCAGCAGTGTTCTCCGCGATATTGCAAGCTCTTGTATGTAAAAAATGCAAATCCGACGTAACGTTCACCGAAACTGGAAAGCGAGGCTTGGGTTTAAAAATTGTGATTTCCTGTAAAACCTGTGATCAGATTACTATTTCTAGTTGTCCATTTATTGAGAAAGGATATGATATCAATCGCAGAATTGTTCTTGCCATGCGATTACTAGGAATAGGATTGAATGGCATTATAAAGTTTTTCGCCTTCATGGATCTCCCACGACCAATTTTTCAATCGTTTTACGATACAGTTGTTAAGAAAATTGCCATTGAAGCAGAAGCTGTTTTTAAGCTCAGTATGAAAACTGCAGCTAAAACAGACCGAGAAAAAACTGACGATCCAAATGGCATTACTGTATCTGGTGATGGTTCGTGGAGGAAGCGTGGTTTTTCATCTCTTTACGGGTTCGTTTCACTTATCGGCTGGTATACTGGCAAAGTAGTCAATGTTTTGGTGAAATCTAAATATTGCAAAGCTTGCGAATTTTGGAAAACCAAAACTGACACCATCGAGTTCAAGGAGTGGAGCCAAGCTCACAAAGATAAATGCCAAGCGAACCACGTCGGCTCCGCAGGAAAGATGGAAGTGGACGCCGTCATCGAAATGTTCCAGCGCTCAGAATCTTTGTACAACTTAAAGTACGCTAATTACGTGGGCAACGGACATTCAAAAACCTTCGAAGGAATCATAGATTCTGAGCCCTACGAAAAGTTCACCGTAAAAAAAAAAGAATGTATCGATCATGTGTAGAAGCGGATGGGTTCTCGTCTCCGTAATAAAAAAACAAATAAAAGGACTTGGAGGAAACAGCAAGCTTACTGGCAAGCTCATAGACGAGTTGGCAATTTATTATGGTTTAGCATTTCGTAGGAATCATGATTCTGAGAAGAAAATGCGCAATGAAATCTACGCAACGCTGGACCACAAATTCTGTACTGATGATCAACCGAGACACGAAAGATGCCCGCGCGGAGAAACTTCATGGTGCTCTTGGCAAAAGACTCAAGCTACTGGAGAAGATTTTGTACATAAACCACTTCTCTCTGAAGAAGTTTATTAAGCGATTTCGGCAATTTATAAAGCGTTAAGCAGTGACGATCTACTTACGCGCTGCTTAGGCGGCTTCACACAAAATAGCAACGAAAGTTTCAATGCGACTGTCTGGTCTATGGCTCCAAAATCTTTCTCTAGTGGCAAACACGTGCTCGATACCGCAGTATATATTGCTGCAGGTATCTACAATGATGGCCTTTCAAGTGTCATGAAGCTGATGCGACACTTGGGCTTGACAATCGGACCGAACTGATATAATTTCTGCGTGAAGGCGGACGCGTGTCGCATCAAGTTTTCCAATAGATCCCTAACAGACAATGCCAGAGAGGCCCGGATCTCCTTAAAATCAGCCAGGAACGAAAAGGAGGAGTCAGACATTAATAGAGTTGGCCAAAGGTACGGTGCAGGCATCGCAGATTAGAGGTATACAAAAATTTCGAGGATTTAAATGCTCCGAAAGTTTTAAACGCGTTTTTCTCGAAACGGGTTTTTTCAAACTAGGCGCACTCATAGCTTCAACACCATTGCATGGATCGACTTGCAATTTTTACAGTAGCTTCACAAATATATTCCCCATCGGAGTACGTAGCCGTTTTTTGATATTTTGAAAATTACTTGTTTTATTAACAATTTACTACTCTTTTTTAGTCGAAAATTCATACGTTTTGTTCTTGAAGCGCACAGTTTCTACAAAAACTGGAATAAAAAAAATCCTACGTACTTCGATAGCTATTAGTATGTAACTCTAGAAAATCTTTGGTTTTTTGTTCCAGCTCTCACGGTTTTCGAGGAATTGGTACGCCCGCGGAGCACCTTCAAAAAAATCTTTTTCCGCAGATCTGCTATAGCGCCGCCATTTTGTACAAAAATCGTAATAAAAATTTTTTTTTTCATACATCAATATATGTTAAATGAACCATTTAAATATCGTATACTATTCCTTTTCCCATAATCCCAGAATAAATTGTCAAAATTAGGCCTTCGAGCGAGTGCGTTAGCCCTTCTTTTCCCTCTTCCCCTGTCGCCTGTTTGCCCCGAATACGGGCAAGGGTCGGCCCTCCTCTATCGCCCGTTGCTTCAAGAGTTTCCTCCTTTGAGCCCTACTCAGATGTCGGTTCAAGCCCGTCTCTTCCTGGGGTTTCTCTCCAGCTACCTCCGTTGTCGTATTTCCCTGGAGGGTATTCTCCGAGTTGTCGGCGATCGGTTCTTGAGCCCGATCCATCTCCATCTCGTTCACAATTTCTTCTGTTTGGTCTTTTTCCATATAAATTCCACGAATAGTGCGGAAATAAACACCCATATATTTAAAGTTGTTTGAAGCTAAATATGACATTATTGCCAAAATGTGCATTTTAATAATTTTGTAGTAATATTTCATATCATTTTGATTTATTTTATATAAATATTGTACTTCTGCCATTTTGCGACTGTGTCAGTCACTTTTGTACTGAAAAAAGCTATCTTCATGATTTTTGGTTTAATGGTTCGAGTGATCAAACCCACTTTTTTCAGGATTTTAATTTTCAAAATGAGTCTAAATAATTGAAAGGGGCATTAAAAAGTCTAGGAACCATTTTTTATCAAAAATTCAGAAAATATGCTAAAAAATCCCTTGTTGCAATTTTTTAAAGAGATTTAATTTTTTTTAATAAATTGAGGTTGAAATTTTGTTAAAAATGTAAAAAATGACTACATACTTATATTTAGCCTTGATCAACATTGAATATAAGGGTTTCTAAAAATCTGAAATTATTCACATACATTCTACATACCAAGAGGAACATTGTTACCGAAGAAATGAAAAAAATAATGTTCTTTTATCTTGATTTTCCAGAAAATCACCCAAACATATATACAAAATTCCTGACATGAGTGCGCAAAGTTTCTTCGAAAAGTATTAGAATGACCCTTATATATATTTATATAAAAGTACACAGATATATATATATATATATATATATATATATATATATATATATATATATATATATATATATATATATATATATATATATATATATATATAAATATATATATATATACGAGGGTAGTTCAATAAGTCTTTAGAATAAAGTATAAAAACAATTTTTTTGGGTAAATTTTTTTTTATTTTTCAACATAATCTCCTTGGAGCTCTATACACTTGGTCAATCGCTTTTTAAGTTTTTTTAATCCTTCAGAAAAGTGCGTTTTCGGAAGTTCCTCAAAATAAGCACTTACAGAGGCAATGACGTCTTCGTTGTCCGTAAATCTCTGTCCACCGAGCCATTTTTTCAAGTTTGGAAATAAGAAAAAGTCACTGGGGGCTAAATCTGGTGAATACGGTGGGTGTTCGACCAATTCGAATTTTAGTTCTTCAATTTTAGCCATTGAAACGAAGCATGTGTGAACTCGGGCGTTGTCGTGATGAAAGAGAATTTTTTTTCTCGCCAAATGTGGTCGTTTTTTTTAATTTCTTCTTTCAGCTGCTCTAATAATGATGCATAATACTCGCCAGTAATTGTTTTACCCTTTTCCAAGTAGTCAATAAGTATAATTCCACGTGCATCCCAAAAAACTGTAGCCATAACCTTACCAGCTAACTTTACGGTCTTTGCCTTCTTTGGAGCTGGTTCGCCTGTGGAAATCCACTGTTTGGATTGTTCCTTTGTCTCAGGAGTGTAGTGGTGTATCCATGTTTCATCCACAGTCACAAATCGACGAAAAAATTCCTCAGGATTCCGACTTATGCGCGCCAAAAGAGCCTCAGAGGCGACCACTCTATTGCGTTTATTCTCAGCTGAGAGCAAACGCGGCACCCATCTTGCCGATAGCTTTTTCATGACTAATTTTTCATGTAGAATTGAAACAACTGCACCTATAGATATCCTTGTGGCCTCAGCTAACTCACGCACTTTTAATCTTCTATCCTTCAACACCATATCGTGGATTTTATTGATGATTTCGGGAGTAGTTGCTTCTACGGGCCTTCCTGAACGTGGTTCGTCACTTATTGATGTACGACCACGCTTAAATTCATTTACCCAGTTATAAACCGTTGCTAAGGCAGGGGCAGATGTGCCATGAACTGAGTCCAATTCATTTTTTATCCCATATAGAGTTAAACCCTTTAAATGAAAATGTTTAATTACCGCTCTGAACTCGTTTTTTTCAATTTTTCTTAACAAGCAATTTTTTTTTTTCAATTGGTTATAAAAACACGTAAACTCAAGATGTAGACTGTGACTGCACCATATATCTAGTCGGGAGTGGTGCTGACTGAAAACAGATGATTTGGAGCGATTCGCGCGCCATCTGTTGGTCATTCTAAAGACTTATTGAACTACCCTCGTATATATATATATATAAGGGTCATTCTAATACTTTTATATATATATATATATATATATATATATATCGGTGTCATTCTAATACTTTTCGAACTAACTTTGCGCGCTCATGTCAGGGATTTTGCCTGCGATTATTTTATATGAAAGCACTCGTCAAAACAAGCTCTCAAATAATTCATTAGCCTTTGCGACCTAGTAGTTGCCAAAAACGGCTATTTTCAAAAATTCGAAGGACCTTCCATTAATACCAATTTGAACGTACCCAAAAAGAAATATTTTTTTGAGGACTTAAAGCAAAAAAGTATAAGACCCTTTTGGAAGCGCAATGGGTCACCCCTACGGAGCTAAATAAAAACCTAAATCGATACGGATTTGGGTCTACTTCATCCCAAATTCTTCATCATTAAAAGACCTTTGATTCCTTTTTTGGTACGTTCAAAACGGTTTTTTATAACTAAAGATACAGCCTCTGAAAATTAGTAATTTTTTAAAATCATAAGGTTGGTACCCCTATAACTTTTTTCTCTCAGCCTATTGTGAGTTCTAACGTTCACGAAACATAGTTCAAACATCCTAGAAGACAATGCTTTTAGTTTAGTGTTGTGTATTGAATTTATAGCATAACTATGAATTTTTTTCCAGCTGCTCTTTCAACTAAAGTAATCGTCATACTATTGAAGTCTGACGTAATTTACGTGACGTATTATACATTACGGACAATTCTATGTATGACCAAATGAAAACTTATTACGTCAACTTTATGAAATTTTGCATATTTTTGACAAGTTTAACGTACAAAATAACAAAAACCAATATTTCGATTTTTACAAATTTTTAAAAATTAATATTTTTGCTAAAAAATCATTTTAATATTATAAATTCAGCTCTAAAATCTAATCAGTTCTAAGTTCAAACATGTAATATGCCTGCAAATTTCAGCACGTGATATACTTTTTTATCATTTTATTATCAAAGCTTCCTCACTGAGCAAGCAAAATTGCTGGCTCATTTCGGCAACCCCATGCGCACACTTTTTTAAAAAGGTATTATTTGGACCCTTATTCTTTTTCGCAGATACAATCAATTTTTTTAAATAATAAAAAAAAAATTTCAAAAAATTGATTGGATCTTCGTAAATAAAATAATAAAAATATATGTAACGTAAACCTGCTCCGCTCTTTTTGTAATACGAGGGTAGTTCAATAAGTCTTTAGAATGACCAACAGATGGCGCGCGAATCGCTCCAAATCATCTGTTTTCAGTCAGCACCACTCCCGACTAGATATATGGTGCAGTCATAGTCCACATCTTCTGAGTTTACGTGTTTTTATAACCAATTGAAAAAAAAAAAATTGCTTGTTAAGAAAAATGGAAAAAAACGAGTTCAGAGCGGTAATTAAACATTTTCATTTAAAGGGTTTAACTCCATATGAGATAAAAAATGAATTGGACTCAGTTCATGGCACATCTGCCCCTGCCTTAGCAACGGTTTATAACTGGGTAAATGAATTTAAGCGTGGTCGTACATCAATAAGTGACGAGCCACGTTCAGGAAGGCCCGTAGAAGCAACTACTCCCGAAATCATCAATAAAATCCACGATATGGTGTTGAAGGATAGAAGATTAAAAGTGCGTGAGTTAGCTGAGGCCACAAGGATATCTATAGGTGCAGTTGTTTCAATTCTACATGAAAAATTAGGCATGAAAAAGCTATCGGCAAGATGGGTGCCGCGTTTGCTCTCAGCTGAGAATAAATGCAATAGAGTGGTCGCCTCTGAGGCTCTTTTGGCGCGCATAAGTCGGAATCCTGAGGAATTTTTTCGTCGATTTGTGACTGTGGATGAAACGTGGATACACCACTACACTCCTGAGACAAAGGAACAATCCAAACAGTGGATTTCCGCAGGCGAACCAGCTCCAAAGAAAGGCAGTTTTTTGGGATGCACGTGGAATTATACTTATTGACTACTTGGAAAAGGGTAAAACAATTACTGGTGAGTATTATGCATCATTATTAGAGCAGCTGAAAGAAGAAATTAAAAAAAAACGACCACATTTGGCGAGAAAAAAAATTCTCTTTCATCACGACAACGCCCGAGTTCACACATGCTTCGTTTCAATGGCTAAAATTGAAGAACTAAAATTCGAATTGGTCGAACACCCACCGTATTCACCAGATTTAGCCCCCAGTGACTTTTTCTTATTTCCAAACTTGAAAAAATGGCTCGGTGGACAGAGATTTACGGACAACGAAGACGTCATTGCCTCTGTAAGTGCTTATTTTGAGGAACTTCCGAAAACGCACTTTTCTGAAGGATTAAAAAAACTTAAAAAGCGATTGACCAAGTGTATAGAGCACCAAGGAGATTATGTTGAAAAATAAAAAAAAATTTACCCAAAAAAAATTGTTTTTATACTTTATTCTAAAGACTTATTGAACTACCCTCGTACATGTGAAATGGAGTAGAATAACCGATGAAAAAAAAATTTCGTTAATTATGTCACCCAGAATCGTGCGAGGAACAACGTTCCTTTAATAAATATGGTATTGAAAATAGTGATTAATTGTGACATGTAGGATGAATATTTTAACGTTTTACAACCGTAAAATTTAAGATATTATTGCATATCGATAGTATACAAATTTTCAGAATGATTAGCTTTTAAACATAAAAAGTTTTCTGGTTTCGTTAAAAAAGTCTTCTTTTTAGGTTTCACCCACGTCTGCCCCCGTAATACAATAAATAATTTGTTTGCGTCAGTATATACACTTTACAATTATGGTCTAGATTCTAGGAATTATAAAGGGTTGGACGCAGATATTTCAAATCCTTACATATTGTTTTCGGTTTTACTTAATATTATTATTTAACTATTTTTGAAAAGTAAGGGTTAATTTTATTCCGGGCTTTTCATTGTGGGATAAAGTGATTTAGAAAATAAAGTAAAATATTTTGTAGATATTTTATTAGTTTTTGCACAAGAGTAGAGAAAACTGTTAATTTAGATCCCATATAAAGAAATCATTGCGAGATATGTATCGAAGTATATCGAATTGAGATGTACATATTCTATGTTAATTTACGTTTGTTGAATATTATTTTGCTTTACATATCGTTTTGAAAATCATGTTTGCCTTGCCACTAACTATTAACATAGTTAATTTTATTAGATATAATGATATTAGTTTTTCATTTTCTATTAATAATCGAGATTGTTACACAGTTAAGTTCACGTCCATCAACGAAACAGAAAAGAGCACGAAGTGCGATTTCATATAACCTTATTGTAGTTTTAAATTTGTAAATTATTTTTGTTCAACAATTATACGTGCCTATGAAATATCATTGAGGACAGCATGCAGGTGTGTGAGGTCACAGACGACGGCGTCTGAGAAGATCTCCTCGTAGACTTTGCATGAATATGTAAAATGTTACATTCAGGTCTGAAAGGTCGCCGAAGATGGTGTCTATTCCGTGGCTTTTTGCATAAATATGCGTACGTGCATAGTGTCCTTGAATACGGTGTGTAAATTACGGGTAACCCTCGGAGACGACATACATGTGTTACGCACCAGGAAAAATTCAGTCTAGATTATTTGCTCCGAAGCCTTTAATGCACACGTGTAAATTGTCTTCGATTAAGGCGTGTATACAACCAGGGCTCTAAAAGGCGAGATGTAAGTGTTACGCCTTGGTAAAAATCAAGTCCAAATTGTCCGCACTGAGGCTTATGATGTCTACGCGGAAATTCTCTTCGAGTAAAACATGTACACGTCCCGGGCCTCTCAGAGAAGATTTCCAGAATTTACGCATGGAAAGAAATGAAGTCTAGATAGTGCGCTTCGGGGCTTTTGATGTTTAATTAAAATCCTCTGTAAAAATCATAAAATGGAATAAAACGTAAGAAATGGAATAGAACGTAAGAAAACGTAGTAAAAAATCATAAGAAATCGTAAGAAAACGTAAGTATCCATGAGGAAACGTAAGAAAGCGTAAGTATCCGTGAGCAAACGTAAGAAATCGTAAGAAAACGTAAGTATCCGTTAGGAAACGTAAGAAAACGTCAGTATCCGTGAGCAAACGCAAGAATACGTAAGAAAACGTAAGAATACGTAAGAAACCTTAAGAAAACAGAATGAGAGAAATTATCAATGTGAAAATGTAATCTAAAGTAATACAACATAAGGCAACGTAAAGAAACGTACAGAACCGTACAGAAATCAAAGAAACGTAAAAAACCGTAAAGATGAGTGAAGAAACGTAGATAAGCGTAATGAAATGTAAAGAAACGTAAAGAAACGTAAAGAAACGTAACGAAGCTTACAGCAATGTAAAGAACCGTAAAGGAACGTAATGAAACGTAAAGAACGGTCAAGAAACGTAAATAAACGTTAGGAAACGTTAAGAAACGTAAAGAAACATAAAAATCGTAAACAAACGTGAATAAATGCAAAGAAGCGTAAAGAAGCATAAAGAGACGTAAAGAAACATACAGAAACGTAAAGAAACGTTAAGAAACATACAAAAACGTAAAAAAGCGTAAATAAAATACAAAGAAATGGAAATAAACGTAAGCAAACGTTAAGAAACGTAAAGAAACATAAAGAAACGTAAAGAAACGTAAAAAAAACGTAAAGAAACGCAAAAAAACCCAAACAAACGTAAATAAAAGCAAAGAAACGCAAAAGAAACGTAAAGAAATGCAGAGAAACGAATAGAAATGCAAAGAAACGTAGAGAAACGTAGAGAAACGCAAAGAAACGTAAAGTAACGTAAATAAACGCAACGAAGCGTAAAGAAACGTAAAGAAGTGTAAATAAGCGTAATGAAATGTAAAGAAACGTAAAGAAACGTAAAGAAACGTAAAGAAGCTTACAGACATGTAAAGAAACATAAAGAAACGTAAAGAAACGTAAAGAAATGTAAAGAAACACAAAGAAACGTCAAACAGCGTAAAAAAGCGTAATGAAATGTAAAGAAACGTAAAGAAACGTAAAGAAACGTAAAGAAGCTTACAGAAATGTAAAGAAACGTAAAGAAACGTAAAGAAACATAAAGAAACACAAAGAAACGTAAAGAAGCGTAAATAAGCGTAATGAAATGTAAAGAAACGTAAAGTAACGCTAAGAAACGTAAAGAAACGTAAAGAAGCTTACAGCAATGTAAAGAAACGTAAAGGAACGTAATGAAACGTAAAGAACGGTCAAGAAACGTAAATAAACGTTAAAAAATGTTAAGAAGCGGAAAAAAAACTTAAAAATCGTAAACAAACGTATAGTAATCCAAAGAAGCGTAAAGAAGCGTAAAGAGACGTAAAGAATCATACGAAAACGTAAAGACACGTAAAGAAACATACAAAAACGTAAATAGTGTAAATAAACACAAAGAAATGCAAAGAAACGTAAGCACACATTAAGAAACGTAAAGAAACATAAAGAAACGTAAAGAAACGTAAAGAAACGTAAAGAAACGTAAACAAATGCAGAGAAACGAATAGAAACGCAAAGAAACATAAAGAAACGTAAAGAAACGCAAAGAAACGTAAAGAAACGTAAACAAATGCAGAGAAACGAATAGAAACGCAAAGAAACGTAGAGAAACTTAAAGACATAAACTTAATGTAACGTAAAGAAATATGAGGAAACGTCAAGAAACGTAAAGAAACGTAAAGAAACGTACAGGAACGTAAAAAACGTAAAGAACCGTAAAAAAACGCAAAGACACGTAAAGAAACGCAAAGTAGCGTAAAGAAACATAATGTAGCGTAAATAAGCGTAATGAAATGTAAATAAACGTAAAGAAGCGTAAAGAAACGTAAAGAAGCTTACAGAAATGTATAGAAACGTAAAGAAACGTAAAGAAACACTAAGAAACGTAAGCAAACGTAAAGAAACGTAAATGAATGCAAAGAAACGCTATGAAACGTAACGAAACTTAAGAAACGTAAAGGGACGTAATAAAACGTAAAGAAACGTAAAGAACCGTAAAGAATCGTCAATAAACGTCAGAAAACGTTAAGAAATGTAAAGAAACATTAAAATCGTAAAGAAACGTAAGGAAATGTAAAAAAGCGTAAAGAAGCGTAAAAACGTAAAGAAACGCAAAGAAACGTAAAGAAACGTAAAGAAACGTAAACAAATGCAGAGAAACGAATAGAAACGCAAAGAAACATAAAGAAACGTAAAGAAACGTAAAGAAACGTAAAGAAACGTAAACAAATGCAGAGAAACGAATAGAAACGCAAAGAAACGTAGAGAAACTTAAAGACATAAACTTAAAGTAATGTAAAGAAATATGAGGAAACGTCAAGAAACGTAAAGAAACGTAAAGAAACGTACAGGAACGTAAAAAACGTAAAGAAACGTAAAAAACCGCAAAGACACGTAAAGAAACGCAAAGTAGCGTAAAGAAACATAATGTAGCGTAAATAAGCGTAATGAAATGTAAATAAACGTAAAGAAGCGTAAAGAAACGTAAAGAAGCTAACAGAAATGTATAGAAACGTAAAGAAACGTAAAGAAACACTAAGAAACGTAAGCAAACGTAAAGAAACGTAAATGAATGCAAAGAAACGCTATGAAACGTAACGAAACTTAAGAAACGTAAAGGGACGTAATAAAACGTAAAGAAACGTAAAGAACCGTAAAGAATCGTCAATAAACGTCAGAAAACGTTAAGAAATATAAAGAAACATTAAAATCGTAAAGAAACGTAAGGAAATGTAAAAAAGCGTAAAGAAGCGTAAAAACGTAAAGAAACGCAAAGAAACGTAAAGAAACGTAAAGAAACGTAAACAAATGCAGAGAAACGAATAGAAACGCAAAGAAACATAAAGAAACGTAAATAAACGTAAAGAAACGTAAAGAAACGTAAACAAATGCAGAGAAACGAATAGAAACGCAAAGAAACGTAGAGAAACTTAAAGACATAAACTTAAAGTAACGTAAAGAAATATGAGGAAACGTCAAGAAAGGTAAAGAAACGTAAAGAAACGTACAGGAACGTAAAAAACGTAAAGAAACGTAAAAAACCGCAAAGACACGTAAAGAAACGCAAAGTAGCGTAAAGAAACATAATGTAGCGTAAATAAGCGTAATGAAATGTAAATAAACGTAAAGAAGCGTAAAGAAACGTAAAGAAGCTTACAGAAATGTATAGAAACGTAAAGAAACGTAAAGAAACACTAAGAAACGTAAGCAAACGTAAAGAAACGTAAATGAATGCAAAGAAACGCTATGAAACGTAACGAAACTTAAGAAACGTAAAGGGACGTAATAAAACGTAAAGAAACGTAAAGAACCGTAAAGAATCGTCAATAAACGTCAGAAAACCTTAAGAAATGTAAAGAAACATTAAAATCGTAAAGAAACGTAAGGAAATGTAAAAAAGCGTAAAGAAGCGTAAAAACGTAAAGAAACGCAAAGAAACGTAAAGAAACGTAAAGAAGCTTACAGCAATGTAAAGAAACGCAAAGGAACGTAATGAAACGTAAAGAACGGTCAAGAAACGTAAATAAACGTTAGAAAATGTTAAGAAACGTAAAAAAAAACATAAAAATCGTAAACAAACGTATAGAAACCCAAAGAAGCGTAAAGAAGCGCAAAGAGACGTAAAGATTCATACGAAAACGTAAAGACACGTAAAGAAACATACAAAAACGTAAAGACATAAACTTAAAGTAACGTAAAGAAATGTGAGGAAACGTCAAGAAACGTGAAGAAACGTAAAGAAACGTACAGGAACACAAAAAACGTAAAGAAACTCAAAGACATCCAGCGAAACGCATATAAATGCAAAGAAATGCAATGAAACGTAGAGAAACGTAATAACCGCAATGAAACGTATAGAAAGGTAAAGAAACGTAAAGAAACGTAAATAAACGCAAAGAAGCGTAAAGAAACGTAAAGATGCGTAAATAAGCGTAATGAAATGTAAAGAAACGTAAAGAAACGTAAAGAAACGTAAAGAAGCTTACAGAAATGTAAAGAAACGTAAAGAAACGTAAAGAAACGTAAAGAAACACAAAGAAACGTAAAGAAGCGTAAATAAGCGAAATGAAATGTAAAGAAACGTAAAGAAACGCAAAGGAACGTAAAGAAACGTAAAAAAGCTTACAGCAATGTAAAGAAAGGTAAAGAACGTAATGAAACGTAAAGAACGGTCAAGAAACGTAAATAAACGTTAGAAAATGTTAAGAAACGTAAAAAAACATAAAAATCGTAAACAAACGTATAGAAGTCCAAAGAAGCGTAAAGAAGCTTAAGAGACGTAAATAATCATACGAAAACGTAAAGCCACGTAAAGAAACATACAAAAACGTAAATAGTGTAAATAAACACAAAGAAATGCAAGGAAACGTAAGCAAACGTTAAGAAACGTAAAGAAACATAAAGAAACGTAAAGAAACGTGAAGAAACGTAAAAAACCGTAAAGACACGTAAAGAAACGCAAAGAAGCTTAAAGAAACATAATGTAGCGTAAATAAGCGTAAAGAAATGTAAAAAAGCGTAAAGAAGCGTAAAAACGTAAAGAAACGCAAAGAAACGTAAAGAAACGTAAAGAAACGGAAAGAAACGCAAATAAACTTAAAGCAACGTAAAGAGACGTAAAGAAATACAAAGAAACGTAAAGAAACGTAAAGAAATGTGAAGAAACGTAAAGAAACGTACAGGAACGTAAAAAACGTAAAGAAACTCAGACATCCAGAGAAAGGCATATAAATGCAAAGAAACGCAATGAAACGTAAAGAAACGTAAAGAAACGTAACTAAACGCAACGAAGCGTAAAGAAACGTAAAGTTGCGTAAATAAGCGTAATGAAATGTAAAGAAACGTAAAGAAACGTAAGGAAATGTAAAAAAGCCTAAAGAAGCGTAAATACGTAAAGAAAGGCAAAGAAACGTAAAGAAACGTAAAGAAACGTAAAGAAACGGAAAGTAAAGCAAATAAACTTAAAGCAACGTAAAGAGATGTAAAGAAATGCAAAGAAACGTAAAGAAACGTAAAGAAACGTAAAGAAACGTAAATAAACGTAAAGAAACGCAAAGAAAGGTAAAGAATCACAAAGATCGTAAGCAAACGTAAAGAAACGTAAATGAATGCAAAGAAACGTACAGAAACTTAAGAAACGTCAATAAACGTCAGAAAACGTTAAGAAACGTAAAGAAACATAAAAATCGTAAAGAAACGTAAAGAAATGTAAAAAAGTGTAAAGAAGCGCAAAGAAACGTAAAGAAACATACAGAATCGTAAAGAAACGTAAAGAAACATACGGAAACGTAAAAAAATAAACGTAAAGTAACGTGAAGAAATGTGAGGAAACGTAAAGAAACGTGACGAAACGTAAAGAAAAGTACAGGAACGTAAAAAACGTAAAGAAACTCAAATACATCCAGTGAAACGCATATAAATGCAAAGAAACGCAATGAAACGTAGAGAAACGTAATAAACGCAATGAAAGGTAAAGAAACGTAAAGAAATAAACGTAAAGTAACGTAAAGAAATGTGAGGAAACGTAAAGAAACGTGAAGAAACGTAAAGAAACGTACCGGAACGTAAAAAACGTAAAGAAACTCAAATACATCCAGAGAAACGCATATAAATGCAAAGAAACGCAATGAAACGTAAAGAAACGTAAAGAAACGTAAAGAAACGTAAAGAAACGTAAAGAAGCTTACAGAAATGTAAAGAAACGTAAACAAACGTATAGAAATCCAAAGAAGCGTAAAGAAGCGTAAAGAGTCATACGAAAACGTAAAGACACGTAAAGAAACATACAAAAACGTAAATAGTGTAAATAAGCACAAAGAAATGCAAAGAAACGTAAGCACACGTTAAGAAACGTAAAGAAACATAAAGAAACGTAAAGAAACGTAAAGAAACGTAAAAAACCGTAAAGACACGTAAAGAAACGCAAAGAAGCTTAAAGAAACCTAATGTAGCGTAAATAAGCGTAATGAAATGTAAATAAACGTAAAGAAACGTAAAGAAGCGTAAAGAAGCTTACAGAAATGTAAAGAAACGTAAAGAAACACAAAGAAACGTAAGCAAACGTAAAGAAACGTAAATCAATGCAAAGAAACGCTATGAAACGTAAAGAAACTTACGAAACGTAAAGGGACGTAATAAAACGTAAAGAAACGTAAAGAACCGTAAAGAAACGTCAATAAACGTCAGAAAACATTAAGAAATGTAAAGAAACATAAAAATCGTAAAGAAACGTAAAGAAATGTAAAAAAGCGTAAAGAAGCGTAAAAATTTAAAGAAACGCAACGAAACGTAAAGAAACATAAAGAAACGGAAAGAAACGTAAATAAACTTAAAGCAACGTAAAGAGACGTAAAGAAATGCAAAGAAACGTAAAAAACGTAAATAAACGTAAAGACGCGTTAAGAGACCTAAAGAAACGTATTAAACATATTGAACTAGAATCGCAAAGAAACGCGAAGAAACGTAAAGAAACGCAAAGAAGCGTAAAGAAACATAATGAATCGTAAATAAGCGTATTGAAATGTAAAGAAACGCAAAGAAACGTAAATGAATGCAAAGAAACGCAAAGAAACGTACAGAAACATAAGAAACGTCAATAAACGTCAGAAAACGTTAAGAAACGTAAAGAAACATAAAAATCGTAAAGTAACGTAAAGAAATGTGAGAAAACGTAAAGAAACGTGAAGAAACGTAAAGAATCGTACAGGAACGTAAAAAACGTAAAGAAACTCAAAGACATCCAGCGAAACGCATATAAATGCAAAGAAACGCAATGAAACGTAGAGAAGCGTAATAAACGCAATGAAACGTAAAGAAACGCAAAGAAACGTAAAGAAACGTAAAGAAGCTTGCAGCAATGTAAAGATACGCAAAGAAACGTAAAGAAACGTAAAGAAACGTAATGAAACGTAAAGAAACGTAAGGAAACGCAAATAAGTGTAAAGAAACCTGAAGAGATGCAACGAAACGCAAAGAAACGTAAAGAAGCGCAAAGAAACGTACAGAAACTTAAGAAACGTCAATAAACGTCAGAAAACGTTAAGAAACGTAAAGAAACATAAAAATCGTAATGAAACGTAAAGAAACGTAAAAAAGTGTAAAGAAGCGCAAAGAAACGTAAAGAAACATACAGAATCGTAAAGAAACGTAAAGAAACATACGGAAACGTAAAAAAATAAACGTAAAGTAACGTGAAGAAATGTGAGGAAACGTAAAGAAACGTGACGAAACGTAAAGAAAAGTACAGGAACGTAAAAAACGTAAAGAAACTCAAATACATCCAGTGAAACGCATATAAATGCAAAGAAACGCAATGAAACGTAGAGAAACGTAATAAACGCAATGAAAGGTAAAGAAACGTAAAGAAATAAACGTAAAGTAACGTAAAGAAATGTGAGGAAACGTAAAGAAACGTGAAGAAACGTAAAGAAACGTACAGGAACGTAAAAAACGTAAAGAAACTCAAATACATCCAGAGAAACGCATATAAATGCAAAGAAACGCAATGAAACGTAGAGAAACGTAATAAACGCAATGAAACTTAAAAAAACGTAAAGAAACGTAAATAAACGCAAAGAAGCGTAATGAAACGCAAAGATGCGTAAATAAGCGTAATGAAATGTAAAGAAACGTAAAGAAACGTAAAGAAACGTAAAGAAGCTTACAGAAATGTAAAGAAACGTAAACAAACGTATAGAAATCCAACGAAGCGTAAAGAAGCGTAAAGAGTCATACGATAACGTAAAGACACGTAAAGAAACATACAAAAACGTAAATAGTGTAAATAAGCACAAAGAAATGCAAAAAAACGTAAGCACACGTTAAGAAACGTAAAGAAACATAAAGAAACGTAAAGAAACGTAAAGAAGCGTAAAGAAGCTTACAGAAATGTAAAGAAACGTAAAGAAACACAAAGAAACGTAAGCAAACGTAAAGAAACGCAATGAAACGTAACGAAACTTAAGAAATGTAAAGGGACGTAATAAAACGTAAAGAAACGTAAAGAACCGTAAAGAAACGTCAATAAACGTCAGAAAACGTTAAGAAATGTAAAGAAACATAAAAATCGTAAAGAAACGTAAAGTAATGTAAAAAAGCGTAAAGAAGCGTAAAAACGTAAAGAAACGCAAAGAAACGTAAAGAAACGTAAAGAAGCTTACAGCAATGTAAAGAAACGCAAAGGAACGTAAAGAGACGTAAAGAAATGCAAAGAAACGTAAAAAACGTAAATAAACGTAAAGACGCGTTAAAAGACCTAAAGAAACGTATTAAACATATTGAACTAGAATCGCAAAGAAACGCGAAGAAACGTAAAGAAACGCGAAGAAGCGTAAAGAAACATAATGAATCGTAAATAAGCGTATTGAAATGTAAAGAAACGCAAAGAAACGTAAATGAATGCAAAGAAACGCAAAGAAACGTACAGTAACATAAGAAACGTCAATAAACGTCAGAAAACGTTAAGAAACGTAAAGAAACATAAAAATCGTAAAGTAACGTAAAGAAATGTGAGAAAACGTAAAGAAACGTGAAGAAACGTAAGGAATCGTACAGGAACGTAAAAAACGTAAAGAAACTCAAAGACATCCAGCGAAACGCATATAAATGCAAAGAAACGCAATGAAACGTAGAGAAACGTAATAAACGCAATGAAACGTAAAGAAACGCAAAGAAACGTAAAGAAACGTAAAGAAACGTAAAGAAGCTTGCAGCAATGTAAAGATACGTAAAGGAACGTAATGAAACGTAAAGAACGGTCAAGAAACGTAAATAAGCGTTAGAAAATGTTAAGAAACGTAAAAAAAGCATAAAAATCGTAAACAAACGTATAGAAATCCAAAGAAGCGTAAAGAAGCGTAAAGAAACGTAAAGAATCATACGAAAACGTAAAGACACGTAAAGAAACATACAAAAACGTAAATAGTGTAAATAGACACAAAGAAATGCAAAGAAACGTAAGCACACGTTAAGAAACGTAAAGAAACATAAAGAAACGTAAAGAAACGTAAAGAAACGTAAAGTAACGTAAAAAAACGTAAACAAATGCAGAGAAACGTATAGAAACGCAAAGAAACGTAGAGAAACGTAAAGAAATGTGAGGAAACGCCAAGAAACGTGAAGAAACGTAAAGAAACGTACAGGAACGGGAAAAACCGTAAGCACACGTTAAGACACGTAAAGAAACACAAAGAAGCGTAAAGAAACATAATGTAGCGTAAATAAACGTAATGAAATGTAAATAAACGTAAAGAAACATAAAGAAACGTAAGGAAACGCAAATAAGCGTAAAGAAACCTGAAGAGACGCAACGAAACGTAAAGAAACATAAAGAAGCGCAAAGAAACACAAAGAAATGCAGAGAATCACATAGAAACGCAAAGAAACGCAAATAAATAAAAAAAACGTAAAGAAACGCAAAGAAACTTAAAGACGGAATGAAACGCAAAGCAAAGGTAAAGAACCGTATACAAGCGTAAAGAAACGTAAAGATACGTAAAGAAAAGTAAAGAAACGTAAAGAAACGTAAAGAAGCGTAAAGAAACGTAAAGAAACGTAAAGAAACGTAAAGAAACGTAAAGAAAGGTAAAGAAACGTAAAGAAACGTAAAGAAACGCAAAGAAACGCAAAGACGCACAAGGAAACCTAAATAAAAGCAAAGAAATGCAAAGAAACGCAAAGAAATGCAGAGAAACGCGTAGAATCGCAAAGACCACAAAGTGGCGTAGAGAAACGTAAATAAACGCAAAGAAACGTAGAGAAACGTAAAGAATCTCAAAGAAACGTAAAGAAACGTAAAGAAATGCAAATAAACGCAAAGTGACGTAGAGAAACGTAAAGAAACGTAAAGATGCGTAAAGAAACGTAAGGAAACGCAAAGAAACGCAAATAAATAACAAAAAACGTAAAGAAACGCAAAGAAACTTAAAGACGCAATGAAACGCAAAGCATAGGTAAAGAACCGTATAGAAGCATACAGAAACGTAAAGATACGTGAAGAAGAGTAAAGAAACGTAAAGAATCGTAAAGAAGCGTAAAGAAACGTAAAGAAACGTAAAGAAACGTACAGAAACGTAAAGTAACGTAAAGAAACGTAAAGAAAAGTAAGAAAAAGTAAATAAACGTAAAGAAACGTAAGTAAACGTAAAGAAGCGTAGAGAAACGTAGAGAAACGTAAAGATTCGTAAAAAAACCCCTAAAGAAACGCAAAGAAACGTAAAGAAACGTAAAGAAACGTAATGAAACGTAAAGAAACGTAAGGAAACGCAAATAAGCGTAAAGAAACCTGAAGAGATGCAACGAAACGCAAAGAAACGTAAAGAAGCGCAAAGAAACGCAAAGAAATGCAGAGAAACGCATAGAAACGCAAAGAAACGCAAATAAATAAAAAAAACGTAAAGAACCGTAAAGAAACGTAAAGAAACGCAAAGACACACAAGGAAACGTAAATAAAAGCAAAGAAACGCAAAGAAAAGCAAAGAAATGCAGAGGAACGCGTTGAAACGCAAATACCACGCAAAGTAACGTAGAGAAACGTAAATAAACGCAAAGAAACGTAGAGAAACGTAAAGAATCGCAAAGAAACGTAAAGAAACGTAAAGAAATGCAAATAAACGCAAAGTGACGTAGAGAAACGTAAAGAAATGCAAAGAAACGTAAAAAATCGCAAAGAAATGCAAACAAACTCAAACAATCGTAAAGAAACACAAAGAAATGCAGAGAATCGCATAGAAACGCAAAGAAACGCAAATAAATAAAAAAAAACGTAAAGAAACGCAAAGAAACTTAAAGACGGAATGAAACGCAAAGCAAAGGTAAAGAACCGTATAGAAGCGTAAAGAAACGTAAAGATACGTAAAGAAAAGTAAAGAAACGTAAAGAAACGTAAAGAAGCGTAAAGAAACGTAAAGAAACGTAAAGAAGCGTAAAGAAAGGTAAAGAAACGTAAAGAAACGTAAAGAAATGCAAAGAAACGCAAAGACGCACAAGGAAACCTAAATAAAAGCAAAGAAATGCAAAGAAACGCAAAGAAATGCAGAGAAACGCGTAGAATCGCAAAGACCACGCAAAGTGGCGTAGAGAAACGTAAATAAACGCAAAGAAACGTAGAGAAACGTAAAGAATCTCAAAGAAACGTAAAGATACGTAAAGAAATGCAAATAAACGCAAAGTGACGTAGAGAAACGTAAAGAAACGTAAAGATGCGTAAAGAAACGTAAGGAAACGCAAAGAAACGCAAATAAATAACAAAAAACGTAAAGAAACGCAAAGAAACTTAAAGACGCAATGAAACGCAAAGCATAGGTAAAGAACCGTATAGAAGCATACAGAAACGTAAAGATACGTGAAGAAGAGTAAAGAAACGTAAAGAATCGTAAAGAAGCGTAAAGAAACGTACAGAAACGTAAAGAAACGTACAGAAACGTAAAGTAACGTAAAGAAACGTAAAGAAAAGTAAGAAAAAGTAAATAAACGTAAAGAAACGTAAGTAAACGTAAAGAAGCGTAGAGAAACGTAGAGAAACGTAAAGATTCGTAAAAAAAACCCTAAAGAAACGCAAAGAAACGTAATGAAATGTAAAGAAACGTAAGGAAACGCAAATAAGCGTAAATAAACCTGAAGAGATGCAACGAAACGCAAAGAAACGTAAAGAAGCGCAAAGAAACGCAAAGAAATGCAGAGAAACGCATAGAAACGCAAAGAAACGCAAATAAATAAAAAAAACGTAAAGAACCGTAAAGAAACGTAAAGAAACGCAAAGACACACAAGGAAACGTAAATAAAAGCAAAGAAACGCAAAGAAAAGCAAAGAAATGCAGAGGAACGCGTTGAAACGCAAATACCACGCAAAGTAACGTAGAGAAACGTAAATAAACGCAAAGAAACGTAGAGAAACCTAAAGAATCGCAAAGAAACGTAAAGAAACGTAAAGAAATGCAAATAAACGCAAAGTGACGTAGAGAAACGTAAAGAAATGCAAAGAAACGTAAAAAATCGCAAAGAAATGCAAACAAACTCAAACAATCGTAAAGAAACACAAAGAAATGCAGAGAATCGCATAGAAACGCAAAGAAACGCAAATAAATAAAAAAAAACGTAAAGAAACGCAAAGAAACTTAAAGACGCAATGAAACGCAAAGCAAAGGTAAAGAACCGTATAGAAGCGTAAAGAAACGTAAAGATACGTAAAGAAAAGTAAAGAAACGTAAAGAAACGTAAAGAAGCGTAAAGAAACGTAAAGAAACGTAAAGAAGCGTAAAGAAAGGTAAAGAAACGTAAAGAAACGTAAAAAAATGCAAAGAAACGCAAAGACGCACAAGGAAACCTAAATAAAAGCAAAGAAATGCAAAGAAACGCAAAGAAATGCAGAGAAACGCGTAGAATCGCAAAGACCACGCAAAGTGGCGTAGAGAAACGTAAATAAACGCAAAGAAACGTAGAGAAACGTAAAGAATCTCAAAGAAACGTAAAGATACGTAAAGAAATGCAAATAAACGCAAAGTGACGTAGAGAAACGTAAAGAAACGTAAAGATGCGTAAAGAAACGTAAGGAAACGCAAAGAAACGCAAATAAATAACAAAAAACGTAAAGAAACGCAAAGAAACTTAAAGACGCAATGAAACGCAAAGCATAGGTAAAGAACCGTATAGAAGCATACAGAAACGTAAAGATACGTGAAGAAGAGTAAAGAAACGTAAAGAATCGTAAAGAAGCGTAAAGAAACGTACAGAAACGTAAAGAAACGTACAGAAACGTAAAGTAACGTAAAGAAACGTAAAGAAAAGTAAGAAAAAGTAAATAAACGTAAAGAAACGTAAGTAAACGTAAAGAAGCGTAGAGAAACGTAGAGAAACGTAAAGATTCGTAAAAAAACCCCTAAAGAAACGCAAAGAAACGTAAAGAAACGTAAAGAAACGTAATGAAACGTAAAGAAACGTAAGGAAACGCAAATAAGCGTAAAGAAACCTGAAGAGATGCAACGAAACGCAAAGAAACGTAAAGAAGCGCAAAGAAACGCAAAGAAATGCAGAGAAACGCATAGAAACGCAATAAACGCAAATAAATAAAAAAAACGTAAAGAACCGTAAAGAAACGTAAAGAAACGCAAAGACACACAAGGAAACGTAAATAAAAGCAAAGAAACGCAAAGAAAAGCAAAGAAATGCAGAGGAACGCGTAGAAACGCAAATACCACGCAAAGTAACGTAGAGAAACGTAAATGAACGCAAAGAAACGTAGAGAAACGTAAAGAATCGCAAAGAAACGTAAAGAAACGTAAAGAAATGTAAATAAACGCAAAGTGACGTAGAGAAACGTAAAGAAATGCAAAGAAACGTAAAAAATCGCAAAGAAATGCAAACAAACTCAAACAATCGTAAAGAAACGCACAGAAATGCAGAGAAACGCATAGAAACGCAAAGAAACGCAAATAAATAACAAAAAACGTAAAGTAACGCAAAGAAACTTAAAGACGCAATGAAACGCAAAGCAAACGTAATGAACCGTATAGAAGCATAAAGAAACGTAAAGATACGTGAAGAAGAGTAAAGAAACGTAAAGAAACGTAAAGAAACGTAAAGAAACGTAAAGAAACGTAAAGAAACGTAAAGAAACGTAAAGTAACGTAAAGAAGAGACGTAAAGAAACGCAAAGAAATGCAAAGAAACGCAAATAAATGCAATGAAACGCGAAGAAACGCAAAGAAACGTAAAGAGACGGAAAGGAACGCAAACAAACTCCAACAAACGCAAAGAAACGCACAGAAATGCAAAAATTGTACAGAAACGCAAAGAAACGTAAATACGCAAAGAATCAAGATGAAAATTCTTGGCGAACCAGAATATTTTCTAGGAATGAAATTAACTACAGACAGACAAAATAAAATACTGACTCTAAAGCAAACTGATTACATAGAGAAAATTTTAGAAAGATTTAACATGATAGAATGGAAAGCTCAAAGAATTCCCATGGTTACTAGACAGGTAAAAAATAGAGAAATTAGAAAGATCGAAGAGCTAAGTGAATTAGATGCATCTAAGACAAAATGTAAAGGTCCTTATAGAGAAGCAATTGTATGTGGCCGGAGCTACAAGACCAGACATTGCCTTTGCAATCAATTATTTATCTTGACGTCAATTAGATGCTACCGAAGATAACTGGAAAGATGTAAAAAGAATTTTTAGATATCTTAGAGGAACATCAGACCTCGGCTTATCATACAAAGCAAATGGAGAAAACTTAGAAGCAATGACAGATGCAAGCTTTAGAAATTGGTTTGATTCGCCGTCAACCGGTGGATATGTGATCAAATTGTTTTGGGATCCTATAATGTGGAGAAGCCACAAACAATCTTATGTCTCTCTCTCCACCTGCCAGGCTGAATACTAAATAAGACAATTATATCCAATGACTATCTGGTGCGACAATTCATCAGTAAGAGACTGTACACAAACGTATGGCAGTCATAAACTCGAGAACTTTGATGACATCTTAGAATCAATTAGAAGAAATCTAGAACTTATAGAAAGAACTGGAAGTAAAAGGCATATGGCTGCAACACATGGGGATTATGTGAAGTCATGTGTCTTAGAAGGAAAATCAATAGTTAGATGGATCGCAACTAAAGAAAATGAAGCAGACATACTGATCAAACCTCTTTCGTTCGATACGCACAAACGTTTAAGAAGCAAAATTATGAATTTAGAATAAAAATTATATTTATGGAACACAATTAGAATACATCACATAAACACCCAAAATATATATAATAATGATACATTAGATGCTCATCAAAAATTTTTTTTTTCAGAACATAAAGAACATACACAAAGTTAACCGAAACGGTTTAGAAGATATAACAAATACTTAGAAGTTTACCTTTATAATATTTTTGTATTTTGTAATAAATAAAGAAATTAGATGTAAATCAATATGAGTTAGATTATTTAAAAACTAAGAGAAATGTGCGTACAATCGAGGAGAGGGAGTGTCGGAAATATATATACATATATGATTCGACAGTACGCACGGCGTACTCCGCATAATACAAGAAAAAGGGGCGTCACTGTACAGCAGAATCATACTGCCTCAACGTCTTCTATACCCCTCCCCCCCCACCACCCTTTTTATGGTTTTTCTTGTCGACTGCGCTCGCCGCGCCTGCTGCTCTCCGTGCAGGTACACACTTGCGCTTCATACTGCTGATCCGAAGGACGCTTCTTCAGCTTTACAACGCTCTCAATATCATTACAATCTAAAGTATATTAGAAGAGTATTTTATATTTATTAGAGGTTTGAATAATAAAGAGCATCAACAAAAGTAAACCGTCTAACATTATATAAAATCAATCTTCGCGCTCTTTTCTGTTTCGTTGATCGACGTGAACTTAACTGTGTAATAATCTCGATTATTAATAAAAAATGAAAAACTAATATCAAGTGGCGCGGTAGCGCCACGAAGGCGAGTTTGAGAAGCAGACGAAGCCGCAGCGCCCGCGCTACTATTTACTTCTATATTGGTGTTCGGGTTTTTCTTTATACTATAACAAGTACTTATTACTATTATTACCAAGTTATTTCGACTTAATAGCATGTTTTCGTGCTAAAATATGATTTCCAATAAAAATATTAGCCAAAAAGTTATTTTATGTCATAATAAACGAGTATGTAATTCTCAAATGCTGAAAGTATATCAACTTTCTTTCTCCAGCCCGAAAAGTAAAAGGACCGTGAAGTTAGCCGCAACAAATATATAAGTGAAAGGACCGTTAAGTTGGCCGCACATACGGCTGGGTATTGCCAACGAATATAGACCTATATAGAAGAACGATTCTTATGGAGCGGTTGGTTCTCAAAAGGGGTAGTTGAATAGTCTCCGCGAGAAGGTGCCAGCCGTTATTTTCCTATGGTGCTGTCTCTCTCGCACCTGTGCACCGTTCCGGTTTTAAATTTTCTAGAGCTTACGGGCGGACTTTATTCTTGCGCTTCAATTAAGATATTAATAAAAATGTTTAGAGTTAAGATTTGATAATTTTAAAAGCATATATAAATTTGTATGTATTTAAATGACTTGGGTACAAATTAACTGAAAGTAATAATAAATTAGTATTACAGTTTCGATAAATCTAAGATAATAATAAATAAATAAATAAGTAAATAAATAAATAAATAAATAAATAAATAAATAAATAAATAAGTAAATAAATAAATAAATAAAATTCATTTTTATATCATATTTAATTTTCATATTGCCTTTTGTTATTAAATAATTTTTTTTTTTCATAATTTTAAGAAGAATATAGGTATTTACTTGATTTAAAAATGATTAATTAACAGTTGTCTAAGTAACTCACGAATTATACAAAATTTTCCTTATATTCTTCAAATTAACTTTATGATGTGCTTAATGTATGGTATAAGAATTTATTATTTAATTAAAGTTGAAGGAAATTTTATTTTTCTCTTAAAGAAGTTTGTTATATAAGCCATGTCTTGAACACATAATTATAGGTTATCTACATTAAGTATCTTTATTTTTAATTCGAAATAATAAACAAATATATCTATTTAAAATAAATCATGTATACTTTCAAATTGTACAATATATTCTATATATTTGCAGTACCCAGATTTAAATTTTTTTGAAAAATGTGTTGCACTAAAATAGCTTTAAACTAATTGTTAGATATTTAAAGAAATGTACATATTTTTTACATATTTAAAGTATTAAAAAACTTGAAGCTAATATTTTGTTATTATTTCACAAGAGTAATTCTAAAGTTATTGTTAGATATATAAATCAAAAGAAAATTACGCCTACTTTATGAAAATGTATATATTTTTGGCAAATTCAACGTATAAAATGACGATAACAATTGCAAAAATAAAGAACATTTTTTTGCAAAAATCACTTAATAGTTATTGTTGACACATATTATTGACAAGTTTAACGTATAAAATGACAACAAAAGTTGTTTCAATTTTTATAAATTTTACTAAATTATTATTTTTATTAAACAATTAGTCTAGTATTATTAGAACAAATATGAAACACTCGAAAAAATTTACTAAAAAAGACTGAAATCTCTAAAAAAATTAACTTTAAAAAAAGTGAAAGGTTAGGCGAGTTTGATGTATTTCACAAAATTATCATGGAGCAATACAATAATCTATTTGATAAGGTAAGCCATAGATTAAAAAAGTAATGAGATCAATTGAAAATAGTCAAGTTTTAAATACATAAATAATTATAAATAATTTAGCAACGAACTTATAGATAAAAAAGAACTGATATCAATCAAACATAGTCAAGTTTATTATATTTAATCATAATAAAGCAAAAATATTGTTGTGTTCAATCAAGGGCTTACTTAACTTAAAGTTACGTTATATAATGATCAATTACGAACGACTCTCAAGATACTTACTACGTAACTTGCCATGCTCGTTTCATTTTGTTTATGGTGTTGTCCATCAGTAACTTTCTACAAACTTATTTGCGTACGTAAACTTATAAAAATGTTTTTTTGATATAATGATATGTATTATCGATGATGATTACATAATACATATTTGTAAATATAGTTAACACAAAGTGTATAATATGACATAATTTTCCTAATGTCTAAACAAATTATAAAAGTTACACATAAGTTATGAAAATTTTATTCATTTTAAAATAAGTAAATATGTAGAGACAATTAATTTATAAAAGATTTATATCTATTTTTGTATATTCAAAAACTATGTATAAGTACCAATATAATGTGCGAAAAAGTTAAAATATTAATGAATTAGATATATATCACGTTCTAACATATAAAAAGAAAATTTTAGTTGTTCACCAATAAACAAAATGAAACGGGCATGGCAAGTTACGTAGTAAGTATCTTGAGAGTTGTTTGTAATTGATCATTATATAACGTAACTTTAAGTTAAGTAAGCCCTTGATTGAACACAACAATATTTTTGCTTTATTATGATTAAATATAATAAACTTGACTTTGTTTGATTGATCTCAGTTCTTTTTTATCTGTAAGTTCGTTGCTAAATTATTTATAATTATTTATGTATTTAAAACTTGACTATTTTCCATTGATCTCATTACTTTTTTAATCTATGGCTTACCTTATCAAATAGATTATTGTATTGCTCCATGATAATTTTGCGGGATACATCAAACTCGCCTAACCTTTCACTTTTTTAAAGTTAATTTTTTTTAGAGATCATTATATCTAATAAAAAATTAAGTATGTTAATAGTTCGAGGCAACGCAAACATGATTTATAAAACTACACGTAAAGCAAAATATTATTCAACAAACGTAAATTAATATATAATAAGTACATCTCAATTCGATATACTTCGATACATAACTTGTAATCATTTCTTTATATGGGATCTAAATTAACAGTTTTCTCTACTCTTGTGCAAAAACTAATAAAATATCTACAAAATATTTTACTTTATCTTCTAAATCACTTTAACCCACAATGAAAAGTCCGGAATAAAGTTAACCGGTTTTTTTTCAAAAATAGTTATAATAATATTAAGTAAAACCGAAAACATAATATGTAAGGAGTTAAAACCTCTGCGTCAAACCCTTTATAATTCCTAGAATTTAGAACATAATGGTAATGTGTATATACTAACGCAAATAAATTATTTATTGTATTAAGGGGGCAGGCCTGGGTTAAACCCAAAAATAGTACATTATGCATCAAGGGAGTAAAGTGGGCAATGCACGCACTGTGTGACGTTGCCGACCGAGCGAAGCGAGGTCGGCATTTCACACAGTGCATGCTTGCCTACTGTACTCCAGAGGTGCGTATACTACTTTTCACCACACCCCCGTAAAGAAATGACTGTACGCATCTCAGCAGGCCGTACAGTCAGCACTTTACGCGCAGTGTGGTGAAAAAGACTTTTTTTACGAATCCAGAAAACTTTTTATGTTTAAAAGCCAATTATTCTGAAAATTTTTATACTATCAACGTGCAATAATATCTTAAATTTTACGGTTGTAAAACCTCAAAATCTTGATCCTACACGTCACACTAAAACATTATTTTCAATACTATATTTATTAAAGGAACTTTGTTCTTCACATGATTCTGGGTGACATATTTAACGAAAAATTTTTTTCGACAGTTATTCGACTCCATTTCACATGTATTACAAAAAAATCAGAGCACTTTTAATTAAAATTTTTTTTATTACTTTTTTTTGAAGATCCAATAATTTTTTGAAATTTTATTTTTAATATTTAAAAAAAATGATTGGATCTACGAAAAATAATAAGGGTCAAAATAATACTTTTTCAACAAAGTGCGCTCATGGGGTCGCCGAAATGAGTCACCAATTTTGCTTTCTCAATGAGATGTTCTTAAAATGTTCTTAAAATGATAAAAAAATTTTGAGATTCGATGAATCTTGATGTTTTTGAGGTGCCTGAGTCATAAAAATGTCCACCATCACTCTTCAAAGGAAGTATATTACGTGCTGAAATTTTCCAATATATATAATTATACATAATCATGTATTAGTCGTTTTTACTCGAATAATAAATGAATGCAAAATTAACATAATAAAAAATTGTATTTATTGAAAATTATTCATGTTTTATACATCACAATAGAATAAATTACTATAAAAAAAAGAAAAATTTTCCCTAAATTTGATTTGAAGACAAAACCTCTAGGTGACAAGCAATTACCTTAACCACTAACCCAACGGTTGCGAGAGTAGTATCTAAAATACATCAAAAGCTGTTCTTAAAATGATAAAAATTTTTTGAGATTCGATGAATCTTGATGTTTTTGAGGTGCCTGAGTCATAAAAATGTCCACCATAACTCTTGAAAGGAAGTATATTACGTGCTGAAATTTTCCTATATATATAATTATACATAATCATGTATTAGTCTTTTTTACTCGAATAATAAATGAATGCAAAATTAACATGATAAAAAATTGTATTTATTGAAAATTATTCATGTTTTATACATCACAATAGCCCTGGTAGAAAATTAATCTAGAACTATGTAGATCTATCTAGTTTGCCAAGGAAATAATCGAGGGCCTCGATAAAACTAGATAATTTTCTACCAGGGAGAATAAATTACTATAAAAAAAAGAAAAATTTTCCCTAAATTTGATTTGAAGACAAAACCTCTAGGTGGCAAGCCATTACCTTAACCACTAACCCAACGGTTGCGAGAGTAGTATCTAAAATACATCATAAGCTTTACCGGTAGTCACCTTATATTTAATTGTATATAGTTATATATATAGAGTTATATATAGATATATATATATATATATATATATATATATATATATATATACGTATATATATATATATATATATATATATATATATATATATATATATATATATATATATATATATATATATATATATATATATATATATATATATATATATATACGAAAATAAAATATAGTCAGTAACAAAATGGAAAGCTAGATATATTTATAAGTATTTGGTTATATATATTTGTGGGTTCCTAGAAAAACGACTTAAGCCCATTTCTTTGAAAATTGAGTTTTGAGCGATTTTTTGATAATAATGCGAATAATCGGAAAAGCGTGAAAACAAATGACCATATCTACTACTTATGATTTTTGTTGACATTAGTTTAAGGTGATACTAAAGCCACCTGTCACCGACAAATACGAGGATCCACTTTTCTCATTTCATTTTCAATTTTGAGTAAATATCTCTATGGAAAGTTGTTGTTCCAATAAAAAAGAACAACTTTCCATAGAGATATTTTCATGTTATTGAAAAATGAATGAAAAAAGTGGTTCCCCATATTTACCAGTAACACAGGGTTTAACATCACCTTAAATGAAAAATAAATACTTTAAACCTTAATATCTGAATAACATAAAAAGTAGACTTAAGTCGTTTTCACAGGATCCAACAGATATATGCTTATATAAAGTTATATATACTCATATACTCGTATAGTTGTATGTAGTTTCGTTACAATTCTGTTTTAGAGAAAAATTGTAATTTTAAGTTGACAGGGGCTCAAATCAAGTTAAATAAGTTACACGATTTAGATAAACAAAAGCTAGAAGAATTAGCATTAGATCTCAATTTTATAAAAGTATATGCGTAGTTTATAGTATGAGCTGGTACAATATATACATATGAATTATAAAACGAACGAAATCTAATTCGATCGACACTGTACATGTAGTATGAAGAAACCATAATACAACATACGGCGAAATAAAATTTTATTTTATACAAAATCAAATTTCATACATGTACCTTCAATCATTTGGGATTAAACAAAACCGGATTATTTTTCATCATGAAACCATATTGGAAGACTTTAGAATAGTTTACTAATCAATGAAGAACGTGTACCAGTTATTAACATTCCGGACATAAGAATATGTGCAACTGTTAGTTCTGGTTGGTAACATTTATAAATCTCCAAATTTTCTGAATAAAATTATGTGAATTATTGGCATAATCTGTATTTTTATTATTTATTAAATGTTATTTATTGTTATTTGTTCAAAATGAACATTAAAAATAAAATTTTAAGTATATAAATTATTATTTATATTATATTTATATTATATAAATTATTAATTAATATTATATATAATATTGTTTTTCTAAACTCGGATCTGATTATATATCCCTATATATAATTAGATTGTGACGCATCGTTTAATTAATGTCGGTATTTATTCTTTCTACTCTTTTTTGATATGCATTTCACTGAAACATATAACACCTCCTTGTGTTATATGTATGTAATATGTAAACTTTCAATAATTGTTAAACTTAATATTTTACGAACATTTAATACAAATGCATTCATTTTCTCTTTTTAATAGATAAAAATGCGTTTTCTGCAGTAAACATTTTAAATACACGCAACGCTTGGAATAAAACACATTTTTTAAATTTGCAGTAGTATATTATTTTTCTGTTTAGTAGTATGATTTATCAAGTATTTAAAATATATAAATTATTCAAAGGTTTGAAAAAAAAAGAAAACATTTTCGCTCATACCTTTTTAATACAAGAACTACATAAAAAAGTAATTATTATGTTATATAATAAAAGTAGATAGAGAATAAAGCTATGAAATATTTAGACATAAAGAAAGATGGAGAGTAAAAATTTAGAATAAAATTAAAATTAAAATCAAAGTTCAATCAGAAAACTAATGAATTTTATTTGAATTTTTTCAAGTGCGAGTACAAATGTAAAATAATATTGTATTTTCTCAAGTTGCATGGTAAGCTTAAAAGCGCTATGCAAATTTTGTGATTATATAAATCAGTTCTACAAAACAAATAGTAAGTTTGAGAAATGCTGTGCATTATATGGCTTCCAACGGAATGTCATTTTTATTAGAAATATTCTTATTATTCTTATTATGCTTATTATGCTTAAAATTTTTATAAAATCATTTGATTTGAATGAAATATACATGGATTATGCATGCATGCGAAGTAAGCTCCCGAGGCGCTACCCACATAGCATGGAAGGTTTCTGGAAGCTTTGTGGAAGCTTTCAAGAAAGTTTTGGATTCTTTCCGGAAGCTTTCATGGAAAATTCCCGGAAGCACAAAATGTCCGCGTCAAATTCATGTCAGATATATTCCAGAAAAGGTGATTGTAACCTTTAAGGGAATCTTTTACGGTTGTTAACAAAATATTTTATGCATTGAATATTCACACATAGGTTTTTGAGATTTAATAGTTTACGGTTTATTTTATGCTATTTAAGAATTAAACTTTCGTACATGGGTCAATTGGTTTTATTTGTTTACGGTTATTAACTAAATATTTTATGCATTAAATATTCATCCATGGGTTATTCAGATTTAATAGTTTATGGTCTATTTTATGCTATTTCATTATTAAACTTTCGTGCGTGGGGCAATTTGTTTTAATCATTTAAGGTTTAGTTAATACAGATTATTTAATATATTGAACATTCTCGCACGGGGCATCGAGATTTAATAGTAAAAATACAACACTTCGGAGCCCCCGGGATTATTCCAGGTTCATCCGTTTTGCCGTGTTCTCGAGCGGAGAACCAAGGCGAGTTCAAATCGAGCACGCGTGGTGAGCCAATCCGCGCGGGGCCGCACTGCGTAAGCGCTAGACCGGTGTACGAGATACTCGTACCTTACCTAAATCTTTCATGAAAGATTCTAGTAAGGTTTAAAAGGGAATATTGATTGGAAGGATACGGGAAGCTTTTTGGAAGATTGTCAAAAATATAACTTTTTAATATCTCAAGAAAGCTTACCGTAATCTTTCCATTAGGATTCCAGGAGAAATTCATGTTAGAGTTAGGAATCGTTTCATTACACCTTACCTAAGTATTTCATAAAATATTCTAGTAAGGTTAGAAGAAATATTTATTGGAAGGATATTGGAAGTTTTTTGGAAAATTGTAAAAAATATAACTTTTTATTATCTCAATAAAGCTTACCGTCATCTTTCCATTAAGCTTCCAGGAAAAATTCATGTTAGATTTCTGGATCCTTTCATTACACCTTACCTAAATCTTTCATGAAAGATGCTAGTAAGGTTTAAAAGGAATATTGATTGGAAGGATACCGGAAACTTTTTGGAAGATTACACGTAATATTTCACAATCGATAATTTGAATATTGCGCGTTACGTAAATATTGCAGAAAGCTTTCGTGGAATATTTTTATGTAATATTACTGAAACTCTTATATTAGTTACGTGAAGCTTAAGCGAAGCTTTTACTGTAATCTTTCTTGAATCTTTTGCTGGGAATCTTCCATACTATGTGGGTACGTGTGATTATTGCTAAAAAATTTCATATTAATATACCAAGCCATGTGTAGTAATCCACAAAGTCACATTTGTAATTGGACTTTGAGTCTTCAAAAAGAAATAGATACAATTAATTAAAAGTTTATTTACAAGAAAAATATAATACGCAAAGTAAATTTTATAATTACTTATGATGTCAATTGCTTATCCATGAGACACGTAAAGAATTATACATTTTTGAAAGTGACTATTAAAAGGCTTATAAAGTGAATTTAAATGCTAATGATTTATGAAATAATCCTTTGAACATTTATCCTATAAAATTTTAACACTCTATTGGATCTGAAAATGATAGCTATTTGCAGACTTCCCATTAGTTACAAAATCAAAAAACAATAATACCTTATCAACTCCAAATTTCATTTCTCAAAAATTACTAACACTGCATGAATCTGCAAATTATTGCCACATGAAATATAAGTACACAAGATGCAGGTTTATTTAGAGAAAAGTTGATAGTGACAGAAGAAGAATCGCAACGGTCGAAGGGGTTTGAGTACCCTGAGACGTCAAGTGTGCAGGTGCGAGAGTCACAAGAGAATCTCAAAATCCGCAGTCGCAACGTTCGAAGGGGTTTGAGTACCCTGAGATGTTAAGTGCGCAGGTTCGAGAGTGGTAAAAGAATCTAAAAATCCGCAGTCGCAACGGTCGAAGGAGTTTGAGTATAATACACTGAGACGTAAAGTTGCGCAGGTGAGAGAGTGAGTAACGAAAAATCAATGAATTAGAGAGCCATAGGCGTTTAAGAGCCAGCCGTGTCAAAAAGAAATATCGAACGTAGTGATACTGAAATGTTAACTAGCCAAAGTTGTAAAAATAAATTTCGAACGCAGTGACAATGAAAAACTTTGCAAGCCAAGAGTATCAAAAGAAAATCTTGAACGCAGTGACACGTACAGACAGCTCTGAATGCGGAAAAAGGAATAAACTTAAGCATGTTGATAAAAATGGCATTACCGCAATGTATTAATTAAAATTGTATTTAAGGGACATGTAAGTCAATGATAATGATATCATAAAAAAATAAACATTTTATTCACTTTATTTTGGCATATTGTAGTGATATTGTACTAATCGAAAAAGAATTCCTTGACAGTGATTTGAAAGTTAAACGAGACCTCCAAAAGTCTTTATTAATTAGTATGAGAAAACTTTACAAAAATTATTGTTATCAAAACAAATTAAAGCAAATGATGAGTTTAGAAGAAAAAAATTCTTGATTCAAATTTTTCAATACAAATTCTTTTGATTTAATTGAATCTATCTCTTTTATAACTAACAATTATAATTGGGCGTTTATTAAATTAAATAGATGCTTATAAATAAAAGGGACTCTCGAAACTAACAGAATATTATCAAATTGTATACATTAGCTCATGAAGAACTGGACTCGATATTCAGAATTTAACATAACAAAATTATTAATTTCAATATAAATTGATTAAATGAAAGGATGTTTTTAACTATAAAAAGCTATTTCTTGCGAAACATATTTTGCATAAGGGAAAAGGTGCAACCTATTGATAAAATCATTCGTATAGTTTACATTGAAATTTAGTATTCGTTTAGAAATAGAAATTAGTGACCAGAGAATTTCAACTTTAGACGTATGTATATTGTATATACTATAGTTAGTATACAAGATATTAAATAAAAGGTAAAATATAGCTTTGGATATTTGTAATACATATATTTAGTAACCCTTGAATATATCGTATCATATGTATAGCACATTATAATTATGGTTTATAGATTTTACTTAATTGTAAATTAAATTTGTATTTCACTGCTACAGATTTACGTACCAATAAATGTCTCACCTTTAATAAGATCATGTTAATACAAATATTTTTTAGATTGACCAAAACATTAGAATATTATTTTATTTTGAAATATTTATTTAATAAAATGTCTTCTTATAGTCAACATCTTTTTTGCATAAGGGAAAAGGTGTAACGTAATAATCATGGAGTAAGATATTATCGTAAACAGCATGACGGAGCGATCTTTTCCATTGTGACCTCCACCTCGCGCCGTATTTTTTGTTATACGTCTAAAATTTACATAGTAACATCAAAATCGACGGTGATGATTTGTCATTATCTAAAGAACAATGAACTACAGCGTTTTTGTTTACTAATAGCTTCAAAAGTTTTTTATTATGAAATATTATTATAATTGACTAACAGAAAACGGTCCAATTTATGGCCATCTTACCGTTTCTTAACCTCATCGACTTCACCTCGTGTCGTATTTTTCGTTATACTTCGAGATTTCATAAAAAATTGTACATAGCGACCATCATTTATTATCATTTAAATAACAGTGGACAACGACATTTTGTACTACAAATGCCTAAAAATTTTTATTTTTGTTTTGCAAGTTTTGGAGGTTAGGTCTAATTTCCAGCAATCAGAATAGCTCCGACATCCCCTTAAAGTGTATAATTCAGTTATTCTATAGAATAACGGGTGACTTTAACTAAAGTATGAAATACGATTTTCCTTTCGTACTTTAACTAGGTATTTCATAGAATAACTGGTTATTCTAAAAATACCTAACAGCAGTTCACATCTTTCCTTTTTGTTGGCATGATTCACAAAAATTGAGAAAGATTTCAATATCTTTTTGTGCAACATTTTTGTAGCATCGATTTATTTCGTTGACAATACGATCACGACCTCCATGCCCAATAAATAAATGCACATCATATAAAACGTCAAATATTTCCTCAGTAGAACAATAATATTTAATATCAGGATTATACGTATCTGTGAATGGCACTGCTAATTTATCCTGTCCTTTGACACTTACAACGTCGTAACGATTGAACAGATGTTTCGACTGTGAATACCAAAATCTGACTGATCGTCAATCGAGGGAGAACCATTTGTTTACATTTCGCACGAATTAATGTGTGTGGAATACACATATTTCATACTTTAACTACCCACACAACACACAATCTTATAGCAAGGTTTCAGCAGGGTTTCATGATAGGTTTGAAACCTTTCAGAAATACTTCAATGAAAGCTTTTCGTCATGTTGTTATGTCCGTTCCAAGTACTTGCAAAAATATTTCATGAAACATTTTGGGTATATTTCTCAAAAAGTTACTAGTGAAACGTTTTTAAAATTTTACAGAAACACTTCATAGTGGATTCCCAAGCAGCATGAAATATTTCAGAAATATTTCATGAAATATTTCTGGAATGTTTGTTATTCAGATTTAATACTTTTATAGCACACTAACCTCAAAATGCCAACTTTATTGTCGATTTTGAGGTTGTTGTGCTATAAAATACCGTATGAGACTGTTGTGGGAGGTGTTTTTCTACCTTGCTCGATTTTTTCACTCGCTTCGCTCGTGCGAAAACCCTCGAGCAAGGTAGAAAACCATCTCCCACAACAGTGTCATAATATACTATTTAAATATTTGAAAGGTTTCTGAAAGATTTCGTGAATGTTGCATGAAATATTTTATGAAATATTTCTAAAATATTATGGAAATGTTTTGGCGACACAACTCGAAAGCTCTATTCACATTACTACAATATTCCATGAAATATTGATAAAAACTTTTAGAAACATTTCTTGTACGATTTGTAGTACACATTGATTTATTATTATTATTTAACATTAGATAATATACATTACAAACACGTGACATATTTTATGATTAAAACTATTTTATTAAAATATCTGAAAAAATAAGAGAATTAAAAGAACTGATGTGACTGGGAATCGAACCGGAGATCTGCTGCGTGACACTCCAGCGCTGTAATCACTCCGCCACGGTGGAACTTTAAAATGCTTTAAAGAGATTTTAGTATATGATATTATATTGTATCGTATTTGGATATTATGAAAATAAATCCTGCATAATTTATAAATAATCGGTATATTTAAAAGAAATTATATTATATTATCTATATTTCTACGATGCTGGTAAAACAGAGTTCTGTATTGTACCTACTTCTCCCTATATGTCTTCTCTGTACTTGACCGAATCCTAAGAAATGTTTGAGGAATCACAAATTTACAATAAGCAATGTAATGAACATTTCTTTTTTATTTAGAAAAAATTATTATGTAAATTTTAAATTATTATATATTTTTCATTATAATAAATATAATTTTAATTTTGTTATTAACGTTTTTATCTTCAACTCGATGAGTAAAAATCTATTCTAATATATTAAATTATGATACAATAGTTAATAAACATGTAGTAAATTTGTTTCCTCCTGAAGGAAGTTTTATAACAGTTTTTCCTATTAAAACGTATTGAAAAAACATATTATAGAAATTAAGCGCATTAAAGGAAAGATGTACAACTGATTCTTTTGTCTATTTCTAGAAAAGTTTAGAATATTTAGAAAATCAATCTAAGGGAGTACTATCGGTACTCCGTGAGTCAAATACGTGTTTGGTTGTTTTTGACTTCCATGGTAGGCCAAACCGTGTACTTAAATGGTTGAGTGAATGTGAAATATTTTATTCATTTGCTTATATTAGTTCTCAAAATTGGTAATGCAACATTTGGATTTTTGCAGTATATTTGTGGAATATTAAATATATATTTTTCAAAATTTCATCGAAATCAGAATAGCAGTTTTCATGAATTTCATGATTGCAATTGTCGAAAACGTGAGTTCCCATCATAAGGTTACGTGTTAAAAATGTAAATATAAAATTCTAATCTTTCTTCTGGGTTGGTGAAGCATTCTAACAATTTATGTGAGAAAGTTTGAGGTCGAAACATACTAGTATACAAAATTTCAGAGTATTCTGAACACTAATTCGAAACCGATAGTACTTCCTTAACTAAATTTTTTCCTTTTGTTCTGGCAATTCAAATTTTTTTGCATAAATTAGGGCATTATTAACATGTTAAGATAGATGTAGCATTTATTATCTCTATTTGTTATATCCAATAATAATCCTTGAGAAAGGAAAAATAAAGCTCTTAATATTATTGTTTATTTACCATAAATCACAGGAGCAATATTTTATGAATTGAATTCATACTTTAAGGAGCCCTGCTGAAAATAGGTTTTTAAATTTCATTAAAATTTTTTAAAGTCCAATCATTTTCAATTAACTTCTATAACTCCAATGAACATTGACATTTCAATTATCAAACTATGGATTAACTTTATTAATATTGAATCAACTTTAATGAATTTTTATAATTAATTGACATTAAAAATTTTAATGTTCAATTTCTGTATAGACCTTTATAAATTTTAATAAACTTTAATGCACTTGCATAAATTTATTAAAAACAAATAAATGAATGAACGTTAATTGTTTTTTTCTGAATAATATCCAATGAATTCCTATGTATTTAAATTATTTGCAACTAAATAAATTTTAATCGTCAAAATGTTATTAACGATAAATGAACTTCAATACCATTGAATCAACTTTTATGATGTTTTGTAATAAATTAATAATAATTATTTTTAATGAGCAGATTTGGTATATTTTTTATGAACTTTAATGAAGTTTTATACACGTACTTACAGTTTAAAAAACCATTAAATGAATGAATTTTAATTGTTTTTTTTCTGAATAACGTTCAATGATTCCTATATCTTTAAATTATTTGAGACTAAATAAATTTTAATGAGCAATAATGTTATTAACGATCAACGAACTTCAACATTGAATCAACTTTTATGATGTTTTGTAATTAATTAATTTTAATTATTTTGAATGAGCAGTTTTGGTATACTTTTTTATGAACTTTAAGGTGATGCTAAAGCCACATGTTACCAACAAATACGAGGATCCACTTTTCTCATTTCATTTTCAATTTTGAGTAAATAATTCTACGGAAAGTTATTGTTCTAATCAAAAAGAACATCTTTCCATAAAGATATTTTCTTAAAATTGAAAAGAAAAGAAAAAAGTGGTTCTTCATATTTACCAGTAACACAGGGTTTAACATCACCTTAATGAAATTTTATACACGTACTTACACGGAGAGAAATCATCTAGTAAATATTACGAAACGTCTAGTAAATTTCACTAAAAAGTATAGTAACTTAGTCATAGACTACCAAAAATGGCCTTTTTACTACACTTTTGATAATTTTTACAATACTTTTGTTCATTTTTACAAAACATGAATAAAAAATTGCCTATCTTCATAGGAAAAATTACAATAAAGTTTAGTAAAAAACTGAGGTTATGAATATTATAGCACTCTGTAGATATTTTTACCAGAAAGTATAGTAATTGTTATTGAAATACGTCACATTTTATGCTATAAAATTCAAATGTATTCGATTCGCGCTTATGCGCATGCGCAAACGCGAGCAGCGCCGCCAGGGAGACGCTTTCTATATCTCTCTGAGCACCGCAACGCGAAACAATAACAGTGAGCCCGCCCGATTCAGGAAACATAACCTAAATGTGTACCCGTGAACGTGAATATTGAACGTGAAATTGAGCGTGATCTCAAAGCAGACTTCGATGAAGCGAATTCTCTTGGACTCAAAAGATGATGTAAGTATATATAAAATGTAAAATTTTCCTTCGTATGTTCGTATATCATGTTTGTTGAACTAAAAAATGCGTAGACGTCTATAAACTAAAGTTTATTGAAAATTTTTAACTATATCTTATGACTTTTAATTGTTTTAAATGGTTTCTAATAACCTCTATGTTTTTTAGTTATCTTTAATAGGTAGAAGTATGATCAAGAACAGTCTTTGAAATTTACTGAATATCAGCTCTGTGTATTTTAATGAATTTTAAAAACCTATTTTCAGCAGGGAGATCTCCAAAACATAGTTTGAGCTAAAAATATGAAAAATGTGTGCAGGAAATATCAAAAACAAAAGTTCAGGTTAATATGTTATTAATACCAACGTTGCTTATAATATCGCGTTTTACAAGATTTTATAAATTCTATAATACCCCTGGTAGAAATCTTATCGTGGCGCCGACATTCGCTATAACGGCCTTTATAGGTAAACTAGATAGTACTAGAGTGTACAAAACTCGATAAATCCACACAGATCTACATAGTTTTCTCAATAATAATATGTACGTATAAAATCTGTGAGGTTATATATTATTTATTGAACAGAACTTTTATTGTAAAAATTAATGTTAATAGAAGCTTAACATGCATGTTTTCAATTACAATAATAAGATCTACAGTTCTATTCATACTATTTACATATAAAAGTAGTCAGAAAGCATATCTAACCTAAGAAATGAAAATTTAGAAACAATGTTCCTTGCATATGAAAAACAGTGATCACAAAATAATGTTATTCATTGATGTAGTACTTTTCACGAGAAAAGTAATGTATAAATAATAATAATATCATATGTACTTTATAACATACTTTATTTAAAAACTAGAATTTTAATTTCAGAACTACAAATAATTTTGTATCCATATGTGAGTTTTTATAATACATAAACTGCTCACCCGTGACAACATTTTCAAAGACAAACACATTAGTCGAACACATGTAGACTATAATTTTCTTTATAAGTAACAAATTACTATGTTTTAACTGGCTATATATCGACGCTCCGTACGAAGACTAGCACAACTCAGAATTCTCAAAAAACAACAGTTTTAATCAAAATCCTCCTACAAAACTAGGAGTTTTCAGGCTCCCAGACAAAAACTATCACCTTTTCAAAGGTTCTGAGAAAATATTATTATTTATTAGAGGATCTAAAAAGTGCTAGTTTTATAAGAGGTATTGTAAAAGAACTATCTGTTTTTGAGAATTCTGAGCTGTGCTAGTCTTGAAAGTGTTTGATTATAAATTAATCACAGTAGGAAATACAAATATATATATATATATATATATATATATATATATATATATATATATATATATATATATAATAACTCAAATACATTATTTCTTTTCAAAAATAGAAAATTAATCAGTTGATAATAAATGTGTGTGAAAATAGTTTTCCTTACATAAACCATACAGGTTTTAAAACCAAGCCTGTACTTAGGATGGAACATAATCAAATGTAAGGAAACTAATTTTAAATAAACAAAACGCCTGCGGCGGCTCAGTCGGTAGAGTGTCGGATTCCCACGCCGGTGACCCGGGTTCGAATCCTAGTCTCTGCCGATTGATACAAGCACCACTGTAAAAATTACATGTGCTTTGTTTACAAACACACCGCAGATCCCCGTCGTCAATTAGCACCACATGGGAGCACAAACATGGCGACGATAAAAAAAAAAATAAAAAAAAATAAACAAAATAAATATATGCACTAATACTTTATATAGTTATTTGGATATTCAGATTATTTTCTTATTTTGATTGTTTAATATATATGTGTAACATAATATTGTTATTGAGTTCTTAAATACAAAAACTCTATGCATCTAAAATTTGATAACCTTACACTTTAGAGGTTATTTAATATTTAATATTTTAATTATAAATCAAAATAATACATAATAATCATAATAGATTATGCTTCTGTTTCTTGAAACATAACCTTTAAGTGGTTGTTATTGTCACAATTTTGCTTATCTAGTTTTATCGGGGCAAATAATATGGGAAACTAGAAAGGTCGACCGTTACACGCCTTTATAGTAACTATCTAGTTTGCCTACATAGATCTACACAGCGCGAGATTATTCTACATAGATCTATAAAGTGGACGGGATAATTTTCTACCAGGGACTTGTACAAAGTATATCTAGTCTTAACTTTTTTATTTTCGGTTGTACGATTCATGTAAATTTCTCTTATAATACGGCAAATGAGCATTAACGGAAACGTCTTTACTTTTTTACTTTGAATGATATTATAGACCAACAATTCAAAATAAATTAGTCCTACACTTCTTAAAAAATTGTTAAGAAAACATATTTTAGACAAAAGATATTATTATTACAAATATTATGAACTGGCTATGTTAAAAAACAATAATGTAGTTACGCTCGTAATATTTATTGTTGATTTTCTAAATTATCTAAGTATTTGAAAAACCTATATGTGCATCTATATTCGTCAGACATATTTTCTTGCAGATTTCTATATTACCAGCTCCACATTTTTATAATTTTTTTCATGCCGTACGGGCCATTTATCAAAAATTATACTCACTTCCAGTAAAACGTTATCAAATGTAATATATATATATATATATATATATATATATATTATAGCACACTAACCTCAAAATGCCAACTTTATTGTCGATTTTGAGGTTGTTGTGCTATAAAATATCGTATGAGACTGTTGTGGGAGGTGTTTTTCTACCTTGCTCGATTTTCTCACTCGCTTCGCTCGTGCGAAAACCCTCGAGCAAGGTAGAAAACCATCTCCCACAACAGTGTCATAATATACTATTGATATATACGTTTTGGTAAAATAAAGTTAATATAAATTAGCAATTAAATTAATTTAACTATATATGACATTTTCTATTTGTTCAGTATTAACGTTTAAAAAATGTGACACAAAAAATATACTAATATTTTAATATTATTTAATCTGTATTCGAATCAAACCATTTCAATTTAGATATTATTATTAACTGTATTTTATTTATTTTGTTGTTTATTTATATTTTTAAATATTGCTTAAATATTTCTGAAATATTTTCAGACGTGGTTCTTCCATATTTTTTGAACAATACGAATAATATTTCTGAAATATTTCTAAGCAGCTATATACATTTATTTTGAAACATTACATTCAAATATTACTGAAATATTTTCTGAATATTTCAAGAAATATTGAGATAATATCTTTCAAAACGATTTCATAGAAATATTTTATAAAATATTGCTAAAATTTTTCTAGAATATTTCCAAACATATTGTGTGACCTTTTTCAAACTATACAAGTAACATTTCTTCAAATATTGCTGTAATGTTTTTAAATTATTACAAACAATATTTTTTTTAATGAATTTAAAAATATTTTTGCAATATTTCGTGAAGTTTTTAAAAAATATTACATAATGGGTGTCTACGAATATTTCCAAAAATACGGTTGTAAGATTTCCTCAATATTGTATTGTAATGAAATATTTCACATCATTAATTGGAAATAATATAATTAATATTGCAAAAATATTGACGAAAGATTTCATTTGAAATCCTTCTTAAAATATTTCACTAGAATATTAAATAAATAAAATAAAAATAAATTAATAAATAAAATTAGTAAATAAATAAATAAAAAAATAAAATAAAAAATTAACAATATTCCATTCTGGGTAAGAAGCTCTCGATAATCTTCCATTTTACTTTCTAAATAAGTTTATTAAAAGTTTCTGTAAAAGTTCGAAATATAGTTTATGGTTTTCTGCAAGGTGGACCGAAATATTTTGTAAACGTTTCGGTAAATCTTTTAATCTTTCTGATGGACATGATCGAGAATCATTGTCGAAACATTGCAGTAACATTTCAAGGAATATTTTAGGAAATATTTTTATAACAATTCATGAAAAATTTGCCAGAATGTTGTATAAAAGTTTTAAAAATATTTGAACAATTCTTAACAAAAAAATTTATTGCACAAAAATTATCTGCAACAAAACGTTTCTAAAACATTTCTGAATTATTCTCTGAAACGCTTTTTGTTATATTTTTATAATCATTTCATGAAATATTTCTGCAAGGTGTAGATATTTCATAATATTATTTCAGAAAGGCTTTCGCAAACTTTTTATAATGCTTACACAAACTTACAGTAAGCTTTCTTTGAAACGTTTCCTGAAACATGTCACTGAAACATTGTGTGCTGTGTGGGTAATGCCTTCTCTTAACTGTTCGTCGTAGTTATTCTATAGACTAACGGATTATATACTTGAACCATAACATATACATTATTATCGAGGAACCTACATAAATCTGTATTGATTGATTTATCGAAATGATTTCTACCAGGGGACATATCACCTGATTTCGCTTTCTCACAAGTAAAATTTTAGATATTATTTTCTATGGATTCTAGATTAAAAGTTTAAAGAAAAATCGAAAATCATAACCTAAAATAAGATTGTTCGTAACGTGCTAAAAGCATTATTAAACGCCGTCCATAGAAAATGAGTATCCTGAAAAATAGCTCTTTGACATGAAAACATAAAATATAATGTTTCTTAATAAGACCGCTATATTATATATATTTAAATATATATGCAGATACGTAAAATTAAAATTAAAATGTATGATGAAAAATGGTTTGGTCTTTATTTTCAGGTACATGTACTGGATGTATGTTCGACAGGCTGCAGCAGGAGCAGGAATAAAATCTGAAGTACAAGAAGGCAACGATTTACATAAAGCGTTTGGAAGACAATGAGGGAAGAAACTCTGCCGAGGTGAGTAATTTTCAACAAGCTAGGGCGAGAGAGAGAGAGAGAGAGAGACAGAGAGAGAGGGGGGGGGGGATAACTGCTAGTGGTGAACGACCGAAAAATTACGCTTGGCTGAGTGAGGAAGCGAGAGAAACAGAGAGCGCTTGTCATGTCGAGTCACTGAGCTTGTGCACAAAACTTTTTCGAAACCGGTTCACGCCTAAGATTAACGCCGGCTGATAAAGATATTGGCCCCGTGACGATTACAATAATTAGAGGCAGTCATCGCATTCGAATTGTGAGAGCTCGTTCCTCCGAGCTCTCCTTCTCGGAGCCAATGCATCTGTTCAACGGGAAGTCTTGCTTTTGCCTCTTGGCTCGCTACAATTATATCATTTACGTTAATAAAATGTTATTGCTTAACCTCTTTTTTTTAACTTCACAACTTTGCTTTTTCCAAAGTAAATATCTTACACAATTTACAGTTAAGGAGGTTCTTTCATGAGAATCGACATAAATATAAATATTTATACCATGATTTGACTACGTGTTACAATATTAGAAACGTTATAGTGTAAAACAAGAGTATATCAAGCGCCAACAAAATTTTTCATGAAAATTTCGATATTGATAAATTAGATATCGCGCCAATTAGAAATTAATTTAATAATTGGTAAACACTTTGACAGATCTAGGGTGATAAAGGATTTTACATCCCGCTTGGGCGATCGGTAAAGAACATTTTTGTCGCCAGCCAGTAAACGTCCACTTCTTGTCCGCTTGAAATGTACGAAAAAGCGTGAAAATCGAGCATGTGTAACAAAAATAAAATTATGTTATCTTTCATTTACCTGACAAACTTTAATATACGATAATAATTATTTACCCCTTGGCACTAAAAAACGAATACTACCAAGTCCTAAAATTTTTGGTAAGTTCAAATCCATTACGTATAGCCAAGTATTATTTGCAATCTCTGTAAGATATGTACAAGTTGGCGCCCCTATAATTTTTTTCTATCGGAACCCTTTGAGCTCTAACTTTCAAGAGAAGTAGTTCAAACATCCAAGAAAACAATGCATTTTGTCTGGTTTTGCCTTTTGAACATATAGAATTGCTTTTTCCATCTAAAGTAAACGACATACTATAAAAGTCTGACGTAATTTAAGTCAGGTGTTATATATTACAGATAATTCTACGTACGTTCAAAAGAAAGCTGACATTAGGGCTTTTAATTTGAGTGGTCGGAGTATCTTTAAGGATATTTGTATAAAAAGTTACGCTCGATTAAAAATTGCGAAAAAATTTAGGTGACGAAATGGGAGACCGCATGATGCTAGTAATTTAGGAGCGCAAGTCGTTGGTTAATCCGTAGTTATTTTTAGAAATAAGTATTGGTAACCTTTCTAAATGATAATTAAGTCAATAACTCATCAGAACTTGGAGATTTTGAATGAATCCGTAATATCACACTTTACCATTTTTTACCAGTTTAGGGTTTGAAATGAGGAAAATTGACTCAATTAAGGTTTTATTTCGGAAAAACCCAGAAATCACTTTTTAGTAATTGACATTGAAAAACGTTCTAAACGATAATAAAGCCGACATCGCGTCGGAACTTGGAAATTTTTAATTTAGAAAATTTACCCACTTAAGGGTTGATTAGGGAAATCTTAGGGGTAGATTAGGGAAATCTTAGGGGTAGATTAGGGAAATCTTAGGGGTAGATTAGGGAAAATTGAGGGGTTGATTAGGGAAAACTTAGGGGTTTATTAGGGAAAAATCCATATTTTCTTTTTTAGAAATTAGAATTAAGAATGTTCTAAAGAATAATAAAGTCAACATCTTATCGGGCCTTGGAGATTTTGAGTAAATTTCATAAATTCACATTTTGAAATTTTCGACCCATTAAGAGTTCGAAATTTGGAGAATTTAGCAACTTATCCGGTTAAAAACATTTTATATATGATCATATATGATTATATATGATCTTATATGATCATATGTATTTTTGACATCATATAATTATATATGAACATACATGGACATTTATGATTATGTATAAACATATTTGATCATAAATGATCGTATATATTTTTATACGATCAAAACTTTTTAATTTTTTAATCTATGTATGACTATATATTATCATATATAGCTAAATATGATCTCTAAAAAAAATTAACTTTAAAAAAGTGAAAGGTTAGGCGAATTTGATGTATTCTGCAAAATTATCATGGAGCAATACAATAATCTATTTGATAACGTAAGCCATAGATTAAAAAAGTAATGAGATCAATGGAAAATAGTCAAGTTTTAAATACATAAATAATTATAAATAATTTAGCAACGAACTTACAGATAAAAAAGAACTGAGATCAATCAAACAAAGTCAAGTTTATTATATTTAATCATAATAAAGCAAAAATATTGTTGTGTTCAATCAAGGGCTTACTTAACTTAAAGTTACGTTATATAATGATCAATTACAAACAACTCTCAAGATACTTACTACGTAACTTGTCATGCCCGTTTTATTTTGTTTATGGTGTTGTCCATCAGTAACTTTCTACAAACTTATTTGCGTACGTAAACTTATAAAAATGTTTTTTTGATATAATGATATGTATTATCAATGATGATTACATAACACATATTTGTAAATATAGTTAACAAAAAGTGTATAATATGACATAATTTTCCTAATGTTTAAACAAATTATAGAAGTTACACATAAGTTATGAAAATTTTATTCATTTTAAAATAAGTAAATATGTAGAGACAATTAATTTTTAAAAGAATTATATCTATTTTTGTATATTCAAAAACTATGTATAAGTACCAATATAATGTGCGAAAAAGTTAAAATATTAATGAATTAGATATATATCACGTTCAAACATATAAAAAGAAAATTTTAGTTGTTCACCGATAAACAAAATGAAACGGGCATGGCAAGTTACGTACGAGGGTAGTTCAATAAGTCTTTAGAATAAAGTATAAAAACAATTTTTTTTGGGTAAATTTTTTTTTATTTTTCAACAAAATCTCCTTGGAGCTCTATACACTTGGTCAATCGCTTTTTAAGTTTTTTTAATCCTTCAGAAAAGTGCGTTTTCGGACGTTCCTCAAAATAAGCACTTACAGAGGCAATGACGTCTTCGTTGTCCGTAAATCTCTGTCCAGCGAGCCATTTTTTCAAGTTTGGAAATAAGAAAAAGTCACTGGGGGCTAAATCTGGTGAATACGGTGGGTGTTCGACCAATTTGAATTTTAGTTCTTCAATTTTAGCCATTGAAACGAAGCATGTGTGAACTCGGGCGTTGTCGTGATGAAAGAGAATTTTTTTTCTCGCCAAATGTGGTCGTTTTTTTTTAATTTCTTCTTTCAGCTGCTCTAATAATGATGCATAATACTCACCAGTAATTGTTTTACCCTTTTCCTAGTAGTCAATAAGTATAATTCCACGTGCATCCCAAAAAACTGTAGCCATAACCTTACCAGCTGACTTTACGGTCTTTGCCTTCTTTGGAGCTGGTTCGCCTGTGGAAATCCACTGTTTGGATTGTTCCTTCGTCTCAGGAGTGTAGTGGTGTATCCATGTTTCATCCACAGTCACAAATCGACGAAAAAATTCCTCAGCATTCCGACTTATGCGCGCCAAAAGAGCCTCAGAGGCGACCACTCTATTGCGTTTATTCTCAGCTGAGAGCAAACGCGGCACCCATCTTGCCGATAGCTTTTTCATGCCTAATTTTTCATGTAGAATTGAAACAACTGCACCTATAGATATCCTTGTGGCCTCAGCTAACTCACGCACTTTTAATCTTCTATCCTTCAACACCATATCGTGGATTTTATTGATGATTTCGGGAGTAGTTGCTTCTACGGGCCTTCCTGAACGTGGTTCGTCACTTATTGATGTACGACCACGCTTAAATTCATTTACCCAGTTATAAACCGTTCCTAAGTTAGGGGCAGATGTGCCATGAACTGAGTCCAATTCATTTTTTATCTCATATGGAGTTAAACCCTTTAAATGAAAATGTTTAATTACCGCTCTGAACTCGTTTTTTTCCATTTTTCTTAACAAGCAATTTTTTTTTTCAATTGGTTATAAAAACACGTAAACTCAGAAGATGTGGACTGTGACTGCACCATATATCTAGTCGGGAGTGGTGCTGACTGAAAACAGATGATTTGGAGCGATTCGCGCGCCATCTGTTGGTCATTCTAAAGACTTATTGAACTACCCTCGTAGTAAGTATCTTGAGAGTTGTTCGTAATTGATCATTATATAACGTAACTTTAAGTTAAGTAAGCCCTTGATTGAACACAACAATAATTTTGCTTTATTATGATTAAATATAATAAACTTGACTTTGTTTGATTGATATCAGTTCTTTTTTATCTGTAAGTTCGTTGCTAAATTATTTATAATTATTTATGTATTTAAAACTTGACTATTTTCCATTGATCTCATTACTTTTTTAATCTATGGCTTACGTTATCAAATAGATTATTATATTGCTCCATGATAATTTTGTGGAATACATCAAACTCGCCTAACCTTTCACTTTTTTTAAAGTTAATTTTTTTTAGAGATTTCAGTCCTTTTTAGTAAATTTTTTCGAGTGTTTTACATTTGTTCTAATAATACTAGACTAATTGTTTAATAAAAATAATAATTTAGTAAAATTTATAAAAATTGAAACAACTTTTGTTGTCATTTTATACGTTAAACTTGTCAATAATATGTGTCAACAATAACTATTAAGTGATTTTTGCAAAAAAATGTTCTTTATTTTTGCAATTGTTATCGTCATTTTATACGTTGAATTTGCCAAAAATATATACATTTTCATACAGAAGGCGTAATTTTCTTTTGATTGATATATCTAACAATAACTTTAGAATTACTCTTGTGAAATAATAACAAAATATTAGCTTCAAGTTTTTTAATACTTTAAATATGTAAAAAATATGTACATTTCTTTAAATATCTAACAATTAGTTTAAAGCTATTTTAGTGGAAGTAGGTATCATGACTTTGAATTTTAAATACACATTTTTCAAAAAAATTTTAATCTGGGTACTGCAAATATATAGAATATATTGTACAATTTGAAAGTATACATGATTTCTTTTAAATAGATATATTTGTTTATTATTTCGAATTAAAAATACAGATACTTAATGTAGATAACCTATAATTATGTGCTCAAGACATGGCTTATATAACAAACTTCTTTAAGAGAAAAAAAATTTCCTTCAATTTTAATTAAATAATAAATTCTTATACCATACATTAAGCACATCAAAAAGTTAATCTGACGAATATAAGGAAAATTTTGTATAATTCGTGTATTACTTAGACAACTGTTAATTAATCATTTTTAAATCAATTAAATACCTATATTCTTCTTAAAATTATGAAAAAAATAATTAGTTAATAACAAGAGGCTATATCAAAATTAAATATGATATAAAATTGAATTTTATTTATTTATTTATTTACTTATTTATTTATTTATTATTATCTTAGATTTATCGAAACTGTAATACTAATTTATTATTACTTTCAGTTAATTTGTACCCAAGTCATTTAAATACATAAAAATTTATATATGCTTTTAAAATTATCAAATCTTAACTCTAAACATTTTTATTAATATCTTAATTGAAGCGCAAGAATAAAGTCCGCCCGTAAGCTCTAGAAAATTTAAAACCGGAACGGCGCGCAGGTGTGAGAGAGACAGCACCATAGGAAAATAACGGCTGGCGCCTTCTCGCGGAGACTATTCAACTACCGCTTTTGAGAACCAACCGCTCCATAAGAATCGTTCTTCTATATAGGTCTATATTCGTTGGCAATACCCAGCCGTATTTGCGGCCAACTTAACGGTCCTTTCACTTATATATTTGTTGCGGCTAACTTCACGGTCCTTTTACTTTTCGGGCTGGAGAAAGAAAGTTGATATACTTTCAGCATTTGAGAATTACATACTCGTTTATTATGACATAAAATAACTTTTTGGCTAATATTTTTATTGGAAATCATATTTTAGCACGAAAACATGCTATTAAGTCGAAATAACTTGGTAATAATAGTAATAAGTACTTGTTATAGTATAAAGAAAAACCCGAACACCAATATAGAAGTAAATAGTAGCGCGGGCGCTGCGGCTTCGTCTGCTTCTCAAACTCGCTTTCGTGGCGCTACCGCGCCACTTGATTAGGCATGAAAGTATATGATAATATATGGATTTCAGCCGTCGAATACCGCAGCGAGCAGGCATGTTTACCGCTATCGTCGCGAGTGTCAACAAATTTATTGACGACGAGTGTTTCGTATCTATTACTCATAGCCTATATTATCAAATTATAATTTTCGGATAGTTAAGTGTCCAAGCATTTACACTGCGCTTTTAGTTTGAAATGTGTAACAGCGATAGCGCAATGACTTCCGATACCGGGTGTCTTGCCTCTAAAGAAACGACAAACCAAAGTTGTTTTCAACCCACCAGCCAATTAACCTACGCCAATGCCACAGCAAAACAAACCTTTTCCAACAAGAGAGCAAGCCATCATTCTTGCCACTATTGAAGGCATTTCTACTAATGCCTACGAATAAATAATTGATTTCAATCAAATCGCATATATTTCAAAAATTCACCTCGATAATACCAGTCAAATAAGAAATGGAACAATTATCTGTTCTGCATACTCTAACTTACGACCAACTACAATAATTTATTGAAGAAAGTTACTGAAAAACTGACATTATAAGTATTCCGATAAACTTACAAAAAATTTTCAAAACATCACATCAATGTTCGATCTAACTTACACCCAGACCAAGGAACAAAGTTTAAAAGCAAAATATCAAAAAATAAAAAGAAAACTCACATCAAACTCAAATGAATTCACAGATTCAGAATCCAATTACTCTCAAAGTACAGAAGAATTTTAAAAAACAAAAATAAATAAATCGAATAAACGCAACCAAACATGGGTATTTTACACAAAAATAAATTCTATAAATATTGTATTGGAATTCAATAAGCTTCGGTAACAAATAAGGAAAGCTTTCCAAGATTTTGATGGACCTGGATATCTTCGTTTGTGTCGAGTCTTGGCTTACTAAAAAGGATGAAAATTTTCACTTCAAATGCTTCAAAACTTTTAGACAAGACCGTCAAAACAAAAGAGGAGGAGGAACAGTTGTACTCATTCACAATAATTTAGCGCATAAAGAAAACAAAAACTCTTCAGTCAGCACACATCCATCGAAATTGTAAGTATAACAGTCACCAATGCCAAACCCGCGCTAGATTTAATTATTTCTTATAAAGCACCAAGTATCACTGATTTATAGTGGGATCCAATTTTGAATAATATTGTTACTACTGGGTTCGGAGTAGTTAAATACAAACTCACTATTTATAAAAAGGAACGCAAAACTCAGACTTTATTCGTATAACAAAATAAAAGTGTAAACACGACTATTCTCATTAACTGTCAACATCAGACTAGTGTTTTTCGGAGTTATGAGTCGTTGTCAAGCGCGGCGATTCGTGTAGTTCGAATCGCATGCTTGGATTGATCCAACAATATTAATAAAAGTAGCCACACTATATTTATGGGATATTAGAATACTCACTACATCAACTGGAATTGTAATAAAACAGACACTAACGAAGAAAATTTGTATGAAAGCTTACTTAATACTAACTTATTACTACATAATCATAAATCACACACATACGTACAATCAATCACTTGGGGCTCAGATCACTTTCCCATTGTTAAAAAAATAAACCTGGAAAAATTTGTACACAAAAAAAATGTTTCAAAACTAAAGCAGCACACACCAAAGGATGTAGCTGATCTCGATTTTAACGAATACTTCTCTCAATTTTTAACCGATACATACGATCGCGCAAGTCCAATTAAAAAACACAAGCTGCTCACCAATATTGTAACCGACTCCATAAGAGAAACTACCCCAGTAAGAAAAAACGTCAACAATAAAATTCACAAAATTCCACGAGAGTTTCTTGGTGGGACTCGGAGTGGGATAAGGTATATAAATTAAGAACGGCCAAATTTAAAAATGGCGATTTTCAAAACGTGTAGAAGACAACATTGAATATAAAAAAGCAGCTTTCAAAGCTACTAGAATTTAAAAAAAAAGCGAGGACTATAAAAAATTTAGCAAAAATATAAATTTTAACACAGAGAAAAGAGACGTATGTATATAAATTAAGAATCTCAAAAAATACATTGGTGAATGGGAAACCTGGTCACACCTTCGAGAACCGCCAAACACAAGATATAATAAAAGTAGCTATTGATAAAATAGGCCTCCCTTGGTGCGTCACTGACCCTGAATGGGCACCTGTTTGTAATAAAAATGAATATTTAGAAACTTCGAAAGTGAAAAGGCCGATTCCGCTTGTGGAGCCAACGGTATCGATTACGATATTTTACAGTGATTACCTCATAAAATATAATCTTCAAATACTAGACATTTTCAACGAAATGTATAAAAAAAGAGAGTACCCCACAGAATGGAATAAATCTTTTGTACACTTTATTAATAAAGTAGATGATAAGTCCATAAGACCAATCTGTCTCAAATCCTGTGTTTGCAAACTTTTTGAAACGTTATTGAAAAACAAACTTCAATATTGCCTTGAAAAAGAAACAATTTTACTTAATGATAGAATAATTCTATCGCTCAGTGAACGTTTTAAAACAAATTTTTGAATCGGATTTGCTGAGCGAAGTTAATTTAGAATTAACAGGCTATGCTACACTCGGCCTCTATGGTTGGAGGTATTTACGATTGCGCATGCCTTTCCAAAAAAACAAAATTTGGCGTTTCGTCCAACCGATCAGAGTGGACTCCTCAGTAAGGCACTGATTGGTTTCCTTAGACGCCTGCCGCCCTGGTGTTCGGCGGCTCGCTTATGTCAAGTAGAATCGTCTTTTTTGCCTACGTGAAACAAAAGAGATGCTTCCACCTTATGGCAATATTCTCAACATAATTGCCAGTTTTTTTATAGAATGACTCTATCGCTCAGTGAACGTTTCAAAACTAATTTTTAATCGGTTTTACTGAGCCAATTTAATGCCAATTAATTGCCGCCAGGTGGAAGCGTCTCTTTTGTTTCACGTAGGCAAAAGAGACGATTCGACTTGACATAAGCAAACTGCCGAATGCCAGAGTAGCAGGCATCTAAGGAAACTAATCAGTGCCTTACTGAGGACTCCACTTTGATTGGTTGGACGAAACGCCATCTTTTGTTTTTTTTGGAAAGGCATGCGCATTCGTAAATACCTTCAATCATAGAGGCCGAGTGTATCATAGACTGTTAATTCAAAATTAACTTGGCTCAGCAAAACCGATTAAAAAATTTGTTTTAAAATTTTACTTAATAGTCAATCTGGCTTTATGAAAGGTCAATGCACGATTGACAATTCAACAAACCCTCTGTTAACAGCCAAAGATTCTTTCAGCTTAAGAAAAGACTTCCACGTAGCGTTCCTAGACGTAATAGGGACATTCGAAAATGTGATCATAAAAATCTCACTAGAAAAGCTTGCATCCATAGGATGCTCGACAAATTTCGATAACTTTATTAAATTTTTAACATCAGAAAGGACTATTCTCACAAACGATACCGGGAATTCAGTTAAAAAAGTGTACAAGGGTGCTCCTCAAGGAGGATTCCTTAGCCCAATTTTATTTTGCATTTCCGTCTCAACTTTCTCAAAAACATTCCTAAAAGCATACAAGCTTCTCATTTTTCTAATATATAGTCTTATATTGCAATAGATCTACAACGACAAAAAGTAAACGATTGTTAGAGAAAGCAATTGACATAATACATGATAACCTATATAAAATTGGGTTAGAATCCTCTCCCCATAAAACAGTCTATGTTCACGTCAATAAACGCAATATCCAACCGGGAAATTCCGAAATAAATATAAAAGGTCAAATTATAGAATCCAGCAAGACTGCACGATTTCTTGGAGTTTGGTTCGATTACAAATTAACGTTCAAAGACCATATTACGTAAGATCGTATTACTTACTGGCCAAATGCGCTCGATCACTCAAAATTATAAAATTTCTACGAGGGACTTGGTAGGGAGCCGACCACGAAACACTCCTAATAATCTTCAAGGTAAGAAAATACAGGTTTTTGATCAAAAAGCCGATTTTATTTTCAATTTTTTTATACTAATTCTAAATTTCGTTTCTTAATAACGAAAGAGGTGTCACAAGAAAATTTGAGTACTTTAACATGACAAAAAAAGTTAAATAGATACGCCCTAAGCAAAACTAAAGGTCAGTAAAGGTCGAAACTCTGTGTCAATGGTGGACTAAAAAAATATATCCCATAAGACAAAATAGGAATCATAAAGAATTACGAATTAACTTTCATTTAATGATTACTACTATTTAACTTTAAAGTAATTTTTCTCAATTTATTATTTATATAATTTCCAGTTGCGTTTTGCGCACCAGATTTTATTTTTATGTTTTAAATGTATGGTAATCTACTTCTTAAATACATTTTTTAATCTTTGTTGAGACCTATTGATAAATGTTTAAGTACAAATTTTGGCTCTGCAATAATTATAATAAAATACATGAAATTTGTGGATATAAAAAATTAAAAACTTAGTTTAGCTACCCTGGTAGAAAATTGAGCATATTAGATGGTCGGTTCACGATCTATTGGGCAGATCCGCTTCCTAATAGTTTGCCAGAAATAAACCAGCATCTGACCAGAAATTTATAGAAAATCTAAATAGCTTACATAACCCTAAAAAATTATTGAAAATGTAAATCCCATTATAGTACTTCTGCGTTAAAACAGCATGCAAATTTTTATTCGATTATTTATTTGATTTTTTTATGTCTTATTTAATTATAAAACTCTAACCTTAAAAAAATTTTTAATGAAATAAGTTTTTAGTTTTTATTTCGAATCTATCCCAAATATATCTTAGCATTCTATTAACAATAAGCTATTAAATCCATGACATAATAATCATTATTAACTTATAAAAATTCGTTAAATGTTATTTTTTATTTATTTATTCATTAACCATAAGTTGGTCAGGTTTCTGACGAGAAAACGTCGACAGGTAGCGGGGTTTCTGGCCAGACTTTTAAGCAGAAATGGGCCATTCCCTATAAAATAGAGTAAAATCTGGCGAACATATGGGGAACGTTTCTACCAGGGTATAGAATTTTTTAAGAAGCATAAAAAAATAATCCTGCAACATAGATTTTTATGTTTTAATTAAAATAATGTATAAATTCAAGCTGATCAGAATTCACCGATGCCTGTGGCGCAAAACGATAATCAAAATAATGTCCTTTTTTAAAGGTTTTCTGGCTACATTGATGTTTTCAGGGTGGTTTAGGGGGATTTTAACAAGTGCAAATACGTTATTTTTACGCATTATAATATACAAAAAAAAAAATATTTGTCAATGCTTAACAGATATTGGGTTATTATATAGTGTCTTCCCTTAAGAGTTACGTTCGCTCTATCCTAGACTACGGTTGCTTCATTTACTTCCCCACGCAAAAACGTTAATAAATAGTATCGAAAAAAGACCCCGGAACCTCGAAAACATAGAGAATCATCGAATCTTGAAAAAAATTTTATTAACGTTACAAAGCTTTTTTTGAGAGAGCAATACAGTACTCAGCCATTACTTGCACTTGGCTACCGTATAAGCATACCGACTAATATTTAATTATCCGCATCAAAGCTAACATCTATGATAGAGCAATCAAAATTCTTATGCATATTCTATCTCAATAAAATCTGTTAGAATACTAAATTGCTTACATATAAAGTAATATTCAACTTTCAGAAAAACTCACGTCCGAAAGCAAAAATTATACTAAAAGCGAAAAATTATTAATTCACTGCATTGAAAATTCGATGAAAACGCTAAACTAATATATGCATAATACATATATGACTGCGATACAATACTTCAACAAAATTCTATAATCGGACAAGAAAAATCGCTTCAACCTAATAAAAATCAAAATAAAATTATCAAAAATATCATAAAAAAATTAAAATTTTTTGGCAGTTTTTACGGACTGAAGTAAATCCGTAAACTCAGTTTCTGTCGGTTGCGTAAGTGTATTCTTAGATAAAAGAAAAAGCTTACATTAAACAGTATAAGAAGCGAAGCGTCAATTTTTACAGGCGAATGCATTGCTATAATTAATGTCCTAGATATTGCTTTGAATAATACAGAATAAAATATTTAAATATTCTCCGATTCGCTAAGCATACTGTATTATCTCAAAAAATATAAAAACGATACAAAAACAAATCCCTATATTTGCACATTACAACAAAAAATACAAAAATTCTCTATAAAATCAACAAATTGGAATTCAACGCAATAAACTAGCGGATCAACAATGTACACTTCCCCCGTCGCCCCGCCCCCCCCCCCCCCCCACCCTCATCGTAAAATTGAAAACAAACCACGGGGGAATTATGTACACTTTATGTACAGTTATGTACAACCAAAATTGATTTTTGTACAATCCCGTAAACAAAGATATAAGTAAACGAAATGTGGGGCTGGTGAAATATTTCTCCATCCACCACATATGCCAAATCAGATATGTGAAAACGGTAATCGAATCTATGAATTATGTACAATTATGTACAAGGTCAAACAAATTGTTCAGTTAATAGTTTATAACAATTGTGGCCAAATATTTCGTTAGCCCCCCCGCCCCCCCCCCCCCCCCCCCCAATTCGCCAAATCAAAAATTTCAAAGTGCAAAGGTGCTCTATGAATTAAGTACAATTATGTATAAGGTTGGAAGTATTGTTTAAAGGTAATAAACCATTTATTAATATACTTTTTTTTACGGAATTGTATGTGTATTAAACAGTTCATTTTATCGGTATTATAATCAGGTATTATATTCAGGTAAAATATTCAGGTATTCAGGTATAATAATTTTGATTTACGTACATAAAACAGATTTAGGGACCGACATACATGGATATTTGACGCCCCGGAGCTGACCAATTGTACATGGGAATTACGTGAATTCATTTCTTTAAAAGAATAAAGTATATATGTAATGATTTTGATTGCATACAAAATGTTCACATTTACATATATTTTGAGGAGCACAAATTCTAAATTATTTCGTTATTACTAAAAAGTGGTCCATTTTAGTTATATTTAAGCCGTATATGGTATGAAGGGTATTCGTCATATACAATCGCAAGATTAATATTATTTTGCTTCGTAAAAATGAACAGTTTCGTAAAAATGCCGATATATATAAATAAACCGCCCACTTTTGGAAAGTGCCTACATGCTGTTTACAGATCTTCTGCAGCTCATGTTAAGACTTTCTATAGATCTTCTGCAGCTTATGCGAAGACTTTCTACAGATCTTCTGCAGCTAATGTGAATTATTTTGTGCAGATTTAGCTTCAATTGTTATAAACAATTACCCAAACAATTTTTTCAACGTTGTACATAATATTGTACATAATTCATAGAGTACGTTTGCACTTTGAAATTTTTTATATGGCGCAGGGTGGGCTGGCGAAATATTTGGCTCTAATTGTTATAAATAATTAATTAAACAATTTGTTTGATCTTGTCAATAATTGTATATAAATCGTAGATTCGATTGTCGTTTTGACATTTTTCATTTGGGATATATGAGGGGGCTGGCGAAATATTTGGTCAAGGCTAGTAATTAGGTTATTTACGGAGATCCACTCGCGGTATAAACAATTACCTAAACAATTTTTTCAACATTGTACATAATTGTACATAATACGTAGAGTACGTTTGCACTTTGAAATTTTTGATTTGGCGAAGGGGGGGGGGGGGGTTTCCTGGTGAAAATATTTGGGTGTAATTATTATAAATAATTAATTAAACAATTTCTTTGACCTCGTACATAATTGTACATAAATCGTAGATTCGATTACAGTTTAGACATTTTTTATTTAACATATGAAGGGGCTGACAAAATATTTTGTCAAGGCTGGTAATTAGTTTATTGACGGGGTATCCACTTGCGCTATAAACAATTAGCTAAATAATTTTGCACTTTGAAATTTTTGATTTTGCATAGGGTGGGGGGGGGGGGGGGAGGGGCTGACGAAACACTTGGCTCTAATTGGTATAATAAACAATTAATTAACTGGTAATAATAACACCACTCTTGGTACACCTATATTTGACGATTTTTTGTGGGTAAATAATAAGCGAAATGAAAAATTCGTTTAATAAATTCAGAAAAATAATTTTCTGAGGTTAAAGAACTTTATTGTACAATTATTAAGGTGTAAAAAAGATTTTTTTTTCATAATGGCGGCCACGGGAGCCCGTAGTAGGCCGTTACTTTTCTGTTGACGCTCAAATGGGAGGACAGTTTTCACGTACATGATGAACTCTAGAACAAAAAACAAAGTTTTTCTTAAGTACATATTAGTAGGCGTGGTTGTACGAAGAGATTTTTTTAAAATCAAATTTAAACGAAATTGTGCACAATTGAAAAAGAAGTTTCGATTTTAACAAAAATTGTCTTCCCGTTTGAGCGTTAACAGAAAAGTAACGGCCTACTACGGGCTCCTGTGGCCGCCATTTTGAAAAAAAAAATTTTTTTTTACACTTCATTAATTGTACAATAAAGTTCTTTAAACGAATTTTTCATTTCGTTTATTATTTAATCGCAAAAAATTGTCAAAAAAGGTGTGTGGTGTTACCCCTTAAACAATTTGTTTGATCTTTACATAGTTGTACATAAATCGTAGATTCTATTACCGTTTTGATATTTTTGATTTGGAATACAGGAGGGCTGTCGAACTATTTCACCAACCCCCAAATTTGATTACGTATATCTTCGTTTACGGGATTGTACAAAAATCAATTTTGGTTGTACATAATTGTATATAAAGTGTAGATATTTCCCCCGTGGTTAATTTTTGATTTTGCGATTGGGTGGGGGAAATGGACATGGATCAACAAGTGAAACAGACATGGAATAACCCCCCTCTGAAATATTTAAAATTCTTTACACCAACCAAAGAGCAAGGGGGAGGAAAAACAAATGCAAAACTGCTAAAGAGGAAAGCACCTAATACAGACGAATATTATTTCCAAAACTATCATAATGAAAAAAAATATCCATGGTTTCACAAAAAAAAAATTACCAACAGAAATCGTAACGATAATCAGTTGATGCTAGTCAGTGGACTACAACCGCAATAAATTTCTAGCTCGAATCAATGTAGTCAATAGTCCATCGTGTTAATGTGATCACGTCGAACAAGACATTGAACATATACTCTGGCAGAGCACCTTATACAACTCTCAACGCGTATATCTCAATAGTGAACTAAGACAACAAAAGTTTTATTTACCTTTGTCATCGAGCATTATACTACACAAGCAAAAGAGCAAAGTATGTAAAAGTATATTTAAGTCTCTTAAAAATTGTAATCTATCTCTTTAAATATATAACAAATTATATACAAACCAATTGTATGAAGTATAATAATCTTAACAAAGATTAGATCTGCTGTAATGAATAAAAAAAATAATTATATAATATTGGTATACATGGTATGTCATTTGCTCGTAAGTATGCATTCATATATGGGCTTATAGGGTAATATATAATTATAGGGTAATATATAATTATAGGGTAATATATAATTATAGGGTAATATATAATTATAGGGTAATATATAATTATAGGGTAATATATAATTATATAACTATATATGACTATATATGTATATGATCATATATGAAATGCACTTTATTAATTCTCGAAGGTGAAAAATATACTCGACTAAAAATAAACTCAAAAAAATAATTTTTTTATGCACAGATAAAAAAATTTATTTTTAAAGAAACTATTCTGAAATTTTTTTTACTATAAATACTTAATAATATCTGTAATTTTACCGTTGTAAAACCTCAAAATTTTGCTCCTGTGTGACACAAGATATTACCATTGCAATACTATAATTATTGGGAAATCTTTGCGGCGTGCACGTTGCTACGTGACATGATCAACAAATTAAAATTTTCTGATGGTCATTTAACTCCTTTTAGCATATACAAAAATTTTATGGTTTACTTTTGAATTAAAATTTTTTTTATCATTATTTTTCGAACAGCAAACCATTTTTAAAAATAATTTCTTAGTGATTTTTAAAATATTGGTTTGTTCTTTAAAAAATAATGATAAAAAGATTTTTTAACGTAAAAGTAAACCGTAGAAGTTTAAGGGAAGAAGATACAGCACACACTAAAATCCTTTAATTTAAGAAGCAAAATATTTTTTCACAAAACATGTTATAATATAGAAAAAGATGACATTTTAGACTGGTTTTGTTCAAATTCGCCACCCTTTGAAGTAGCCATTTTGAAAAAACAAGTAAAAACAGACATATGCTTGATTATCACTGTGCACAAGGGGTTATGATGGATTGGTATACATTTTTTTATGAATATTTAATGCTATAATTAAGACATTTAAAGAGCAATATTTTCTGAGGTTAAATTCTATACGAACAATTTATTGTTTGCGATATAAGCAGTATTTTAATATTAACTTATATTAAAAAATCATATTTTAGGTAATATTAAAAAAAACCCTCTTTAAATTTGTTCATAATATGTTAAAAAGAAAGTACAAATATTTTCAGCGTGATTCACGAAGAACTGTTGCGCAGGCTTACGAAGTAAGGTATGAAAATTAAGTTGTGAGAAAACTGAGTTTAAACATAAATATCAAAAAATAGCATGATCAACCATTTATCTACAGCTTCAAATAAATCGAAAAAAAATTAGTTATCGCGTAAAACCTTTTACTTTCGAAAGAAAAAGGGTTAAATAGGTATTTTACCACTTAAAAAATCGATTTTTTGACCAAAAATTACACATCATAAGGATACAAATTACCGCCGGAAAAAAAGATTTTGTTGATCGTGTACCATAGAAACGTGCACGCTGCAAACTTTTTCCAATAAATATAGTATTGAGAATAGTAATATCTAGTGTCGCGTAATCAAGTATTTTTAGTAAAAAAACTCAGAATGGCTCATAAAAAAAATTATTTTTTCGACTTTAACTGTGGCTGGTCCGCTTAATGACACAATTATCTAGGTACGTATGCCAAATCCCCTCGGGTGGTGTTGGAGGCTTTTTTCGTATATTTTGCAAATAACATTGAAAACTATGTCTAAGTATATTTTGACGTTGAAAAAATCCATCCAAGGGATTTTAGTGTATCTGTATGACACACACACGCACGCACACACACACACACACACACACACACACACACACACACACACGCACGCACGCACGCACGCACGCGCACGCACGCACGCACGCACGCACGCACACACACACACACACACTCACACACACACACACACATACACGCACGCACGCACGCACGCACGCACGCACGCACACACGCACGCACACACACACACACATGATTTTCAATATGAGACCTTATACCACGTAAAAAGATGCGAATATGTCACATATCTACATACATATATAGGTATACTAATATATACAGATCGAATATAATATATGCAGGTGCACATAGTAGCTCAGTAAAAGTTAGGTAAAACGTTCTTTCCATTTATCGCTCACTATCGATCCGTACTCCGACGCAAATATACGTACATGGTTTTTAATAACTCTCACCCTCTCTCTGCTTGTTAATTTTATATAAATAAATTCTGGTATAATGTGAATCCTCATTGTTTATGATTTACTACACCTGTTGCTTCCTTCCAACCTCTGAATTTATTCCATCAGATTATGGACCCAGATAAAGTCCAGTAATAACTGATTAAGTTTTTTTGCTACCGCTCTAACATGTGTCCGTTTAACAGTGACTGATTATAAGTAAGATTTGATAAACGTGGCGAGCTGTATGCAGGCCCGCATATTCCAGTCGATAGAACGTCTAACCGGACATGAAAACTACCGGTCGTGGTCAATAATTAATTAAGGCATATTTTTCAATTGAAAAACTCCGGGGCACAATCGAAGCTCCGACAAATGGAGAAATAGTTACGGTTGCAAGCAAAGTAGCTAGAGCCTGCGTCAAACTCACCCTCGCCGTCGACTCCGTCGTTTACGTCCATATCACAGATTCAATGTCAGCCAAATCTGTATTGGACGATTTTAAAAACTCATTGACGATAAAGGTCTGCTTCAGGAAATCTCAACAGCAAGGCTTGAAAACTGAAAATCAATGGAAGACTAAGAAAACATGTCACATCGTAACAGCTTCCCAGTAATTGCACGATACAGGTACGCAACTACCCGATGAGTGGGTTGGCGTGTTTTTGCTCACGGGGTTGCCGAGTCACTTTAAGCCAATGATTATGGCGCTCGAAAGTTCGGGTAAAGATGTTACCACCGACCTAGTCAAAATCAAGTTGCTACAGGAAGCTAAAACTGGTAACTCCGCTGCCGAGGAAGAAGCCTGCGGACTTTTCACGTACTTGCAATTTTTCTGCAAGGAAATCCGAGGCGGGGACGTGATGGTCCAGTAAGAGCTTCTCAACGTACAGTGCGCTGCTACAACTGTAACAAGAACGGCCATTTTTCGAAGGATTGCTATGCTCCAAGACGAAATGCTATTAAACTCTATGCAACAGAAACGTTCGATGGTAATTACAATTCGGAGCCAGAAGAAGTATATGCGTTGCTCGCTTGCTCCGCCAGTATCGCTGACCCAATCTACGAAATACATGACTGCTGCGAATGCGTGCGACTCGTCGTTGGCGCAGCTGATTGCACAGATCCAGACGAATGGGCTTTTGACTCCAGCGCGTCCAGACATATGTGCCGAGATGATATACATATGCAGCATTTACAAAAGTCCAAGACTGCGACTGTTACTGCTGCGAACGAGGTAAAAGTTCCGCTGCAAGCATAAGTAGAGATACTTCTATAGTATTTTGGTACAAAGGGCAACTCGAAGATTCTTCTACAGAACACACTGCATGTACCCGACATGACCTCCAATTTGATATCCGTAAGTGCAATTGCTGAGAAAGGCTACAAAGTAGTTTTTTAAGGAACTAGATATGAAATTTTGAACAAGAAGAAGCAAGTGGTTCTTCATGGAAGTTTAAATGCTCCGAATGTGTATGAAATGCATTTAAAGACAATTCCTTCCACAACGGTTAGTGCTAAGGACACAGTGGCTGCCTTCAAGACCATCAGTCCCGAAAGTATAGAAATTTGGCACAGAAGATTTGCTCATCTTAATGCGGTGTACTTGAAGGAACTCATACGTAACAGAGAAACTCCTGGTATTCAGCTTTCTAATTATAATTTACTTCAGTCTGAAATTTGTGTTGCTGGAAAATTAAGCAAACAGCCTTTTCTCCTCAAAGCTAAGTGTGCAACGCAGATGCTAGAACTCATACACAGTGATCTCTGCCAGGTAGATGATGAGTCCATAGGAAAATCAAAATATTCCATCACTTTTATAGACGATTACTCAAGAAAACTGTTTGTATATTTTTTTAAAACAAAAGATGAAGTGCCGAGTGTGGTTGAAAAGTTCATAAATTGTGCAAAACCAAAATGACCAGAAAATCAAGACTTTTAGAACTGATAATGGTCGAAAGTGCCTCAATGGGGCCTTGAAGACGATCCTGGACAGGCTTGGAATCATACACCAGATGTCAATAGCCTACAACCCCCAGAAGAACGGGAGAACTGAGTATGTGAACCGTGTCCTACTTGAGAAAGGTCGGTACATGCTTCGGGCAGCATCTACGGTAGCATCTACGACAGAAAGTACAGTGGATCTGGATACCAGCTTTTCACTTAAAAGGCGATTAGCAGCTTCTGAGATTTCATATCAGAATGCAGTGGGTGCTCTCCTTTACTTAGTGCGAGCCACTAGGCCAGACATGGCTTTCGTAGTTAGCAATGTTAGTAAGTATAATCAATGCTACAACGAAACGCATTGGGCATTCGTCAAAAGGATTTTCAGATATCTCCAAGCAACCAAGGATTTCAAACTTCACTTCACACGAGATGGAGACAGCAAATTGACTATATAAGTAGATGCCAGCTGGGCAACAGATCAGGAGGACCCTCATTCAGCGACAAGCTACGTCTTCATAATGCAGAAGGCAGCCGCTCAAGATGTTGTCTGTTTGAAAAACTTGTGTATAGAACTGAATATCCAAGGATTAGAACCTATAGTGGTCCATTCTGATAACAAGGGGCAATAGACTTAAACCAGAATGCTCACTTCAGCCCAAGGACAAAACACATTGACGTACGACATCATTTCGTGAAGCAAATGATTGAAGACAACGAGATTTGAGTCAAGTTTGTTTCTTCGGACACCATGTTAGCTGACTCTCGCCAAAGCGACAACTTACGTAAAATTAAAAATTTTTATTAGAGGTTTATTAAGTTAGGTAAGGTATCCTTTCCGTTGGCCGCTGACTCTCGATACGTACTCCGACGCGAATATACGTATACGGTGTTTAATAACTCTCGCCCTCTCGCTACTCGTTAACTTTATATAAATAAATTCTAGTAGAAAGTGAATCTTCATTGTTTATTATTTACTACACCTGTTGCTTCCTCCCAACCTCTGAATTTATTTCATCATATTTTTTCATTACATTTAAAATCCAAATTCAACTAACTACTATTAAAACCGGATACATACTTTTTGTCCATCGATTTGCACCAAAATGTTGACAATAGCATTTAATTGCTTTGAAAAACGTGCTTTTTGACTTTCCAAAAGTATTTAACGACGAATTTTCAAAGTGTACATCCAGAGTACATAAATGCAAATGTCAGAATCGTCAAGGTTTGAAAAATTGCAAACGCGCTCAAGAAGAATTTTTAATTTTGTAACGTACAAAATTTCAGTCTGTTCAGTTCCTCTGTATAGCACTAATTAAATTATGTTTATTGGTGAACAAAATGCATTTTTTCATAGTTTTTGGGGGACATAAGAATTGTGTATGTAGAAGAAATTTAATAACAAATATACGAGACGCTACAAGCAATTTTAACCTAGAATGTCATTTCCGTCCCCTGCTAATATCATATAATATTGTGCACATTTTAATAGGAATACTTTTTATTGTATGCTAATCAAGTATATTGTTTCAAATATTATTATGAGTACAAAAAGTCCTCAAACTCTAAGAAAGAGTTAGTTATGGAGTAGAATTTTTTTTTGGTTTAATAAATTTTCGGATACTTTTGAAGTTAAACTGGAACAGTTATGACAGAAGCATCCATATGGATATGTGCACGTATTCAAACTTCAAACGCTTGTTACGGAAAATCTATTAGATTTAATTATAGTGGTCATACATTTTTAAGCGCAATTATATAGACAAAAGTTTTACGAAAATATATACAAATATATACAAGTATATATGACTATATATGACTATACATAATTATATATAATTATGTATAATTAGATATACAGTTATATATAAATATATATATAGTCGGTGAAATATGGCCCACATACTGGTGACAGGTGAGAGTGAGTGGTGCGTTTCATTTTAAGAAAAAAAAAGGGTTTGCAGGCATATCAGACGGATGGAAAAAGGAGAAAGGGTAAGGTAAAAAGTAAAGAGTAAATTGATATATAATGTTTAAAGATTAATAGTCTGGAAAAAGAAAAAGAAAGAAAGAGAAAAGGTAAATAGAACAAGGGGTGAAGTGGAAGGGAAGATAAAGCGAAAGGTCGTTGTACAACGGACATTACGAGGGAACTAATCCACTAACTATAAAGATGGAAGAGAAACGAAGGCTAGAAGAGCTAATTGGAGTAGGGAATGAAGCGGAACATAACGAAGATGGGAAAATGGAACACAGAATGGAGGCCACTGGAACACCTATGTACATGTGGGTAACCCCGGACACTAAGGAAGGTCAGAGGGCGGTAAAGAAACGAAAAGGAGCGACTAATGGAAAAGGCTTTAAGGTGGGAGAGATAAAGATCCCGCCTTACTCCATAAAGAGTTTCCTGTCAGGTAGCAGCCAGCAGACGCCAAAGAGAAAAAGCAAGGATAGCCCGGAAGGAATTAGCGAAAAGGAGGTTAAGAAACTAAATATGACGACCAAAGGGAAGAATATAAGATAAGAACGCCACTCACACCCAGCCACTACACAGCGACAGTGAAAAAGAGTGTGGGCTATTAAAAGGAGCACTAGACTCAATAGAACTCCGACGAAAGAATTGGAGGATGAAGGTGAAGAAAGTAAATACGGAAGTAGTGATGAGGAGGAAACCAAAAAAGAAATGAGTTCAGAGTCGGAGGAAGAAAAGGAAGAAGAAACAAGGAAGAGAATGGAAGAAAAATACAAAGAAAAGGAAAGAAGGAAAAAGGAAGAAAGAAACAGAAAAGAGAAAAGAAAGAAAGAAGAAGAAATAAAAAAGAACAGGTGAAAAGAAAAGACGAAGGGAGAAAATAAAGAGAGAAAATAGATGGGAATATAATAAATGAGAAGAAAATACAATAAATAAGGAAAGTAGAGGATGAGAAAATACTAACCACGCATGAAGAATGGTTCAAAGAGATCTGGAGAGCATTGGAGAACCAAGATGAGAAGTGGAACAAAAGATTAGAGAAATGGGAAGGAAAAATAGATACAAAAATGGACGAAAAGGTGCTGGGAATATGAGAAGAACTAGAAAAAATGAAAAAAAGTCAGAGAGTAATGTGAAGCTCATAGAAAGTAATTAGAAGAATGAATTAGAACAGATGATAAGAAATACAATGGAACAATGGAGGAAAGAGTACAAGGAAGGCATAGAGAAACTAAAAGAAGAAATTAAGAAACTGGAACTGCAACAAAAGAAGGTACAAGAGAACGGAGAAAGAAATACGATTGAAATGTACAGAAGTAGAGGAGATACTAAAAAAGAAATGGAATGGCTAACGGAAGAAGCAGAAAGAGGAAAAAAGAAAAGAAATATAGTAATATCAGGAGCAGACATAATGGAGATGAGAAAAAGGAAAGAGAAGGAAACAATAATGAAATCCAATAAAATCCTAGGTAACGAGAAAATATACATAGACCATGCTATAACATGGAGAGAATGAAGAAACAAAGAGTTGGTAATCGAAAATATCAAGAAAGTAGCAAAGAAGGATGATAAAGCGAAGATAGGTTGTAATAAGATTAGAATAGGAAATCAAGAATGGTACGTGAATGAGAAGAGTAAGAAATGGTTTCATAAGAGAGGAAGTACAGAAGATGAACAAGATGAACAAGCGGAGTATGGGAACAACGGACAGGAGAGAAGAGAACTCGGAAGCGACAGCAATTGAGTTAGAGTCAGGAACAGAGAAATGAGCAAGACCAAAAATCGACAACGAACAGATGGAAACATAACAGAATAGAAAAGAAAAATAAGGGAGAAGGAATAATAAGACGGGTAGAAGAACAAGAAAATACAAGAGTATTTATTGTTTTGGAACATATCAGAAGCTAATAAAATGAAAAGAGAAGAGTGGAGATATTTAAAAAAATTTGAGAACACAGGAGTAACGGAAACATGGATTGAAGAAAACCGGGAAGAAATCTGGCAAGAAAACTTAGAAGACTTTACAGTGATATGAAAGAATGCGAAAAGAGTGCATAACAAAGGAAAAGCAAAAGGAGGAATGATGTTAGCAATAAGGAAGGAACTGAAAGGAAAAGAGTCAGCAGGGCAAGGGATAAAAACGGATGAAATAATAGAAGCAAAATGCACAATAAATAATGAAAACTGGTATATCGGTCTGGTATACATGGGAGAAGAGACAGAAGGAAACTGGTTGAGGTTAAAGGAACTTGCGGAAAGAAAAAAGGACAAGAAAATATTGATAGTAGGAAACTTCAATGCAAGGACGGCTAATGATGGGGGATGGAATGATCATATATGGAGCTAGTCAATATCACTAATATTTGTAAATTGTCATGTATAAATTAATAGCAGTTGTAGCCTAGTGGTTATGGTTCTTGTACTTTTCGTGGCATGCCTAATTAACGTATTTATAAACGCTTACCAAAATATTTATTCTTGTGTAAAAGCTGGAATAGCTTCTATTCAGCTAATTAGATCACTCTAAATCTTTCTTTTTTCAAATTATATGTTCTGAAGAGTAATAAATTGTAATACACATGGCAAGAAAATGGCAAAACAAATAGTACATATAGTACTTTATTCCCATCTCAACTGTGGCCACTTTTTGACTTGGAAAGCGGGATTGATGGACTGTTAAAAGACACTATTGTTAAAAGACAATCGAAAATCAGGGTTATTGGTAGAACTTGATGAAATAAAGAAATTTGGACTAGTTTCTAGTGAAGTCACTTTTTTTCTGCTAATCATTGTTGAGGACAAAAAGTGTAATTTTAGTCTCGCTTTTCAGGGAAACAAGTGGTCATTTTTATTCAGATGGGCATAAATTGTCTTTTTCGTGCCACGTATATTAACAGTTTAGTGCTCTTTAAAACATATATTAAGATAACATAGAGGCTTAGAGTAATCAAATTAGTTATATAGAAGATGTTCCAGTCTAAATATTTAGTCTAAGAGGTCGTTCTAATGGGTCAGTCTTCAATTTCGACGACTTTCTTCAAGAATTTTTTTTCATACAGAATTTATTTTATTATTTCAAACTTTGTACATGTTAAAAAAAATCTTAAAAAGCGATAATTTTTTTTTTGTTTTTTTGTGGAAAATCTCGCTGCTATGGCTGCCGGAAGTTGCCCCTACTCCAAACTGTTTGATAACTCAACTTTGTAGCGTCTGAAACAAAAATCAAAAAGATTACTGAAAAGTAAATTTGTCGATATCGTCCGAACTACAATTATCCATATCGGATTAAAAAAAAAAAATGATGGACTTTTGAAATTTTCCACGATTTTTTTAACGTAAATTATTCTTTTTAGGATGTCAAGAAGGTCGAAAACGTTGTTTTGAGAAAAACGCGATTTACTTTTTTTCCGATAATATGATGTTTCTTACGTATTTTTTTTTAAACAGGTGCTTACCGTCAATCAGCCATGCTTGCTTCGTATATTTATCCTTCAGTTGCGTCGTAATGTTGGCTTTCCTCCATTCGAGCGTCCGTATGTCCTTTCTACAATATTTACAAATTATAATTCCTTGTAAAGTCAGAAATAAAACCAAGTTTATAATGCTGTAGCGCACACTTTGGTCTACATTTACTTCAAAATCTGAGTCTGTTTTGGAAATATTTTTAGCCGATGCACTTGTATGGCTTGTGTCGTCTTCGTCTGTATGTCAATTGCCGTGAAACGATTTTTTTTACGATCTGCTCTTGAATTCCATAAACACGATTTTCAATGCGCACTTTCACAACATAATAATGGTTTCTAGTGAGATATACTAACTGTATACAACCTTTCTCAGTGGAATCTTACACTGTACTATTTCTGAATATTAATCGCATTGAGCTGCTACCCAAAATTTATAGACGGGACGGAGAAGCAGGTATCCACAGGAGCTGTTCGCTTGACGCGTCAAGCGTAAGCCCAGCGCGCTCGAGACTCTTCCATTGTTTCGCATTTTTCGACCTGTTTTCGAACTTTCTCATCGAAATTTTAGTTTCTATAGCATTTATACATATATTTACTACAAGAATCTGTGGTTTTTGAAAAATCGATTTTTCGAAATAAAATGGTAATAATCGTTGATAAATACGTTAATTATGCATGCCACGAAAATGACAAGAAAAAAGAAGTATGACACGGAAATGACAATTTGGATAAATACAGGTATCTTCCATAAGATGCATTATAACGCTTTAAAAATTTTAAGAAATTTTATATGTTTTAAAATATAGTTAACGGTATGGGACATCTAAAATCCAACTTTTTTGACAATCACCGATATACACATTTCGCGATGGCAGCAACATCTTTGTACATATATAGAATATATATCTCTATATTATATAGAATGTCGCCGTATTCGAGATTTTCTCTACTTCCGTTATTTTACGTTATTATGGCTTATTTTTCCGTGATTTTACGTTATTTTACGTTATTTTTACGTTATTTTTACGTCATTTAATGTTATTTTACGTTATTTTTACATCATTGAAAGTTAATTTACGTTATTTTTACATGATTTAACGTTATTTTACGTTATATTTACGTAAGTTAAAGTTACATTTAGGTTAAATGACGATATTTACCGTTATTTCACGTTGATATTGTCTCTGTTAGAATTATAGGAGGGACGGGCTTTTTATAAGTTATGACACAAGATATTCGAATATAAAGAAACGTATTTATTTGTACTCTCTTCTCTCATCTTACAATACGCGTGATCTCGTCAACGTGCAGAGATCAACTGTCTGAACAGCAGCGATGTACATTCGTGCTATAAAGATAGATAGAGGTTGCAGTAATAGGATAGAGAAAGAAACAGAGAGAAGCATAGACTATAAGCAGGCGCTCTATATATATATATATATATATATATATATATATCTAACACTCCCTCCCTACTGATCATGGTCTTATATTCTATTTAATAGTATTATTATTATTCTTATCTTGATGTATTATCTAAAGATGTCTCGTTTTCTTTACTTCCGCCTCGAATAGTCGAATCACCAGTTTAGCTATTTCCTGTGAACGACCAGAACAAAAACAAACAAACATACAAATTGTATAAATAAACTTAACTTTACTATTCCTAAGCTAATCTACTAAATGCTGATGCCAGTCAAATGACAGGATTTTTGTAAATATCTCATCTATTTGATAGTTTGTCTTTATCCATTCAATGAAAATAAGATTTCTTTACACACTCTTTCTCATAGTGGTCTCTGACTAAAGTCGCATGTCTCACTTTGTATTTCCCCACTTGCTTCAGCACGGACTGCACCAGCTCTGTTATCGCACCATCATATAATTTAATCACAAAAATCACAAATGATCAAGTATCCTGTTCATTCAGTAAAATCACATCAGAATAAACTTAAATGTCACTGTCTCACATAAGTATCTTAAACTTTAGTTACTATCGAAAACTGTTACAATCGTTATCCAATCGTGATCATTTATATCTTACTTGATGTCTACTCAATACATCAATTTTTTTCCGAAAACTACCTAGTCGCCTCTACCGCCGTTGGATTCAGACATATACAAACACACACACACACACACACACACACACACACACACACTCACACCTTCCAACGACACATTTTCTTTCCGATTACAGATCGACTGCGACAGTGATTAGCGAGACCCGAACGCGACCACACCTAATACATACACGACACTATACTTTTATTTGCCTACTTAGACCTTTGTGTATTTGTAAGGTTAGAATATAATTTAAAGAGAATATCAGTGCCTTATGATTTATTTAAACCTCCCTCCATAAGACAGCAAAAAACTCGCTCATTTTCTGGTCCTTCGAGCTGCATTTCAACCATTCACGGCAAATCTCGAGCAACAAGCTAGTGGTGTTACTGCCTACTTGTGACATCTCAGTTAAAATTTACGTGCATCTAAAAAACACTAGTGCCTCAACCAGTGAAGTGCATTCTGATGTCTTCACTTGTCGTTTGATGCATATCATTCAACGCAGGAAAATTAAATACGTCGAAAATCAAGCATCATCTTTAAGTTTAGGCAAAAGAAGCATAAAAAAGTGTAATTGAAAGGTGCAAGTGAAAAATCATAAATCGTGCGTGATTTTAGAGCACATCTAAATCACCGAATTTCAGAACGAATTTCAACGACCAAAAGTCTTAGTGTGTATGTGTGTAGGTCGCACCGAACGAGTTTGTTTACATGCGCTCGCTCGACGCTTTGGCCAATTCGGTCTTTCTCGCGCGCTCGTAAGTTCACCTAAGCTCGACGCCTCGAGCAGAGCTGCGCTGCCTAAACATTCGGCACCCGGCCGAAGCAACGCTTTCGCTTCCGTCAACTCTCTCCGCTTACGCGGCAGTCTGTCTACCGCTCTCTCTCTCTCTTTCTCTCTCTCTCTCTCTCTCTCTGTCTCTGTCTCTGTCTCTGTCTCTCTCTCTCTCTCCCCTTTACTCGCCTCTCACTGAGCAGTGCAAGTAGCTAGCCGCGCGTGGTTCTCACGCAGGTAGTAAGCTTGCGAAAAATCTTCTCTCTCGCTCTCCCGCTCGCGGAGCAGCTGATCATTCGGTGCCTTTAGCATCTTTTCTCTCGCTCTCCCATACAAGGAGCAGCATAGATATTAGCGTATTTACGCATTTTCTCTCTCGCTCTCCCGTGGAGCAGCATATCAAGCCGTACACTCTTGTACTACCGTTTGCAATAGACTAAATCACCGCCATGGATCAACTTGTCTAAAAACAAGTGAAGGACGCGGACTTAATGTCTCGTTCATTTATTAACCTAAAAAAGAAAGGTTAACAAAGATCTAAAGGATCCATCCGTGCCAGATTGGAAGCCCTTGAGGCAAAATGGGCTATCATTCAAAAAAGGCATAACCTCATCTCGGAGACAGCGACTGTTGACGATGAAAGCAAGAATTATTTCAAGGAGGGACTCATGGAAAGCACTGAGGAAACCTTTTTAGAACAAAAGGGACAATTCTTAGACGCCTTCGATGCATTAGACGTCAAGGCACCTAGTGCCACTCTCTCTGCTACACCTGCTGAATCAAAGCCTGCGTTCCGTAAGATGCCCCCCATCAGTCTACCTCAATTTTCAGGCAATCATTCTGATTGGCCGTCGTTCAAACATATGTTCACGGCATTTATGAAATGCGACTTAAATATTGCAGACGTTGAGCGTCTTTACTATCTAAAAAGCAGTCTATCTGGCGAAGCTGCCAACCTGATTAAAAAAATTCCGGTGACAGGTGAAAATTATAGTCGTGCCTGGACGCGATTAAAAACGCATTATGACAACAAGCGTACGTTAATCCACCTGTGTCTTGAGTCTTTGTTTCAGCTTAGTCCGGTAACATCAGAATCCGCTAGTGCCTTAAAAGCCCTTAGAGATAGAACAACAGAAGTGGTTGAAACGCTGCAAGAACTACAAAGACCAGTTGACAAGATGGACGACATCCTAGTCCACATTACCGTCAGACGTCTTGACACCAGAACACGCAAAGACTGGGAGCTTTCTCTGGGCGACACCACCACACCAACGACATGGAACGAGTTGGATGCCTTCCCCAAGTCGCGCATTCAAACGCTAGAAATGACGACATGTCAGAAACCTGACTTACCGTCCGGTGGTCAATCGCAAGCGAAGAAAGCGCTACCTGTCAACAAGAAGCCGAATTATGTTGGACTTACTGTGCATAATGCTACGAAGCCTCACGTTCGCATTTGCTCTTATTGCAATGGAAATCACTACATTAGTGCATGTGACAAATTTAAAGCCTGCTCTCTCGATAACCGTCACACATTTGTTTCAAAAAAACAGCTCTGTTTCAATTGCCTTGGAGTGCATCGCCTTCACGACTGAAAGTCAAAGGGAACCTGTGCCTCTTGTCACAGTCGACATCATACACTGCTTCATCGAAGCTTTCGAAACTCAACTACAGACACCACTCAATCTCAAGGTTTTCAACAAATCACTCAATCACGGGCGGCGCTGACTCCAGGCGCCCCACCTCAACATGGTCTTCACCAACCTGCAGCCGCCGAACCCTCTGTCAGTGGAAATGTGCCGCAAGCTACAAAAACTGGCGTCACGTCACTCGCAACGCAAACTCCTCCAAATCGACAATCTCTCTTGCTCGCCACGGCACGAGTTTCTGTATTTTCAGAGCATAGCCGCACCTCTTATGCTCGAGCGCTCATCGATCCCTTTTCAGCTTAACGTCTGAAGACACCTCGTCAATCTGTATTCGTGCCTGTCTCAGGCGTGGGAGCGATACCTAGCTATACAGCCAGATCAAAGGCAACAGTTGTAATTTCACCTTATTTCAAAAGTGATAATCGTTTTAGGCTAACAGCACTAATTCTGCCTCGTCTTACGGTTTACGTACCTTCTCCTAGGCCGATGTCAAACACAGAAGCCTTTCTGGAAGGATTGACTCTCGCCGATCCTCAAATCAACTCAACTGATCCAGTTGAACTATTTATTGGGACAGATCAATATCCCCAGCTAATGGAAGAAGGTCTTCGTAAAAGTCCTGACGGTAACCTCATCGCACAGGCAGCTGGATTGGGCTGGATTCTCACCGGTTCTTCTCCCGCTTCAATCAGCGACTCACTCATCGTCTCCAGTTTCCCTTACCACATTGATCTGGATCTAGCAGCCCTTCTTACTCGCTTTTGGCAACAAGAAGAAATTCGAGTCGGAAAAGCCTGTGCCTCTTACCAAGGATGAGCGCGATTGTGAACATCACTTCGTTAGAACACACAAAAGAAATGCCGATGGCAGGTATGTACTTTGTCTGCCTTTCAACTCCAACCTGCCTGATCTCGGCGATTCTAGAGAAGCCGCAATCCACACCTTACACCGAACGGAGCAACGGTTCAAGAAACAGCCTGAATTCTGCGAGAAATATAACAATTATATGCAAGATTATATTTCTCTTGGCCACATGAAGGAGTTCTCAACACTCGATTCAACCTCAAACGGTTCGCTATCATTCTTCTTGCCTCATCATGGCGTATTTAAGACTCATGGGGACACTAGTAAGCTGCGCGTCGTTTTCAACGGGTCAGTCAAACTGCCGTCCGGGCACTCAGTCAACGAGTGCCCTCACATAGTCCTTAACTCCAGCTCGACCCATTTGATGTGATGCTGCGCTGGAGAATTTTCCGCTACGTCTTCTCAGCCGATATTGAGAAGATGTTTAGGCAAATTCTAATCGCAGAGGAAGATAGAGTGTTTCAACAAATTTTGTGGATCGTCAACTCAATCATCACAATCTTCAACCTGTGCACGGTTACATATGGTCTTGGCCCTTCTCCATATCAAGCCATTAGAACTCTTCAACAACTGGCTACAGATGAGGGTGCTAGATTTCCTCATGCGGCTCAAATGTTACTAAAACAGTCGTACGTAGACAACATCCTTGCTGGAGTAGATACTCTGAAAGAAGCCATAAAAACTAGGCATGAACTAGTGGAACTTCTCAAAGCAGGCGGGTTCCCCCTTAGCAAATGGACGGCTAATCATCCAAGCTTATTGACTGATGTGCCTGAGGATCAGCAAGCCACTACTCAGCACATTTCGTGGCCTCAAGCTCAAACAATTCCAATGCTAGGTATAGCATGGCAATCTCGTCTCGATGCCTTTTGCTTTGAATTTAATTTATCTGTGTCCGAGAAGGTCACCAAAAGAAATGCCTTATCGGTTATCGCCCAGCTATACGATCCACTGGGATGGATTACACCAGTGACAACATCATTCAAAATATTTATGCAGTCTCTGTGGCTTCATGGAGTGACGTGGGACGACCCCTTGCCGTCGCCCTTGCAGAAACGTTGGAGCCTGCTTATAGAAGATTTACACTATCTTCAATGCTGAGTTGCATGGGTTTTCGGATGCTTCAGAACGTGCCTTCGCAGCTTGTCTGCATCTACGCACCATAGATACAGAGGGTAATGTAAAATGTATTCTCTTAACCTCAAAATCAAAAGTGGCTCCACTCAAGCAGGTCTCATTACCTCGTCTGGAACTCTGTGGCGCCGTAACGCTCGTACGTCTGGCTCATAGAGTCCGCCGCACCTTGTCTCTTGAACATGTACGGTGTTACTGCTGGTTGGATTCCACTATTACTCTTGCCTGGATAAAGGAGCCGCCCACTACTTGGAAGACGTATGTAGCGAACAGAGTTTCTGAAATTCAAACGACGCTTCCCAGTGCCGCATGGTATCATGTCTCCGGTACTGACAATCCAGCTGACTTGCCTTCAAGAGGCATGTCCGCATCAGATTTGACAAAATCATAACTTTGGCTACATGGACCATCATTCTTAGCCAGCACTGCTTCACGCTCGAAATCATCAAGCGATTGCAAAATTCACGACCCTCAAGAAGAGGCCCTTGAGCGACGACCTGCTGCGTGCCTTACAACAGGAGCACCACCATCGGACCCTGCTTTCATTGCAAGATTCAGCTCATTATTTCGACTCGTTCGTCAAGTTTCTCGGTGGCTACAGCCCTTACTGTGGGTAAGAGCTCGCATCACAGATCGTCATACGAACCGTGAGATTATTATTGCAAGCCCTCAAGGCGCTAATTCACTGGGTGCAACACATTTACTTTACGAATGAAATCAATTATTTAGAAAAGCTTCAACACTTGCCTCGTCAAAGTACTTTAATTCGCCTTTATCCTATTTTAGATGAACACGGCCATCTTCGAGTCGGCGGAAGATTGAGGCACTCATTATTACACCCAGATGAGAAACACCCTTTAATCTTGCCTCAACAGTCGAATCTCACAAAACTGCTGGTTCTAGATGCTCACATCAAGACGCTTCATGGAGGTACGCAACTCACCATCAACTATCTTAGGCAGCAGTTCTGGATTCTTCGAGGACAACTCGTCAAATCGACCATTTTCAAGTGCCTTCGTTGTTGGCGACAGCGAGCTCAACCTACCACGCAACTCATGGGAGACCTCCCTCTCAAACGAGTTCGACAATTGAGGCCTTTCCTTCACTCAGGAGTCGACTACGCAGGACCAATCTATCTGCGCTTCTCAAAAGGTAGAGGAGCTAAAGCCTACAATGGTTATATTTACGTTTTCGTGTACCTTTCAACGCGTGCAGTTCACTTGGAAGCCGTTTCAGGTTACTCAACAGCTGATTTCTTGAGTGCCTATAAGCGCTTTACTGCCAGAAGAGGAATCTGTGTCTTTCTTACGAGCGATTGCGGCCTCAACTTCGTTGGAGCAGATAAGGATCTCAGGTGCCTGTTTGAGCAAGCCAGTGCTCAGCATGACGAAATTGCCCGTCTCCTGGCTACTTATGGGACTGAGTGGCACTTTAACCCGCCAGTAGCCTCACACTTTGGTGGCATCTAGGAAGCAGCCGTCAAGTCCGTCAAGTATCACTTTAAAAGAGTTATTGGTGAAGCTCTCTTGACCTTCGAGGAAATGACAACGCTGCTCGCCCAGATTGAAGCGTGCCTAAACTCACGCCCGCTTTAACCCATTTCTGACGACCCAGAAGATCTAAATGCCTTGACTCCCGGACATTTCTTAATCTCTGTGTCTATTCTTACCGTCCCTGAGCCATCTGTACTTGGCTGTGCAACATCACGCCTAGATAAATGGCAAATGATTCGTCATATGTATGAAGATTTTTGGAGTCGATGGTCCGAAGAATATCTTCAGAGCCTACAACCACGACCAAAGTGGCGTAGCAAACAATATCAGGTAAAAATTGGTGACCTTTGCCTGCTGCTCTCAGAATTGTGCCCACCTTGCAAGTGGCCACTAGCTCGAGTCACTCCAGTTCACCCAGGCCCGGTGACTTAGTTCGAGTCGTGAAGGTGAAAACTGCGACGTCCAGCTACACTCGACCGATTTCTAAAATCTGCATCATGCCTCAAGAGCATGACTGTTCTCCTGTATTTGGCGAAGGCGGGCGGGATGTTCCGAAAACTGCCTAGTCGCCTCTACCGCCGTTGGATTCAGACATATACAAACACACACACACACTCTTACACGTTCCAACGACACATTTTCTTTCCGATTACAGATCGACCGCAACAGTAATTAGCGAGACCCGAACGCGACCACACCTAATACATACACGACACTATACTTTTATTTGCCTACTTAGGCCTTTGTATATTTGTAAGGTTAGAATATAATTTAAAGGGAAAATCAGTGCCTTATGATTTATTTAAACCTCCCTCCACAAGACAGCAAAAAACTCGCTCAAATTTCGTAAGATATAACTGGTCTAGTCCCGCCTGCCAGATATAATAAGCTTTCTACAGCCTCTCCGTATAAAGCATTTTATTTAGCTTTAGTCATAAATAATATCACACCATCACAATCTAATTTTCATTTCCTTCTTTTCTCGATTAGCTACCTTAAGGTTATTTTTGTTAAAATTTTAAAAATCTGGGGCTTACAAGAATATCTTTTATGATTATATGAAGTCACGCATCAATTTTTAGATGTTATTAGTCTACGAGGTCTGTCCCAAAAGTATCCGACCTACCTCAATTTCTCGGCGCTTGATTTATTGTTCGTCATCCGGGGGGTGGCATCCTTCAAAGTAGTCCCCATTTGATTGAACAAGACGCTCATATCGATGTTTCCACTTATTAAAGCACTCTTGAAAGTCAGACTTCGGAATCGCCTTTAGTGCATTCGTCGCATTAGTTTCAACAGTCTGTTTATTGTCGAATCGATGTCCTTTAAGCGGCATTTTCAATCGAGGAAACAGCCAAAAGTAGCAGGGAGCTATATCAGGACTGTATGGAAGCTGGCGGAGCTGCGCAACACTGTGTTTCAATAAATACTGCTGCACAAGGTTTGATGCGTGCGCTGGAGCATTGTCGTGATGAAGAAGCCAGTCACCGGTTTCCCAAATTCTCGGTTAAAATTCGCCAAACAGTACTTTTTGGTATTCCAAGTTCATCTTCCAGTTCTCTCACAGTCAAACGACGATCTTGTTCAACTGCGACACGCACACGCTCGACATTATCCGACGATGTTCCCGTTGAAGGTCGATCAGAACGAGGATCACTGTCAACAGATGTGCGGCCACTTTTGAACCGCCTATACCACTCTTTTATTTGTGTTTTGCCCATACACTCATCTTTGAAGGCCTTTTGCAACATTTCAATAGTTTCCGCACAACTTTTACCGAGATTAAAGCAAAATTTTATGCATATTCGCTGTTCGGTTCGTTCTGCCATTTTTAGCAATAAGCAAATTGCGACGAACCCAAAAAAGTCGTTGTAAACAAATACACGCAGCGCGGGAACTAAGGCGTTTCATCGGTATCTCAGGCTACTGACGAGAAGGTTAGGAGTTGCTGGTGACGTTCGTACCCTCCAGAGGTCGCCTGAGTCTCTCCGCGCGAAGATATGAACGTAGGTCGGATACTTTTGGGACAGACCTCGTATATATTCAAACTTGCTGAGCATAATGTGTTATTTTTGAGTGAAAATCGCGCACACCATATTGTCATACATTTCTAAGACAATTCTATCATGTTTTTAAAGCTATAAATAACGAATATTCGCCTTTAGTTTTACTTGATTATTTATCGTATAGCTTTGGAAAATATATATGTAATTTTGTTTCAAAAGTGCTATATAAACACCTTTATTTTATTAAAAATTGTATTATAAATAAACTTTAAAGTATCAAGTAATAAAAGAACGATCAAACTTTTGTTAAAAATACATTAAAGAATACATTCTCAAAGTTTTCAACTTCAGGACTTTGAGAATAATTTACAAAATCTTTTCTTTTTATACATATAATAGTCGTATCGAATAAACTAAGTTGGTTTCAATGTTAAACAGATAAAGAAGTGAATATTATTCATGGAAAGAAAAAAAAATAAAAAAATTGGTTAAAATCATGAAAAAACAACAGGGAGCCACCTTAATGGTAATCATTGGAGTTCTGTAAGGTAGTATTTCGCTAAAGTTAAATGTGCATAAAATTTAGTCTATTTAATTTTCATAAATCAATTCAATTATTTTGCTTTTTCTATCACGCGTTCCAGAAATGCATAGAAATAAAATAGGCTCACCAAAAGCAGTTATTTCAAATTCTTTATTTAGCTCAACTTTAATTTCATTTTAAATTTTACTCTCGTTACTCATCATAAGTAAATTTACCAATTTATCACATAAAATTTATATACTCTACAAGTAAACTTATACAGCTTTAAAAGCCGAATTGTTAATATTTACATCCAGTTACTTTTCTGTGAATTTTTGTTACATAATTTTGGACTGAAAACTGGAAAATGTATACTCAAATTTACATACTTTTCCTCTACTCTGCTTTTCCAGAAAAGACGTGCCTTTCGGAATATCCATATAACTTTATCTATTATCGCATTAAAACAGGCGCGGATCCATGGTGGGGGCAATGGGGCCGATCCGCCCCCCTCCCCCAAAACGCTTCAAGACAAATTTTTTTTTAACTTATTTTAATGCAGAAACCGCATAGGTATCCTAAACCAATAAACTGATAAACCCTAAACCCATAAATCCTAAACTCAGGGACCGTAAACCTATTAAGGGATCATTTTACTTTGAACGCTCAAAGAAAGGCTTTTTTTGTGAATTGTTTTACAGGTACTATTATAGATATTGATATAAGATTTATTCAGCTTAATAAATACACTGTCGAAATATATAAAAAAAATTTCTTATTTTCTTCAAACACTTTCTTATACACAAAAATGACAGGCAAACGTAACTCCTCGAAAAGTAGGTACTCGAATGCGTGCGCCGTAGTCGAATGCTGACAGGACATCTGAAACAAAAAAGAATCAAACGGTTTTAGATTCTGTATGACGTTGGCTCTATCGTAGTATAGGATTTTTTAAATTTATACAAAAATAACAAAATGGCCGACATTTAAAAGAAAAAGAAAGAAGAAACGTGTTTTTTTCACCGTTTTTTGCAATAAAAAAATAGTAAAAGTGAAAATTTTAGAAAAATCCTAGTATGTAACAGAGCCATAAGTGTACAGAATATGTGATTAAAATTTGATAAGGATCGGTTCAGTAGTTTCGGAGATTTTTACTACGACCGGTCTAAAAACGTTGTTTCGATAAAATCGCGTTTAAATTCTTTTTAATGAAAAATCGAAAAAAGAATGACCTAAGCTTAATCATCGATGCTTGCTCCATAAAAAATGCTTTCTGACTGTACGAGAAGTTCATTTTCTTCCAACGAAAAATGCAAAAAAAATTGATTTTTTGATTGGATCAGAATAAAAGAATGTAAAAATAATATCCTGGAATATGAAATGCATATGCTAAAGACATCGCCGCAAAATTAAATTTGATTTACCTCAGATAACTTCCACATATAACTCCGTCATCGGCGACCTGAATATCCAGGATAAAAGATAATATTCAATATTATATCGTCACATGAAATGAGAATCTGTACAACTATGTAGCACACAACGAAGTCTTGTAGTGGGTTAAATTAAGGTTATCGAATTTAAATAAGCTACACACTTCTAGTTATACAAATTGATTAATGTAAGTATTGTAAAATGTATGTGTCACTCAAATTATGATAAAAAAATTAATAATAATAATATTGAACCAAATTTAAATATTACAAAAAAAAAATTGAATATATATAATATTATCTGAAATTACATCTGAGAAATTTATCAAGGACTTTGTTATATAGAGCCCATGCTTTTCTTTTTAGTCAAAAATTAAATATGTTTAACATTATTTAAAATTGTAGTTAATTTTCGTTTGTTTCCAAAGTACTTAACGTTTAAAACATGTAGTACAATTTATTGTTAAATTGTTCTTGTAAAATAATTATTTTTTACTTTTTAGTTTAACTATTTGTACCATTTTTTAGAAAAGCATGTTTTTAAAAAATTTTTTTTTATTAATTTTATTCATTAAAAAATTATTGAATATTATTCGTCAAACTTTTTTTACCCTCGAAAGGTATGATTCAGGACAGTAGACAAAAATGTTTATATCATTGAACAATACTTATTTATTTATTTATAATGCTACTTTCACATCAATAAAAAAAATATTGTATCTGCTGACGCAAGTGATTTCGGCCCTCCTGGATATCTAAAATAGAAATTCAATGGAAATTCTTTATCTGTGTCATTGTCGTTATCGCCCGTACCTCAATTTTTATATTTTTAAATTTCACTGTAAATTCACAAAATGGCGGTATTTCTTGCTACTTATTTTCTTAATTTCCTTTTTATTTTCTAATTTATCGGGATGTTGAATAAGTTCTCGCTGTTTCTTCATGAATTTGTATGCTGTATTTAAAAAATTAGGAACAAACATGTCACTCAAAGTATAGTTCATCGCTAGCCACTTCTTTTTCCCACCTTTCTGTCAGCATTTGAATTCCACGTGAGTAAAACGACTCATCTTTTGAGGCTATCATAGAGTCGACCCATTTTTTGGCATCTTTATAAGAGTGATAGTGCTGCTCAGCCAGGCCATGTGCCATCGATCGGCACAAGTGATAATCAGAAGGTGTGATGTCTGGTGAATACGGCGGGTGGGGTACGACTTCCCATTTAAGAGTTTCCAAGTAGGTTTTCACTGGTTTTGCAACATGCGGCCGAGCGTTGTCACGCTACAAAATCACTTTGTCGTGTCTCTCCGCGTATAGTAGCCTTTTTTGCTTCAATGCTTGGCTCAAACGCATCAATTGTAGTCGATAGCGATCTCCTGTGTTAGTTTCATCCGGTTTGATCAGCTCATAATAAACTACACCTAGCTGATCCCATCAAATACAGAGCAGAAGCTTGAAACCATGGATATTCGGTTATGCCGACGATGTTGATGCATGGCCTGGTTTACCCCACGATTTTCTACTCTTCGGGTTATCGTAGTGTATCCATTTTTCATCGCCCGTCACTATACGATGCAATGATCAACTCCTAATAATTCTGAAAGTTCAGCTAGCGTCTGACATGAATGTTCACAAAGTAATGCCTCCAATTCTTAGTCTTCTTCGAGCTAGTGAATTATTTCTATTTTTATGATACTGGATTTCTTAACTCGCCTCAAATTTAACATTCCAGCTGATACTACCTCTCCATATATAAATTTATTTAAGAATTATACCTTTTCTGCGTTCGTGTCAACTAAATCAAACTAATCGATCACCCTCTCCATGATCGAGTTTACATTTCTAATCATTTAGTTTGATGATTACGATAAAGAGTTAGAAGCGTTATAAGCTTCTCTGTCGCTTTCGTTTGCTCTTTACGTTCTCGCCTGTACTCATCTAGATCGGTACGCACTGTTGGCATAATCTTGTTTGTATTTTGCACTGGAGAGTATAGACACAGTGTTAAAATTATTTACTACTGTTACAAAACTAAAAATTTTATGTTTATTTTAGTTAAAGATAAACATATGTTTATTCTCATTTTCGAGAATAGGTTTACTTTTATTTACAATATAAATAATAATTATATGATACAATATTCCAGTTATCCACTTCACAAAGAGGCTTTGTGATAGTAAAAAAGAAGTTTTAATAAAAACATGTTAGAAACATGTTTTGAGATATAAGGAATCAAAATACACTATTTTTAGAAAATGTCTGTATGGATGTGTATGTGTGCGTTTGTACGTTTGTTCGTGCGTTTGTGTCTGCGTGCGTACTTGCGTGTGTGCGTGCGTTGGTGCGTGTGTGTGTGCGTCGGTGCGTGCATGCGTACGCACGTGCGTTAGTACTTACGTGCCTGCGTGCGTGCGTGCGTACGTGCGTGCGTGCGTGTGTGCGTGTGTATGTGGGCATCGATAACTCGAGTAATCTATGGTAAAATTTAATCTACAAGGGCTCGTTTTGTTTGTTTTTTTTTTTACACAAAGTGGGTACAATATAAATTTTTTTAGTTTTTTCGATTATTTTTTGTTTTCTAGCGGATTTAAGATTTATTGGTTTCATTTTCTCGGGTTTTTTAATACGTTAGAGATAATACCATCGATCAAGTGAAATGCATTTGAAATAGGGTAAAATTACCTATATTTCTCCACCGGAAATTTTGGATAAAGTGTTGTTGCCTTCCTTTTGTTATACGCAGAAACGTCATTTCTTGTTTGAACGGTTATATCTCTGCAAGATACAATGGAAGATTTTTGAAAAAATTAGGATGATTAGGATAATGGAGAATATAATTATGTAAAATTTTTAAATGATTGTAAATAAAATAGATTTTCTATGGTAAACGATAAGTTGAGTAAATCGGAATTATTCTTACTGAAATTTGCTGAAAATGTTGCTTTTTACTATCTCTTGGCTAAATTCTCTAAGTAGACTTTTAGTTTTCAAGATATTCGAGGTTATATTTTTTTTTTCAAAAAATTTTTGATTGCTTATTTTTTTAGGTATTGCACGGTAATTTTTTTTTACCAATTAACGCTTGTTCTACGTCTATTGATGACGATTTTACATCAAAAAGAATTTTCAAGATTCATTGAATCGTTTTTGTTTTATAATGTTTTATTATTTTTTATATTATATTTTTCAAAACATTTTGGATTATTGGTTTCTGAAGTATTCCACGGCCATTTTTTACGAATAAATGCTCATTTTGACGTTTTTTGACGAAGATTTCAAATCAAGAATAATTTTTAGGATTTATCGATTCATTTTTGTTTTATAACGTTTTTTTTTTATTTTTATATTCATTTTTTTTTAATTTTTAATCGCTTTTTTCTTGAATATTATGCGATATTTTTGGTCATCCAAAGCTCTTTTTAATTTATTTTATGAAGATTTGAAATATAAAACAAAGATTAGGATTCCTCGATTCGTTTTTGTTTTATATCGTTTTTTCATTTTTATGATATTTTTGTAATAAATGATAAAATCCGTTATAAAGAAACTCGAACAAAATTACAAAATTACAAAAAGAAATTTATTTGTAAAAGTAGTATACATTTATTATATTCATAAATAAAATTTAATGAACAATTATAGTGTTAAAATGTATTATTGTCAATTAAAAAATGTAACTTGATATGGAAAAACTTTTTAAGTTTTTACACAATTTAACCCTCAGACTGTATCTGTCCAATATATTGGACACCTACTTTATTAGTGTTTATATAATAATACATGCTTATTTCATTAATGGTAATTACATGAATCATTTGCATGTTGTCTAAACAAATGATAAACAATGTAAACGTAGCTCAGATTAAAATACAATTTTCGTTCGAGTATATTCTATCCAACTGACTTTTGTGAAAGGAGAAATTGTTACATGTTTTTATGCGATTCGTAGTTCTATGAGTTTAGTTTTATATTTTACAAAGTAAGAAACATTTATTTCTTATCTTAGCATCATTTTTAACACATTGTTACACTTACAGTAGGGACGTCCAAAATTTTCAAAGTATCGACTTTTCTTCATGTAACCCTTTCAAAAGTTGACAAATGGGAAAAAAAAACTCTCCTGCAAGGCAGGCACTGGACGTTGAGATTTAAAAGTTCCTACCTTGATTTCAAAGTTTTTTAAGTGCATTTATGCACTTTTTTAAATAAACTTGGTAAAAAGTGATTAAAATTTTATAAATCAAGGCGAAAAAAAATCAGTAACTTACCATATCACTAAAATGGAAAGTCAGCCACACCCGTTTCATTAAAAAAATTTTTTTCTAAGTAAAGAGCCATATGCGTGAAATTTTAACAAATATCAGGCTATCTTTGAACGTTTTTCAAGACGAATTTTCGATGATTTTTCAAAACCAAAATTTTGTTTGTATCTTTGTTACGAATAGAATTTACAGAAAAATTAACAAACGTAAATTTATCTAAATACAGAAACTGTTCCAGTCTCAATATTCTGCAATTTTTCTAATTTTTCTATTTAAATATATATAATTTTAATATATTTTATATATTTTTCTATATCTCGACATATTAAAAAGCAATAGACTTGTCATTTTTATATTTCACCACAGCATTAAATAGAGAAAACAGTTTCATATTGGAACAATTTATAAAGTTTCAGGCAGCTAAGTGCCATTGAACGGATAGCGGTTTTTTCCATACCTTTATATTATCCTACCTAATCTCATCCAACATTCGCCCAGGATTATGCCTGTAGAGTGGAGAAAACTTGTATCAGGATGAAACCCACTCTGAGATGGTCGGTGCATTTGGCATGTTCGAATTGGATGTCTGCCACATTCCGTAGGTTAGACACCGAATTCGATAATTCCATACGTCCCGTTCACTTTCATTAGTGTGAACAATCACCTAAGCGATTGGATGAAGTTGAATTAGTCACGGGGTACCCTGCAGCTAAGTGCCAATGAATTGACAGTGGTTTCTATAGTATTCTATAAAGAATATATTTACATTTCCTAATTACCAGACCGAAATGGTTGATTTTTTAAATTATTTATAAAAATTAATAATTAACAATAAAGGCATAACAGTAGAGCCGTCTCACTGTGGGCCATCGCCGGCGACCCCCATCACCTTTCCCAAGCCCTCTCCTAGTGTAAATGCATAAAGTAAATCATAGAGAGAGCGAGCCAGAGAGAGAGAGAGAGAGAGAGAGAGAGAGAGAGAGAGAGATGGAATTGACAATTTTTAAAATAAATAATGCTAATGCACGTATTTGTTTAAATAGTATAATTTTTAAACAAAGAATAATTATTTCATTTATACGAAAATGATAAATGGGTGAGGTGAATAAATAAATTTAATAATTATTTATATTTTAAACCATATATTACTCTTAACCATTTTATTTGTTCTATGCTTAAGAGTCAATCAAAAGTGTACACTTTCACACATATTGCTCTTAAATTATCGTAAAAATTTTCTCATATGTACTTTGTATTCACTACAATTACTAAGGATTGAAACTCTCTGTAAATAACTATTCACCGAACAGTGATTTTTCTCATTTTTCAATTGACGATTTTCCCTACCGAGATCCACGTTGTCCCTTTTAATGACGATTTAAGCCCAAGACCTTCAAATTGGCAGATTTCGGCTTTTGAACAACGAAACATTTATTTTTTACAAAAGTACTTGCTCCAACGCTGAAATACAAAGTGTGTTTAAAGTTAAAATTATAAAATGTTTAAACGTGTCTGCAATGGCAACGAATATACACTCACGCGCGTGCACGGAGTCTCAAATTTTACGTACATTAATAATAAATCGAATTGCTAATTGGGCTATAAATTTCGGAATTTTCTTTGATAATCATCACGAAGCGCCTCTGCGTACATTTTGTGGCGAGCATTTTCAAACACCATTAACTCTTCTTCTTCCGAAATGAGTTTTACAAGTTTAGTACCTTTTCTTGTTTTCGTGAAAGATAATAATACCCATTCTCATCCTATCAATTCTTCTCCGGATAACTTCTCCATCGTTTCTACATGATGATGGAATAAATCAAATTTATATTCCTCTGGTGATGTACAGTTAACATTGTGCACCGGGTAGTAAATCGAGTCGAATTCGTTTCCCGATAATATAAAATGTGAATACCGTTTATCTTTTATTAACGGAATTAAATCTTTTGTGGAAACTTGACCTCTTGCTTTCTAATAATAATTGCTAGTATATAAACGATCACAGCGTCGGTATTGAACATGAAGTTTATACTGGCCGTATATGTTTGACGTAGAAATGTTGTGCAATATTTTATTGACTTTTTTATAGCATTTTTCAGTTTTTAATTTATTTACATAATTAAATATTGTTATCGACGCCGATCGTTTTAATGAAAACTTTAACTCAAAGTCGCCGAATTTACATTTATCACTCGATTTCGAGCAACGAAACATAATTTTTTCAAAATCTATTGGAATCACTTTGTCTTTACTATATACGAAATATTTTGCTATTAAATATGCGTTTCTTCGATAGAGGCTACTATACGAATATAATTTAAAATTTCAACGTTTGATATAAAATTCGTATTGAGTACTACATTCTCACACCGCATCGATGTGCAAAGCGTCATATTACTGCTGGCATCGAAAAAATTGCGCTGCTTTTCGCACTGTTCTGACTTGCGCATGTCGTAAAACTCAGTATAGCTTTATCATTGTACAAACCCAATGGTTAATATAACAAATAGTGAAAATGCAGTGTGTATTTTTAGTGTGCATTTTAGAAATATTGAATAAAATTTTAACTTTTTCATATATAAAAAGTGAAATGGAAAACGTAAAATTAAGTTCATTTCCACCTCATGTACTGAGAAAACACTTAAAATAACTTATTGGACGTTTATCATTGAATTAAATCAAAGACACATATATGCAGAATATTCTTTTTCGTGACTTGATGTGTTTAAGAGTAGTATGCGAAATGATTACAATGTATAAGCACATATCTAATTCACACATTATGCCGACTCTCGACGAATTTCTACGTAAGTAGTGCATTTTTCTGTGATTACTTTTATTTTATGATTAGTTTGATTTTAAAATGACGCTTATTTATAGAGTTACTGCTAATTTAAAAAATATTAATTACATACCGTAGAAATGAGATATCATAAATTTAATTTACTTCGTGAATAATCTATAAAAATCAATTGAATCTTGTTGCGACAACTTTTATTATTATTTTAAGTAATTTTGAAATACTTTTTCTATTCTCAATATTTTAAATTAATTATATTTCTTAATAAATGTTTGATATCGTAGGATTAAACTCGGAGTTCATACTCGATCACCAATTGGCGAAGGCAAATGCTAAAGATAAATATTAATCACTTATAATTTTAATTATTACTACATTTTTAAATTATGTATTTTCCAGTTGAACGTGAAATAAATCATGAAAACGACTGTATGGAACAAGATACCAGTATTGAAGAAGAAGACAAGTCATGAAATATTTAAAATAGATTTTATTATCTTACTTAAAAATATATATTTTAAAAATATAAATATAATTTGTACATGCCATAGGCGAACCAGACCCAAAGAAGCCACGAGTAATAAGTGAAGAAATAGTGACCCAATTAAATAATATCAAAGTTGATATTGCTGGACCATCCAACGAAGTCATTTATGATAATTGAGAGGTAACCCAAGCATCGGATAATCAACAGCTTACAGAAAATGTCGATCGCATGGATGTTGGTGATAATGGTCATGATGATAGTGACGATGAAGACCCAATGAATTTGACTTACACGCAACTGACTTCTTTGCATCATAACGCACAGGAGATCGAGTTACCGCCGATACCTCCACCAACATATCCCATAGAAATTCAACGAAGTAAGATAAATTTAATATTCTTATTTTAATAACCAGTTAAATTGAAATAAGTTCATACAGAAACATTTAAATTAAATTAAATTTATGATATTTTAATCTCGATATTCCAAAATTTTCTTCAAATTATTAAGATTTTATTCTGAAAAATGTATTATTTTCTTAAATGTGTTTATAATATTTGAGTCAAATTTCTAAAAATTAAATGATTTCATAATTTGCAAAATTTTAAAATTTTTAAAACTAATTTTTTAAATGTTTAAAATTTTTTACCAAAATTTTTAAAATTTTAGAAAATGTTTTAGAGTTAATAAAGACTTCTATTTATTGTAATATTCAGTATTTATAATAAAAAATTATTATTTTCTTAGATTTGGAACGATTTTTTATTTTCCCACGAGAGGAGTTGCTTGATATAAGAGATGCAGAATTATTTAAATTGTATTGAAGAATATGAAGATTGAAGTATTGTATTAAGAAATATTTTAAGTAGAACCAGTTTTTGTATAATATAGAATATTTTATAAATAAAAATATTGTTAAATAAAATTACAAATCTTTATTGATTAAGATTAGAGAATTATATTAAAAAACTTTTCGGATGATGATACTGTTCAAGTCGGTAGAGGAAGAGATACAGCTAATGACAACAGCGGTCTCCACGGCGACGACGACGACGGTGACGACGAATCTATCGGTGACGATGGTACCGACGACAGAGATAATGATAATCACGAAGAATTTTTTTAAGTCAGACCTCCGGGCTAGCGGTTTTTTATTTCTGATGAATCATCGGTATATTATAGAAGATTCCGTATGCGCGGCAATAGAACTACTATTACTTTAAAAACGACCGATGAGGCGCATAGAGATCTTTTACGTCGGTTAAAATACTGCATTAGAGATGTACAAACATATCTTTGTGATTTGTGGCTGGCCGATGACTATATAGGTTTAATGATAGAAACAGCCAATTTTTTTAGAAGATCGATATGGCTATCATTTCGATGTGTAAATTTGTTTACTTTTACTGATTTGTGGAAGCTTATATATAAAGCTATCCAAAGTAATGAAGAATTTAATGTCAATGATCCAATTACGATTAATTCAAATATCGTTAATCCTATACGAGGAACAGGTCGCGTAAAACTGATACATGAAAATGTTTTTAAACGGTCAATTTTAAATGTTAAAAAAATTATGGTTTATGTTTACCCAAATCTTTGGTCATAGCACGCGTTCATGTAGTGCAGAGTACAGAGTGCGGTAAGCGAAATCTTCTTCAGATAAAATGGAATAAAATTCGAAAGTTTAATGGAAGTTATGAAACTCAACTAGCAAAAAAACTTACTCGTAGAGTCGGTGTTCGAATCCCAATTAATGGCTGTGGTTTAAATTAAATAAAAATGTTTCAAAATTATCTGGCTAATGATTCTATAGCTATCGTAATTTATAAATTCAAGGGATTAGGTCGCGGGATAAATCATTTCACGATGTAAGGAACAACTACGGTACAAGCGCCAACCGGTCTTGTCTTATACACCTTACGAATTCTATATTTAGAAAGAACGAAACATTACAAGCCTATTTTAAACATTTTCAAAGCGACAGGTAGTCAGGGCTATTCCACTCCATGCTATAAGTCCTATCGTCATGAAATGGATCATAGGTGCTCTAATAAATGTGCTTGTATGAAAAAACCGTTAGGTGTAGAATCCGAATTTCTAAAATGTGATCGCTGTTTCAGAACGTTTCTAAGTCCTGATTGTTTTAAAATGCATATTGAGGAAGGATAAACAACATGTCGTAAAAAAATTGAGCTTTTGTGAAGGTGTATAAATTTGTCATAAATGTTTTAAAGTAGTTAGACTCACAGAAAAAAATTATATTCATACGTGCGTAGAAAGATTTTGCAAAACTTGTAAGACTCAACGGTCATTTAACCACTTGTGTTTTATAGCGCCAATTAGATCACCAGAAAGTGCTGTGGATAGAGTGTGATAGAGATAGAAAAGCAGAAAAATGCAAAACTCGGTTCATATTTTACGATTTAGAAACATGACAAAATGAATTTATGCGACGTAATTGTCACATGAAAATTCATGTACCTACTTTACGTGTAGCTCAACAGCTCTGCACTGATTGTTTTAATAATTCTAATTTAAATTATATATGTGACACGTGTGGTCCATATGAATTTATATTTAATAAAGGCCCGGTCAAACAATTTGTAGAGTTAGCTGTACGATCGTTGACGATTCTTACTCGTATTGTATGTATATTAAACGTTTCGCATCAGGAGGTCAGAAATTTTATGCTTATATAGTACGTGAGACAGACGGTAGTGAAATAGAAGTATGTAAAGTAAAAGGAATTACTCTTAATTATGAGACGAAAAACTTAATTTAATTATGCATGGTTACACTCTCATATACTCGGGCAAAATGAAAATGCTCTAACGATCGAGTATGATAGTATACGTAGAACAGAATATAATGATGTTGTTAAGTTTAGAGAATCAAAAATTTGTAAACCTGTATATTCAAAAGATAGTTTATAGATAATAAGATTTCATATCCTTATGGATATAAAAAGATATGTATCTTTAATGAATAAATAAAATACTTAAATATAAAAATTATGTCGTTCAATTTGAAAATTCAATACTGTTCTATTTTCTAAACAAATAAAAATCATATACAAACGAAAAAAGAAAAAAAAATAGCTTCTACTGCGGTCAGGGCCGTATTAGCCATTGCTGCGCTCCCACGGCAGCTGCTACCTGGCGTCCCTGGCCGGGACGGACAATATGTACAAGCAAAAAAAAGGTCGTCAGAACTTTCCGTAATTGACTAATTTTCAATTTACAAAGACTACATTTTTTACGATTCAACATACGGAAAGGTTTTTTTTCCAATCCTGTATGATTTTGTCCCAACTTTTCTGAATGTTACGAACCATGCCGAAAATGTAATTTGTGTTTTGGTACATTTGATCATTTACATAACATAAGCGTAAGTTATATTATAATATATATATATATATATATATATATATATATATATATATATATATATATATATATATATATATATATATATATTATAACTTACACTTATGTTATGTAAATGATCAAGTGTACCAAAACACAAATTACATTTTCGGCAACGTCCGGAATGGTTCGTAACATCCAGAAAAGTTGGGACAAAATCAGACAGGATTGGAAAAAAAACCTTCACTTTATATATATATATAACCCAAAAATTTTCATAAAAAATTGGGGTAGTTGGGTTATATATATATATATATATATATATATATATATATATATATATATATATATATATATATATATATATATATATATAACCCAACTACCCCAAGCGGAGCATTTTGCAATTAAAAGATTTTCATAATTAAACCATACGTTCTAAACCGAAATCCCTAAACTCAACTACCCCGAACTGAGCATTTTGAAAATAAATAATTTTGATTAGAAAGTCGTAAACCATGACCTCTAAACCCAAGCTGAGCAATGCGCAGTAATTACACGTAAAAAATAGAGTTTTTAACTTTAAACCTTAAATCCAATTAACTTAAGCCGAGAAATTTGCAATTAAACAATTTTGCAATTAAAATATTAGAATAATAAAATTGTAAGCCTTAAACTCTAAACCAAAATAACGTAACCTGAGCAATTTGTTGTGAACAAATTTAAATAATAAAGCCAAGGTACCAGCCGTGCGCCTTCGCAATTATCCATCGCCACGTACAAGGCGGCACATACCCGGTCGACTTCTTAGTCGTTAAATTCAGACACACACACACACACACACACACACACACACACACGCAAGTTATACCTGTACATATTTATTGTTTATTTTTTAGAGTGAATAAATACTCAGTTATTGTTAATTAAAACATAGTTAAACTCTATTACTCTTCTTCGCGTCTATTGCCTGTTCTACGAACACGTGCTCCGGGATATTACAGTGCCCCGCTGCACTCGCTCTACACTAAAACCGCGTCAAACATTCTAAGGGTTGTTAAAATTGCCCTGTTGTAACAATTAATAATTTGGCCGGCTAGTGCGCGAACAATGTATTTACATATTGTAATTTATTTAAATTTTTATTATTGTAAGTTGGTCAGCTTGGGTTATTTTGGTTTAGGGTTTGAGGTCTGGATTAAAAATTCTATTACTTAAATTTATTATTAAAATTATTTTTTGCAAAATTCTTACTCGGGATAGTTGGGTTTAGGGTTTACGATTTCATTATGAAAATTGTTTAATTGCAAATTACTAGGCTTGGGTTAATTGCGTTTAGGGTTTAGGATTTATAGTTAATCAATCTATTATTTAAATTTGTGTACTGCAAATTGCACAGTTTGTGTTATTTGGATTTAGAGTTTATGGCTTACGATTTTATTATTATAATGTTTTTATTGCAAAATGCGCTGCTCGGGGTAGTTGGGTATAGGGTTTATGATATTATTATTTCAATTATTTATTTGCAAAATTCTTTGCTCAGGGTAGTTGGGTTTAGGGTTTACGATTTCATAAAGAAAATTGTTTAATTGCAAATTACGCGGTTGCGGTTAATTGCGTTTAGGGTTTAGGGTTTTACGTTAACATTTCTATTATTTAAATTGGTGTACTGAAAATGGTCCAGGTTGGGTTTTGTGGGTTTTGTGTTTAGGGCTTAGGTTTTGGTGATTAATGAAATAAATATTTGATTAGTTGTGCTCAGTCGACCGCACGACAGTCAATCAGTTGAAATGCGCGTCTGATTGCTCGGTCGGTAAGTATTATAACCTACAATGTAAACCTATAAAACGTGCGATGTATCAATGGATTTTATGAGACTTTTAACTGAGAAAGATGTTTGTGTGTGTTAAAACAACTTTCATTGCTGTTGTTTAATGAGACTAGAACAATTAAAGGTCTCTTAATATTTAAAATAATTGTAATACTGATCAGAAATTGCTGAAATTCTAAAAATCCGGAATCAATTTCTAATCACCCTTTTTCTAAAAAAGTAAGATTAGTTATTAATATTTTGATCGGTTTCACACTTAAGATATTTAGGAAATATTTGACACTAGCAAATAATATCGATTATAGTGAAAATATCCACAGCATACAGGATATCTGGACCACACCCGAGATGATCCTCTGACACACGTGCACGTGCATCCACTATAAATAATCTTCGATAACAATAAATAATATCGATAATACTGATAAATCAAACGTATCATCCGAGACATCTGGACCAAACGCAAGATGATCATCTCGCATACGTGCAGGTACATTCGTTGTAAAATTAACGATAATAGTAAAAAGTATCGATAATACTGAAAAATCATACGCAGCCTCACAGATATCTGGACCACACTTGAGGTGTTAATCTCACACAGGTATACGTGTACGCACTATAAGAAATTATAGACCGTAGCAAATCATGTTGATAATAGTTAAAAATCAATCATAGCATCCGGGACATCTGGACCACACCCGAGATGATCCTCCTGCATACGTGCACGTATACCTACTATAAATTATCGATAGTAGTAAAAAGTATCAAAAATACTAAAAATCATACGCAACCTCCTGGACATCTGGACCACGTCCGAGATGATTATCTGGTACACGTGCACGTACACTTACTGTAAAATTATCGATAGCAGTAAAATGTACCAATAAAACTGAAAAATCATAAGCTGCTTCCGGGACATCTGGACCACACCCAAGATGATTTTCTCACATACGTGCACGTATGTGAGAGAATTTATAGAGAGTACACCCACTATAAATTATCGATAGTAGTAAAAAGTATCAATAATACTGAAAATCATACGCAGCCTCTGGGACATTTGGACCACACCCGAAATGATCATCTTGCATACGTGCACGTACACCCGCTGTAAAATTATGAATAGTAGTAAAAAGTATCGATAATATTGAAAAATCATACGCTGCCTCCCAGATATCTGGACCACACTTGAGGTGTTAATCTCGCACACGTATACGTACACCCACTATAAGAAATTATTGGCCGTAGTAAATAATATCGATAATAGTGAAAAATAATACGCAACATCTGGGACATCTGGACAACACCCGAGATGATCCTCCCGCACACGTGCACGTGTACCGACTGTAAAATTATCGATTGTAGTAAGTGGTATCCATATTACTGAAAATCATACGCAGCCTCCCAGATATGTAGACCATACCCGAGATGATTATCTCGCACATGTGCACGTACAGCCAGCATATGAAATTATCGATTCTAGTAACAAATATCGATAATAGTAAAAAATCATACGCATCATCCTGGACATCTAGACCACACTCGAGATGATCCTTTTGCATACGTGCACGTACACCCACTGTAGCATTATCGATAGTAGTAAAAAGTATCAATAATACTGATAAATCATACGTAGCCTCTGGAACATCTGGGACCACGTCGTAGATGAACATGCCGCAGACGCTCACGTACTCCCGATGTAAAATTATCGATATAAGTGACAAATGATATACAGTATCCGGGACAAATCCTAGATGATTATCTAGCACACGTGCACGTACATCCACCAAATGAAATTATCGATAGTAGTGAAGAATATCGATAATAACAGTGAAAAATCATCCGCAGCATCCGGTACATATGGACCACATTTGAGACGCTTATCTCGCATACGTGCACGTACACCCACTATAAAAAATTATTGATAATAGTAAAAAATATCGATAATAGTGAAAAATCAAAAGTAGCCATCCGAAGATCCACACCACACCCGCGATGATCATCTCGCATACGTGCACATATACCCACCATAAGAAATTATCGATAGTTTAGAATTTTTGATAATAGTGCGAATCGATTCGCAGCATCCAGGATATCTGGACCATGCCTGAGATAATCATCTTGCTTACGTGTTCGTACCGCACTTTAAAAAATAGCTATCGTTGTAAAAATCATTTGCAGCATCCAATATATGTGACTGATTTCATGTATGATGTAAAATTCCTCTAAAGTATCTGTACGTACGTACGTACGTACACACGTTAGAGGATCTTCAGCTGATATTATGGTGTGTAGTAGTAGATAAATGCAGATGAAACATTTTAGAAAAGGGAGGATGGAAGTTATATGTACATAGAAAGGCCAGAAGGTTTTACAAAATTATTTTTCAGAAATCATAACATAAAAAAATAATCTTAACAGAAAGTTTGTACTGCAGTGGTAATCCGTTAACATAGTGTAGATGTTTTAGCTTTCTTTGGTTTAGCATTTTTTCAAAATAAGACGGTAAAAAGAAATGGTTATATATATATATATATATATATATATATATATATATATATATATATATATATATATTCTCTGGGAAAACAAGATCAAATATTTTTCTTAAATCTGTGGTAAAACTGTTCCTCTTGGTATGTTGAATGTATGTGAATTTTTTCAGATTTTTTGAAACCCTTAGATTTGAAGTTGTTTAAGGCTAAAGGCTTATTATGAGCATGAAGCCACTTTTACATTTAGTTTGAAACATCTTTAAATATAAGGGCTTAAAAAAAAACTAAAAGAATTTTAATTTTATTTTAATTTTTTTTTTTAAATCTAATTTTTATTTTTTTTGTTCTAGATTTCCCAGAGAATCATCCGGATATATGGGTGGTTCCATATCAAGTGAGCATTTCCAAAAATTAAAATGTCAAAAACTCTGAAAATTTGTTGATATGTGTACCCAGAATATGTCAAATAAATTTCAGACCTTAAAGTGTTATATGTCAAGGGCAATTAAAAGTTGAAAAATGCGTTTTTTTTAATATTTTGAGATTTCTCAAACATTGTTTGGTTTTTTAATAAAACACTACAGACTTTAATTGGAACGGAATCTAAAAAAATGTTATTAGACCCTATTGTGATATTTTGTGAACCCATGCATTGTAATATATTGTGATATTAAGATTCATGAAAATCGCCATAAGCTTCTTCAAAATAAAAAGTCTTGAAATTAAGTTTTTCACATTTGCTTTAATTCTAGACTTGTTAGAAAATGGTCTCTAGCTGAACATAGTTTTTGCAGAATTTTTAAATAGCGAACTATTTTTCGGTATTTCCATTGTGTCACTGTAATAAAAATTGACCATTTAAAAGTTCTACAGTAATTATCTTTAGCTTGACACCATTTTTCACGAGGTCTAGAATGAAAGCTTATATGAAATACTAAATTTTAAGATTTTTTACTTTGAAAAAGGTGATGGTAATCTGCTAAAATCTGAATATTACAATACGGCATAATGCGTGGGTATATAAAGAAGAAATACCGAAGTAAAGTGTGCTATTTAAAAAATCTGCAAAAATTATATTGAGCTTAAGACATTTTCTAACAAGTCTAGGATTAAGGGGTAACACCACTCTAGCCACCCGAAAAAATGCCTAATTTGTACAATTTTTTACAAGAGTAGGAAAGAAGGGATCAAATTTCCTTTTTCAGGGTTTACTATACATATATTGAGGTACAAAAATATATTTTCTTTTACATTTAAATACAAAATAGCGACTATACAGCGAATCTCGTGAGAAGCCCTTTTTAAACTGGGCGCACTCATAGCTTCAACACCATTGCATGGATCGACTTGCAATTTTTACAGTAGCTTCACAAATATATTCTCTATCGAAGTACGTAGCCGTTTTTTGATATTTTGAAAATTACTTGTTTTATTAACAATTTACTACTCGTTTTTTAGTCGAAAATTCATACGTTTTGTTCAGAAGTGCACAGTTTCTACAAAAATTGGAATAAAAAAAAATCCTACGTACTTCGATAGCTATTAGTATGTAGCTTCAGAAAATGTTTTTTGTTCCAGCTCTCACGGTTTTCGAGGAATTGGTGCGCCCGCGGAGCACCTTCAAAAAAATCTTTTTCCGCAGATCTGCTGCAGCGCCGCCATTTTGTACAAAAATCATAATAAAAATTTTTTTTTTCATACATCAATATGTGTTAAATGAACTATCTAAATATGAATACTATTCCTTTTCCCAGAATCCCAGAATAAATTGTCAAAATTAGGCCTTTTTTTCGGCCTCTAGAGTGGTGTTATCCCTTAAAGAAAATATGAACAACTTAATTTTAAGATTTTTTATTTTGAAAACCCTTATAGCGATTTTCTAGAATCTTAATATTACAATATATCACAATATGAGATCATAAAGTATAACAATAAGGCCTAATAAATATTTTATTAGATTCTCTACGTTATACTATATATATATATATATATATATATATATATATATATATATATATATATATATATATATATATATATATATATATATATACAGTGCGTCTCATAACTATAGAAACACCAAAAATTTTTACATTTAAATCTGTGTATTATACCTTTTCTTAAAAAACCTGTAACTTTCGAAGCAAAAAACCAAGCATAATTTTAAAAATAGCAAATAAAAGGCAATTTTATTCTCTTTAAGACGTTATCAAAATATTGTGTCTACATTAACTTATGAAAAATTCACGGACGGTTTAAACAAAACTTGAATACTAGATAAAAAATTTACATTGATTTAAATGGGTCTAAAAATTTAAAGTGTTTCTATAGTTATGAAACAACCATAACTTCGTTAATGTTGATGCGAAAGAAATATTCTAGTAATGTTTTAAAGAGAATATTTTTGCTCGGATTTTTGCTTCCAAAGTTTCAGGTTCTTTAAAAAAAGGTATAATATACACATTTAAACGTGAAAATTTGTGGTGTTTCTATAGTTATGAGACGCACTGAATATGCATTCTATTGTTATACTTTATATAAATGCAAATATGGTCATATTTAGCTTCGAGCAATTTGAAACGTATGAGTTTAAAAGAATTTGACAAAATTTACATGTATTATTCTACGTACTAGAAGGAACATTTTTCTCAAACTACAAATAAATTTTTGTGTGTTTTTGATTTTCCAGTGAATCATTCATATATACCTATGCACATTCTCGATTTTTCAGAAAATAAGCTATATTTTTATATGTAAATGGATAACTCTCTCAAAAATCGAAAACAGGAACATTTTTTTTTTTATAATTTCAGAAAAAATGTTCCTCCTAGTACGTGGAATGCATGTAAATTGTCGTGAATTTTTTTACATTCTTTTAAAAGATGAAACCACTAAGTCGACTTCTAGCTGACTTTTAGCCTATTGTACCAATTTGAAGCAAAGAAGGGACTCATTAAAAAAGAGTACTCTCAACCCCTACAAAGGTCGTGGCTAATTGAGGTGTTGAGTCTCAGCTCCCATCCAGGTCGTTCGTCCAGTAGTTTTGTCATTAATAATTTCCCACTAACACTCTATCTCTCTCTATCATATTTAACGTTGATAGCCGTGCGTATTGAGTCGTAAAAATAACTTAGATGATTATTTTAAGTTCCATAATGCTCATATAATTGTTATTATCATTTTATGATTTGATAATTCACTGCAGAATCGGTAGAAGAAATACGACGAGTGTTAAATGCCAGCAGCAATCTCGTAGAAGGTATGAATACTCTTCAACGTACTCCAATTTCCGACAACATCTTGGTGTTTTTGATGTACCTCATTTAAAGCAAAAACCATACCAGAATGCATAGAATTAGTGAAGGCAAAATCATTATGTGGAAATTACATCAGTTAACATGGAACTAGTGCCTGCTCATCGGTACATGATTGTTTTATTTGTGGAATCAGCATGAATCTCACCACGACAACAAGTTAGGTTTCAACGGCTTTCGCGTGCGACTCGCACCCGTTAGTGTGTTGATGAGCGATGAAACTTCGTACGCGCCTGTGCTTTTGCCCACCACGTTTGTGGAAAACGTGACTCCTGCCGACAAGAAGCTTTGTGTACGAGCGTTAATCAACAATGGAGCGCAATGCTTGCTAGTCGCTAAAAATTAGCTGAGCGACTCAACTTATCGAAAAAACCGACCTTTGTTCCGATTACCAGTATTGGGGGAGAAAATCATATGTTCTCGTAAGAGAGCTCGTCACTTAAAACTGCCTCTTGATGTACTGCCGATGCTCTTGCTTTTCTACACGTCACGAACTACGTTCCGTCTAAGCGACGATTTGGCGAAGAATAGAAACATTTGGAGAAACTTCATCAAAATAAGAAAAAAAAATCTTTGAAATTTGTTATTGTTTTATTTTTATAGCCCACCATTATGATGTTGACTATAAAAAAAGTCACTAAAAAATTAAATTTAAAATATATTTTTAAAACATTTTCTTTTCAATTATAAATCAATCAATTTAATTATAAATTATATATATATATATACGAGGGTAGTTCAATAAGTCTTTAGAATGACCAACAGATGGCGCGCGAATCGCTCCAAATCATCTGTTTTCAGTCAGCACCACTCCCGACTAGATATATGGTGCAGTCACAGTCCACATCTTCTGAGTTTACGTGTTTTTATAACCAATTGAAAAAAAAAATTGCTTGTTAAGAAAAATGGAAAAAAACGAGTTCAGAGCGGTAATTAAACATTTTCATTTAAAGGGTTTAACTCCATATGAGATAAAAAATGAATTGGACTCAGTTCATGGCACATCTGCCCCTGCCTTAGCAACGGTTTATAACTGGGTAAATGAATTTAAGCGTGGTCGTACATAAATAAGTGACGAACCACGTTCAGGAAGGCCCGTAGAAGCAACTACTCCCGAAATCATCAATAAAATCCACGATATGGTGTTGAAGGATAGAAGATTAAAAGTGCGTGAGTTAGCTGAGGCCACAAGGATATCTATAGGTGCAGTTGTTTCAATTCTACATGAAAAATTAGGCATGAAAAAGCTATCGGCAAGATAGGTGCCGCGTTTGCTCTCAGCTGAGAATAAACGCAATAGAGTGGTCGCCTCTGAGGCTCTTTTGGCGCGCATAAGTCGGAATCCTGAGGAATTTTTTCGTCGATTTGTGACTGTGGATGAAACATGGATACACCACTACACTCCTGAGACAAAGGAACAATCCAAATAGTGGATTTCCACAGGCGAACCAGCTCCAAAGAATGCATAGACCGTAAAGTCAGCTGGTAAGGTTATGGCTACAGTTTTTTGGGATGCACGTGGAATTATACTTATTGACTACTTGGAAAAGGGTAAAACAATTACTGGTGAGTATTATGCATCATTATTAGAGCAGCTGAAAGAAGAAATTAAAAAAAAACGACCACATTTGGCGAGAAAAAAAATTCTCTTTCATCACGACAACGCCCGAGTTCACACATGCTTCGTTTCAATGGCTAAAATTGAAGAACTAAAATTCGAATTGGTCGAACACCCACCGTATTCACCAGATTTAGCCCCCAGTGACTTTTTCTTATTTCCAAACTTGAAAAAATGGCTCGGTGGACAGAGATTTACGGACAACGAAGACGTCATTGCCTCTGTAAGTGCTTATTTTGAGGAACTTCCGAAAACGCACTTTTCTGAAGGATTAAAAAAACTTAAAAAGCGATTGACCAAGTGTATAGAGCTCCGAGGAGATTATGTTGAAAAATAAAAAAAAATTTACCCAAAAAAAATTGTTTTTATACTTTATTCTAAAGACTTATTGAACTACCCTCGTATATATATATATATATATATATATATATATTACTACTCTTAAGGAAAAATAGGACTTTCCAAATGAAGACAACAACAACGTTTTTTTTGGAAGGACAAACGACAACGTTTTTAATTAAGGTATTTATGTTCATGTATATATATATGTTCATATATATATATATATATATATATATATATATATATATATATATATATATATATATATATATATATATATATATACATGAACATAAATACCTTAATTAAAAACGTTGTCGTTTGTCCTTCCAAAAAAAACGTTGTTGTTGTCTTCATTTGGAAAGTCCCATTTTTCCCTAAGAGTAGTAGCAACAGCAGCAGCAGCATCGACAGCGGAAGCGGCACCGGCAGAAGCATCATCATCAACGGCAGCAGCATCATTATCAACGGCAGCAATGTCAAGGTCGAGCACGTCGATAAGGCGGCAACACCAGCGGCAGCAGTAGAGTGCATAAGCCTTACGTCTTCTTGGCACGAAGCTCGTTCGCAAACTGACTTGAGAGTTGTTTTTCCCTCCCCACCGTTGTAACTGATAAGCCAAAATACATCGTTTTCTTTTTTTTCTTTTCTAATTTTACTTTGACGACAATTTTGCTTATCATTTTGCTGATGATTATGAGATACACAGTCATCATCTTATGTCGCGCGTGCACACGCACATACGCACACAGGCACACACTACTAACGCCTGCTCGTGCCACTGATTTTGCAAATGATACTGCTGCTGCATACATTATACATTTATATATTTACACTATATATATATATATATATATATATATATATATATATATATATATATATATATATATATATATATATATATATATATATATATATAGTAGAACAGTATTTTTCAAATCTTTTCTAAGTAATTCGAACCATAATGAATTAGCGATATGACCTGAATTCAACTTGAGTCCACGATGAAATTTAGCCAACCATGTAGTCTCCTTGTTCTTATCATCGGACATAAATCGGAAATATATATATATATATATATATATATATATATATATATAAAATGTCATTTTAATATTTAGGAACTGATTATCAAAAAATGAATATTAATTTTGGAATTGATACGTAAATCTCATATTAAATTATGTATTTGAAAACATGTTAAAGAAATAAACATTTAAAATTAACGTCATAAATATTTTATATTATTTTATTTATGAACTTTATCTTTTAGATAAGTTATTTATTTAATATTGCAATTGTTTTTTTTTTAAATAAGCATGTATAGTTATTTTTATGTATTTATAAAAATACGAATCAATAAATTATATTTTAAAAATTATTTATTTTATAACCAAATATTGTGCATAGTATATACAACATTCATCGCAAATATTCCTTGATGTTTAGTACAATGTTTAATTCTAGGAAAATGGCTAACATTAAAGGACTTATATATGTATATAAAATAAATAATTTTTAAAATATAATTTATTGATTCGTATTTTTATAAATACATAAAAATAACTATACATGCTTATTTAAAAAAAAAACAATTGCAATATTAAATAAATAACTTATCTAAAAGATAAAGTTCATAAATAAAATAATATAAAATATTTATGACGTTAATTTTAAATGTTTATTTCTTTAACATGTTTTCAAATACATAATTTAATATGAGATTTACGTATCAATTCCAAAATTAATATTCATTTTTTGATAATCAGTTCCTAAATATTAAAATGACATTTTATATATATATATATATATATATATATATATATATATATATATATATATATATATATATATATATATATATATATATATATATATATATATATATATATATATATATATATATATATATATATATATATATATATATATATATATATATATATATATATATATATATATATATATATATATATATATATATATATATATATATATATATATATATATATATTTCCGATTTATGTCCGATGATAAGAACAAGGAGACTACATGGTTGGCTAAATTTCATCGTGGACTCAAGTTGAATTCAGGTCATATCGCTAATTCATTATGGTTCGAATTACTTAGAAAAGATTTGAAAAATACTGTTCTACTATATATATATATATATATATATATATATATATATATATATATATATATATATATATATATATATATATATATAGTGTAAATATATAAATGTATAATGTATGCAGCAGCAGTATCATTTGCAAAATCAGTGGCACGAGCAGGCGTTAGTAGTGTGTGCCTGTGTGCGTATGTGCGTGTGCACGCGCGACATAAGATGATGACTGTGTATCTCATAATCATCAGCAAAATGATAAGCAAAATTGTCGTCAAAGTAAAATTAGAAAAGAAAAAAAAGAAAACGATGTATTTTGGCTTATCAGTTACAACGGTGGGGAGGGAAAAACAACTCTCAAGTCAGTTTGCGAACGAGCTTCGTGCCAAGAAGACGTAAGGCTTATGCACTCTACTGCTGCCGCTGGTGTTGCCGCCTTATCGACGTGCTCGACCTTGACATTGCTGCCGTTGATAATGATGCTGCTGCCGTTGATGATGATGCTTCTGCCGGTGCCGCTTCCGCTGTCGATGCTGCTGCTATATATATATATATATATATATATATATATATATATATAAGTCCTTTAATGTTAGCCATTTTCCTAGAATTAAACATTGTACTAAACATCAAGGAATATTTGCGATGAATGTTGTATATACTATGCACAATATTTGGTTATAAAATAAATAATGTATATAAAATAAATAATTTTTAAAATATAATTTATTGATTCGTATTTTTATAAATACATAAAAATAACTATACATGCTTATTTAAAAAAAAAACAATTGCAATATTAAATAAATAACTTATCTAAAAGATAAAGTTCATAAATAAAATAATATAAAATATTTATGATGTTAATTTTAAATGTTTATTTCTTTAACATGTTTTCAAATACATAATTTAATATGAGATTTACGTATCAATTCCAAAATTAATATTCATTTTTTGATAATCAGTTCCTAAATATTAAAATGACATTTTAGCATTAGCTGCTCTGTCAATTGCAAAATCTAAAAAGTCTTGATTCTCATCAAATATTGCACTAACACTTTTTGGTAAGAAAACTGAAAAATTTTCACTTATTTCAGCAACTATAGCTATACCAAATTTCGTTTTAGCTTTATACAATTTTGTAACATTACAAAAATTATTCATTTGTAAATCCTTTATAGATACTTTAAAAAAAAGTTCTCCTTCAGTAAATTTCTGTAATTTTTCAATTTTTACTTGTAAAGATATTGAACCAATTTCTCTTGAAATTAATGGATTGTTAGCCTGTTGTAGAAGTGCTACCTCTCTCGATACAGGAGATTTAGAACCATCTTATACCAGAGGTATAAACTATTTTAGCTCGTGTTTTCTTTCTTGTTATCAATTAACTATCTTTATCTTGTCCTTTATGTTTATGTTCAGAAGGTTTAGATTCTTCATTAGATGTAAATGTACATATCGTTAAATTATCAGTTTCATTTTCCAATATTTAGCTTGACATATATGCTTGAGCATCTTGTGTTGCTTGATATATTACTAATATTACTCCTTGATTATCTGTCTTTAATTTTAAAACTCCAATAAAATTATTATTGACTATTTTTTTTTCTTTGTCTCCTACTACTTGAGCACTTATGCTGTCTGGTAATGATGTACTTCTACTCATTATATACTATTTCTACTACATATTAGATTTTTTCTTTATATAATATAGCAAAATCTTGTTTAATTTTAAAAATTGTTATGCTTATTCATGCAGAATTTATAATTAACATAGGAATTGAACTATGACCCCATGCAAGTGTTTCTATACTATTTTCTTTTAAATATCGTTTATCATCAAAATAATTTAATGCTATTCTATTAATTTTGATTGTATAAACATTATGCAATTTTGATTGTATGAAAAGCTGATCCTTAGATATAACATTTTTTTCCATTAAACATTTTAAATAATCTTGAAAATTTATTTTATTTTTAATAACATTCATTTTTATACCTTTAGTATTTTTAATTGATGCGTTACCCTGAAATTTATAAGCATACATTTTAAATCTTAAACCAACAAATTCTATCATTATTTTACCATTACACTCATCTATAATTAGACCCATAACTCTTTTATTAACAAGAGGAATTTTATAAATATTATTTGCATAATACACTGATGAGTCAAATCTATCAATATCGCGTTTAATTATTTTATAAATATTTATGTTTGTAAATTCATAAATAAGTGAATCAGTGTATATGTACAATAGTTTAACATTATCTCTACACATTGACTTTATATATTCATAATAAAAATTTTATAAAATAGTTTTTGATGTATCTAAGATTCTTATACCAATGTACAAAGGTTTATCAAATTGTATGCTAATATTATTAAGCTCAATTCCAATAAAATTATATTACTTGAGAAAACAATTATTTTTTTAAAATTAGGTTTTGAAATTAATTCCTCAATTCCATATCGACCACTCCATATATTTTTTAATAATATAATTTTTGCATTACGAACATTTTCCATTGTTTCACTGAAGATAGAATTAATCATAGTCTTGAACAATTGCTTCTCAAATTCATTTTTTGAATTAACGCGTAAGCTTGCATTTAAATCTATAAGCTTTCAACCAATGCGATTGATTAAACTCTAACGCTCGATGAATTTTTTTCAAAATAAGACCATATCTTAAGGCTTGTTTTAATACCGAATAATGTATAAGATAATTTTTCTTATCATATAAAGTTGTTGATAATTTTTCAACTTTTCTATTACCAATTGGTGGACATCTTCTTTGAGCACAAAAATGTAAATCGCAATGTGAATTATGAATCGATTTAGGATATTTAAATCAATTTCTAGTGTATAACCTACGGATGCATCGTCTGCAATTTTATTTAAATTATTAATTTACGTTACATTTAGATATATCTACCCATTTGAATTCACCATAAGGTAAATATTTAGCCATTGAATAAGCTTACATTTGATTAAAATCAAAATAAATTAAATATTTTCTGTCTTCTTTACGATTAAATTCTGTCGTATTCAAATATTTATTATTCGCTTTTGCTTATCTACCTGAACATTGACTTATTCCTCAGCGAATTCCCTTTTCAATGAAAAGTAACATATCAATATCTGTCAAAAGTTCAAGCTCTATTTTTGTAAATTTTAGCATGGCTAACTAGGTGAAGTCTGGCACTGACCATGGAGTCCCGGTCTTGGATTTTGATGAAACTTTGGGGATTGACTTTTGGAACCTAAAAATGAAGCACAGGGCCCGTAGTTTTATCCAATGGGTCTTTAAATCTGAGATAGTGCCAAAAACATTAACATTGCTCATATGGGCAATGTTAAAAATCAAATATATATAGACATACTATCAACGCTAATTAAATACGCCGTATCTATCATACAAAGGCTCATTGGATAAAACCACGAGTATTGGGTTTTAATTTTGAGTATCAGAAAACGATCCCTAAAGTTTCATCAAAATGAATCTCAAAATCCGGTGACCCGGATTCCGTCGTTCCTCCTTGTGAGTAATATCTAGCAGTATCCATCCATATGTTTCGAAGCATTTATCACGAAAATTTTTGAATACATCAGCCAATAAGAGTGTGTCAGTCTTTAGATACAAATCAAAATAATTACCCAGTGATTTGCACTCATATTCATTCCACACTTTTAAAGCATGATTATAATCCTGATTTTAAATATCACAATAATTAAGTTTATTGTAAAATTATTGGAATGTATGTAAGATGTTCATACGAACATTCGCTAATTAAAAAATTACTCTAACGTCTAACTTTGATAAATTTTAAATGATTGCTTCTAACAGCAAATTGTAGACGAAATTGTTTTCATTTATATGAAAATTTTGACAACGTTTCGGGTGTCTCTTACACCCTTCTTCAGGTCAAAGAATAATTAATTCTGTAATAAGATTAAATCTAGGTAACTTATCTAGACTGCTCGATGCATCCCACACAACGCGGTTGAAAATTCCGTTGGACGTATTCAGCCATCGAGTGTCGGTGCACGGTCAGGTTGATTTTTTCCCACTCACAATGAGGCACTAACACTTTATAAAATAGCATGCTTTTATATTACGCTTATTTACTATTGCTTAAAATCATGCTATTACATGCTGAGAAATGATGTTAGTTTAACTCTATATTTGATTACGTCGTTACTGTTAATGTAGGAAAATAGGGTTTTATAAAAAACTCTTAATTATACGGATTTTAAGGAATATGGCTTGGGAATCTATTAAGATATTGTTTTCTAAAGGTTTTCTGCGTTAACTTGTAGACGGTCACTGAGATCTCTTTTGGTGCAATTACAAATACAGAATGGCAGAGCTTATTTAAGAAAGAAGCTAAGATTTGATAGTAAGAAGAAAATTCGTATTGATGTGACGAAATTTGTGTGTGTGAGTGTGTGTGTGTGTATACAAGGTGGGGACGAGAAATCGTCCGTTTAAAGACCCCCTTTGTTTTGCTCTTGAAGTCCTATTACAAACTCGAGATTTTATATTAGTGAAAAGTCAGGGCCCGCCTCGTGTACGGAACACGTGGTTTATGCTTAAAAAATTAACAAACAACTTTCTCAAAAAAATGCTTCAAAAAGGTGATATAAATCAAGTACAATACGACAAGTTTTATAATTTCGATAACACCTGCTTACCGACAGCCTATGGACTAATTAAAATACATAAAGAAAATTTTCCTCCCAGGGTAATAATATCATCGGTAAATGGTACTTTACAAATACTATCAAAAAGATTCAAAGAAATCCTAAAATGTTCAATTAAAAAGCATAATTCTTTCATTAAAGATAGTTCGCATTTTAAAGAAGTTATTGGCGGTTTAGTAATTCCGAAAAACTACAAATTAATCTCATTAGATGCTCAATCACTTTTCACGAATATATCATTTGAGTTAATCTGCACAGCGATAATAAACAGAGGGACTGACATTGAACATAATACAGCCTTAACCCAAAGTGATTTCTTACATGGGATAAACCTTATATATAACAATACCTATTTTCAATTCAATAATCAATATTAGAAACAAATCTTAGGAACTCCCATGGGCTCGAACATATCTTCAACTATAGCGGATATAGTATTCTTTTATGTTATTAAAGAACTTTCACAAAACGGTGTCAATTTAATTTTTACTTCATTCCTAGTGCATATTGTGTGGATTTTTATTAATTTCTATAACAATGACAAATAAAACCTATAAAATAAAGTCATATTTATGTAATAATTATTCGTTCCATCGTAGGGACATGGAGTTCGGAACACGGTGACAAGCTGTGAAAACAGCATTCCATGATACGTACATGCTATTGCTTTAGTATTTTATTTATAATAATTCAAATTAAGAAAAAAATTGCTATTTGCACGTTCTAAATTAATTTATAAACCATAGCACTTCAAACAATATTCTTTTTATACCCAATATTATCAATTTTAATAATGTAAATTAGATGACAATCTTGCATCACCTGAAAATTATAGCGTAAACTACAAGAGCTCGATTTAAATAAGCAAAAGTTAAGGTCCACTGTCGGGGGTCATCTATGACATAGAAGTATTCATTTTCGAAATTTTAAAAATTAAATTTTTTTTTGATTTTCACTATTATCTCAAAATTCTTGGAATTTCTTTAATTTATTCGATTATATTGAATATTCGTATTAAGTATGTATCTTAAATAGAAATGTAAATATCTTATGTAGTCTTATACTTATATTGCTAAATTTGAAAAGAAATGGGCTAATGATTGTTCTCCTTATTAAAGCATTTTTCAGCCCCTACAACTCGCTGCTTACCAGCCAAAGTTATAACAGCAGATATAAGATTCTTGATTCGTGCATATATAGATATACACGCTTTGTGCCAGCCTGCGGAAACACAATCCATCGAAGGTCGGTCCTCGTCAACGCTGAGAAGCTTCCAGATAGTTCCAGGCACGCACGCACATGCACACACGCACATGTCTAAATGTGCGTCTTACAGTTTGATATTCCTTCGAATATTCGACTGCATTCATGAAAGGAATCGTATCGCGAGATATTTTTTTCTACCTCTTTAAAGTACGCCCGATGCAACCTGACACCCCCCGAACGATTGTCGGCGCAAAAGCATGATATCATTCGTCCGCGCGAAACTTCGACGATGATCGAGCGCGGGTGCGTGCGTAATACGTACACATGCACGCATTCTACTATACTCCCATTTACATGGAATTTCATTATTACCTAAGAAAATTCTTGGAATTTCTTTATCTTATTCGATTATATTGGGAATTTGTAACTATACTTTATACAATTGAAATGGAAATATAGGAAGTATTTATCTAGGGATATTATCATGCCTAGGGATATTTGTATAGGGATATCTACCTGTCTAGGGGAAATACTATACATAGATATATTGCCTATGTTAAAAAGTGGTCCCGAACTCTCATAGCTTTACTACTTTGTATAATTCAACGTTAATTTTAATTCATCCGCAATGATACAGATCAACTTTGAATAACACGCCATGAAATTGTAAATTTCAAATTATAATTAAAACATCTAAAAAATTTAAATGCACAAGTATAAGGTGTTTTTACAGTACAACAAGCTTTAATAAGAATATTTTCAAAAGTCAAATTTCGTAATAATTCTTTTAAAATTCTACAGAAATTTAGAAAAAGGGAAATGCGAATGTCATGGTTGAACAAGTAAATTTTCGGATATTATTATAGAATAAACAAAATTTTAAGCATTGTTTTCGACCAAGCAAATTTTTCTCATATTTAATTGTTTATCGGCATACTCTACTAAAATGCAAAATAAAAAAATGTGTTATCTAAAAGGAATACAAAGTTTAGTAAAAAATAATTTTATAAATAATTAAAAATGTTGAACTATAGTAATTTTAAACTCTTACTAGAAAATGCTTTAGAATTAGAATAGAACACCTAATCAATCAAGACAAAAGTTAAGGTAAAATTTTAATACCAATTTTAAGGTATATTATAATCTCTAAAAAAAAATTAACTTTAAAAAAAGTGAAAGGTTAGGCGCGTTTGATGTATTCCGCAAAATTATCATGGAGCAATACAATAATCTATTTGATAAGGTAAGCCATAGATTAAAAAAGTAATGAGATTAATGGAAAATAGTCAAGTTTTAAATACATAAATAATTATAAATAATTTAGCAACGAACTTACAGATAAAAAAGAACTGAGATCAATCAAACAAAGTCAAGTTTATTATATTTAATCATAATAAAGCAAAAATATTATTGTGTTCAATCAATGGCTTACTTAACTTAAAGTTACGTTATATAATGATCAATTGCAAACAACTCTCAAGATACTTACTACGTAACTTACCATGCCCGTTTTATTTTGTTTATGGTGTTGTCCATCAGTAACTTTCTACAAACTTATTTGCGTACGGAAACTTATAAAAATGTTTTTTTGATATAATGATATGTATTATCAATGATGATTACATAACACATATTTGTAAATATAGTTAACAAAAAGTGTATAATATGACATAATTTTCCTAATGTCTAAACAAATTATAGAAGTTACACATAAGTTATGAAAATTTTATTCATTTTAAAATAAGTAAATATGTAGAGACAATTAATTTTTAAAAGAATTATATCTATTTTTGTATATTCAAAAACTATGTATAAGTACCAATATAATGTGCGAAAAAGTTATAGTATATTATGACACTGTTGTGGGAGATTGGTCTCGCTTCGCTCGTGCGAAAACCCTCGAGCAAGGTAGAAAAACACCTCCCACAACAGTCTCATACGATATTTTATAGCACAACAACCTCAAAATCGACAATAAAGTTGGCATTTTGAGGTTAGTGTGCTATAAAAATATTAATGAATTAGATATATATCACGTTCAAACATATATAAAGAAAATTTTAGTTGTTCACCAATAAACAAAATGAAACGGGCATGGCAAGTTACGTAGTAAGTATCTTGAGAGTTGTTCGTAATTGATCATTATATAACGTAACTTTAAGTTAAGTAAGCCCTTGATTGAACACAACAATATTTTTGCTTTATTATGATTAAATATAATAAACTTGACTTTGTTTGATTGATCTCAGTTCTTTTTTATCTGTAAGTTCGTTGCTAAATTATTTATAATTATTTATGTATTTAAAACTTGACTATTTTCCATTGATCTGATTACTTTTTTAATATATGGCTTACCTTATCAAATAGATTATTGTATTGCTCCATGATAATTTTGCGGAATACATCAAACTCGCCTAACCTTTCACTTTTTTTAAAGTTTATTTTTTTTCGAGATTTCAGTCCTTTTTAGTAATTTTTTTCGAGTGTTTCATATTTGTTCTAATAATACTAGACTAATTGTTTAATAAAAATAATAATTTAGTAAAATTTATAAAAATTGAAACAACTTTTGTTGTCATTATATACGTTAAACTTGTCAATAATATGTGTCAACGATAACTATTACGTGATTTTTGCCAAAAATTTTCTTTATTTTTGCAATTGTTATCGTCATTTTATACGTTGAATTTGCCAAAAATATATACATTTTCATAAAGTAGGCGTAATTTTCTTTTGATTTATATATCTAACAATAACTTTAGAATTACTCTTGTGAAATAATAACAAAATATTAGCTTCAAATTTTTTAATACTTTAAATATGTAAAAAATATGTACATTTCTTTAAATATCTAACAATTAGTTTAAAGCTATTTTAGTGGAAGTAGGTATCACGACTTTGAATTTTAAATACACATTTTTCAAAAAAAATTTCATCTGGATACTGCAAATATATAGAATATATTGTACAATTTGAAAGTATACATGATTTCTTTTAAATAGATATATTTGTTTATTATTTTGAATTAAAAATAGAGATACTTAATGTAGATAACCTATAATTATGTGTTCAAGACATGGCTTATATAACAAACTTCTTTAAAAGAAAAAAAAATTTCCTTCAATTTTAATTAAATAATAAATTCTTATACCATACATTAAGCACATCAAAAAGTTAATTTGAAGAATATAAGGAAAATTTTGTATAATTCGTGAGTTACTTAGACAACTGTTAATTAATCATTTTTAAATCAAGTAAATACCTATATTCTTCTTAAAATTATGAAAAAAAAAATTATTTAAAAACAAAAGGCAATATCAAAATTAAATATCATATAAAAATAAATTTTATTTATTTATTTATTTACTTATTTATTTATTTATTATTATCTTAGATTTATCGAAACTGTAATACTAATTTATTATTACTTTCAGTTAATTTGTACCCAAGTCATTTAAATACATAAAAATTTATATATGCTTTTAAAATTATCAAATCTTAACTCTAAACATTCTTATTAATATCTTAATTGAAGCGCAAGAATAAAGTTCGCCCGTAAGCTCTAGAAAATTTAAAACCGGAACGGCGCACAGGTGCGAGAGAGACAGCGCCATAGGAAAATAACGGCTGGCGCCTTCTCGCGGAGACTATCCAACTGCCGCTTTTGAGAACCAACCACTCCATAAAAATCGTTCTTCTATATAGGTCTATATTCGTTGGCAATACTCAGCCGTATGTGCGGCTAACTTAACGGTCCTTTCACTTATATATTTGTTGCGGCTAACTTCACGGTCCTTTTACTTTTCGGGCTGGAGAAAGAAAGTTGATATACTTTCAGCATTTGAGAATTACATACTCGTTTATTATGACATAAAATAACTTTTTGGCTAATATTTTTGTTGGAAATCATAGTTTAGCACGAAAACATGCTATTAAGTCGAAATAACTTGGTAATAATAGTAATAAGTACTTGTTATCGTATAAAGAAAAATCCGAACACCAATATAGAAGTAAATAGTAGCGCGGGCGCTGCGGCTTCGTCTGCTTCTCAAACTCGCCTTCGTAATATAGCAATCGCATCTCAAATATGCCATATGCAATAATTTTGATCTATAAATTTTAGTTAATAAGTCAAATTTATATAGCACCTGTACATACGTACTAGTCAATGTAAGTTTAGTAAGATCACGTTGATAAAAATATTTGTTAGATTTACTAGAATATTTAAATATTATTTTATTTTTAAATATTTCAAAAAAATGTTTGCTTGTAATTAACATTTTTTTTTGCATAAGGGAAAAGGTGTAACGGAATAATACGTCACGTGTTATTCACCATTTTTATGCGCGCAAATATTCAAATAAAAACATAATAATTTAAATACGAAATACACGAAAATATATAATCACTCGATTATCGAACAGACTCAGAGATACAACATTCAATTTTATAAACTGTGTCTGAAAGGCAAAGAAAACACGCTCACTAAAAAACAGAGAACCTCTGTTCTACGGGATATTCAGGGGTCCGAGTTCAAGTGCTTTTCCGGGAAGAAAAGCCTGTCGCTTGCACGATAAGAACATGTGGCTGGAAACAGCCTCTAGACTGGATATAGAAAAAAGAGAACGGAGGAGGAGAGGACCTCAACAGGGCTACAACGAATTTGTAGACCATGAGTAAATTGAGTCAGAGTATAGGCGTGCTAAAGGACACACGGGTTTTCTCGCGATATTCAAGCTATTTCATTCTCCTCGTTATTTCTCGTTTCAAACACTTTTATTGCAGCCCTAGCCGGTCTCAAGCCCGGATTAGACGCAGAGAGAAAGTGTCGTTGTTAATCAAAACATCCTTATTTTAATCCGCGTTTATTATAAGTTTATTCATTTATTTATTTCTTATTTATTTAAATAAACCGCTCTCGGTTCACGCGCTACCTAACCTAACCGGAGCTGGGTTATCACACTATAACAACAAAATTTCTTAATAAATGATGCTGTAATGTAGTAATACATCACGTGTTATTCGCTATTTATACGCGCAAATATTCAAATAAAATAATATGCATTTATTTAGAAAATATTCAAAAATATATGAAATATAAGCATTCGATTCTCGAACAGACACAGACACAAAATATTCAATTTTACAAACTGTGTCTGAAAGGCAAAGAAAACACGCTCACTAAAAAACAAATAACTTCTGTTCTATGCGATATTGGGGGTCCGAGTTCCAGTGCTTTTCCGGGAAGAAAAGCCTGTCTCTTGCACGACAAGAACATGTAGCTAGAGACAGCCTCTAGACTGCATACGAGGTCTGTCCCAAATGTATCCGACCTACGTTCATATCTTCGCGCGGAGAGACTCAGGCGACCTCTGGAGGGTACGAACGTCACCAGCAACTCCTAACCTTCTCGTCAGTAGCCTGAGATACCGATGAAACGCCTTAGTTCCCGCGCAGCGTGTATTTGTTTACAACGACTGTTTTGTGTTTGTCGCAATTTGCTTATTGCTAAAAATGGCAGAACGAACCGAACAGCGAATTTGCATAAAATTTTGCTTTAATCTCGGTAAAAGTTGTGCGGAAACTATTGAAATGTTGCAAAAGGCCTTTAAAGATGAGTGTATGGGCAAAACACAAATAAAAGAGTGGTATAGGCGGTTCAAAAGTGACCGCACATCTGTTGACAGTGATCCTCGTTCTGGTCGACCTTCGACGGGAACATCGTCGGATAATGTCGAGCGTGTGCGTGTCGCAGTTGAACAAGATCGTCGTTTGACTGTGAGAGAACTGGAAGATGAACTTGGAATATTAAAAAGTACTGTTTGGCGAATTTTAACCGAGAATTTGGGAAACCGGTGACTGTCTTCTTCATCACGACAATGCTCCAGCGCACGCATCAAACCTTGTGCAGCAGTATTTATTGAAACACAGTGTTGCGCAGCTCCGCCAGTCTCCATACAGTTCTGATATAGCTCCCTGCGACTTTGGCTGTTTCCTCGATTGAAAATGCCGCTTAAAGGACATCGATTCGACAATAAACAGACTGTTGAAACTAATGCGACGAATGCACTAAAGGCGATTCCGAAGTCTGACTTTCAAGAGTGCTTTAATAAGTGGAAACATCAATATGAGCGTCTGGTTCAATCAAATGGGGACTACTTTGAAGGATGCCACTCCCCGGATGACGAAGAATAAATCAAGCGCCGAGAAATCGAGGTAGGTCGGATACTTTTGGGACAGACCTCGTATACAAAAAAGGGACCGGAGGAGGAGAGGAGCTCAACCGGGCTACAACGAATTTGTAGACCACGAGTAAAGTCAGTCAAAGTCTAGGCGTGCTAAAGGACACACGGATTTTCTCGCGATATTCATATATTTTATTCTCCTCGTAATTTCTCGCTTCAAACACTTTTAATGCGGCCGTAGCCGGTCTCAAGCCTGGACTAGACGCAGAGAGAAAGTTAATCGTTGTTGTTAATCAAAACATCCTTATTTCAATCCGCGTTTATTATATGTTATTTCATTTGTTTATTTCTAATTTATTTAAATAAACCGCTTTCGGTTCACGCGTTACCTAACCTAACCACAGCTGGGTTATCACAATGCATGCTGCGGCATCCATCTTGAATTTATGTACCAATCACAAGGCATCAGCAGTTTAAACGCTGTTGAAAGGTATATATAAACTTTCAATTAATATTTATTAATTGTATAAATGTTCAATCTTCACAAAAAAGTCGATTGGGTATATGTGTCTTATTCTATATAAATTAATTTCAGTGTATGTATACAAAACATGTCTCTTCCCTATTGCGTACGATCGTATATAACCATTCATTACTCTATCTGGTTATATATTATGATCATAGATCATCATACATTTTTAAGTGCAATTATATACAGACAAAAGTTATAAGAAATTACATACAATTATATATGATTATATATGACTATTATACATGATTATATATAATTATGTATAATTAGATATATATGACTCTTTTTACCAGGAAAGCTTTGATATTTTTATTATTAAATATTTTTTTTTAATAAATATTACTCTAAAAAAATTTATTACATTTATTGATATATAACCATATATCTGCATATAGAGTAATATTTATTAAAAAAAAATATTTTTAAAATAAAAATGTCAAAGCTTTCCGGGTAAAAAGAGTTATATATAACTATCTCTCTCTCTCTCTCTCTCTCTCTCTCTCTCTCTCTCTCTCTCTCTCTCTCTCTCTCTCTCTTATATATATATATATATATATATATATATATATATATATATATATATATGACTGTATATGGATGCATATTTAATAATTGCATTTACAATTTTATATATAACTATACAAGATGTGTCCCAAAAGTATCCGACCTACCTCGATTTCTCGGCGCTTGATTTATTCTTCGTCATCCGGGGGTGGCATCCTTCAAAGTAGTCCCCATTTGACTGAACAAGACGCTCATATCGATGTTTCCACTTATTAAAGCACTCTTGAAAGTCAGACTTCGGAATCGCCTTTAGTGCATTCGTCGCATTAGTTTCAACAGTCTGTTTATTGTCGAATCGATGTCCTTTAAACGGCATTTTCAATCAAGGAAACAGCCAAAAGTCGCAGGGAGCTATATCCGGACTGTAATAACCTTTTTAAGAAAGTTTTCATCACTATTAATCATTTCCAAATTGTCCTGAGCGATTTCTAATCGAAGGTTTTTTTGCTGGTCTGCGAGCAGTTTCGGGATGAATTTTGCACACACACGAGTCATTCCCAAATTCTCGGTTAAAATTCGCCAAACAGTACTTTTTGGTATTCCAAGTTCATCCTCCAGTTCTCTCACAGTCAAACGATGATCTTGTTCAACTGCGACACGCACACGCTCGACATTATCCGACGATGTTCCCGTCGAAGGTCGACCAGAACGAGGATCACTGTCAACAGATGTGCGGCCACTTTTGAACCGCCTATACCACTCTTTTATTTGTGTTTTGCCCATACACTCATCTTTAAAGGCCTTTTGCAACATTTCAATAGTTTCCGCACAACTTTTACCGAGATTAAAGCAAAATTTTATGCAAATTCGCTGTTCGGTTTGTTCTGTCATTTTTAGCAATAAGCAAATTGCGACGAACGCAAAAAAGTCGTTGTAAACAAATACACGGTGCGCGGGAACTAAGGCGTTTCATCGGTATCTCAGGCTACTGACGAGAAGGTTAGGAGTTGCTGGTGACGTTCGTACCCTCCAGAGGTCGCTTGAGTCTCTCCGCGCGAAGATATGAACGTAGGTCGGATACGTCTGTGACAGACCTCGTATATGCTATATATAACCTCTATATATGCCCATGTATGTTTTTAATATATGCTCATATATGACCATATATGTCTATATACGAAAGTTTTTTTTCCGCGTATGGATATTGTTTTCTTTCGTTGTTTTGGTTTTCAAATTTTTTGTTTCTCGATTCACGTGAACATTTTTTAAACAGATTTTTTGAAACTGAAATACTAGACTTTTTGTAAATGGAAATAGGTACGTTAGACACTTTTAAAAGCTTTCTGAACATGACGTAACAGATATTGTAGCGCCGCTCTATATATAATGTTGATAATCTCTAAAATTTTTGGAGTGAAATTTTCGCTCTAAATGTAGAGTGAACGAGGCTTCCACTCTAAAAGAGTGAATTTTCACTCTAAAGGAGTGAATTTGGTCACTCCAGTCTAATAAATTGATTTTACCACTCTGAATTAGAGAGTGACTAAGAATTCACTCTAACTTTCACCCTAAGTTGGAGTGAAATTCATATTATAAAACCTATAAATTGATTAAAGTTTCGTATTGCAACTTTTTACTTTTAAAACACTATTTGCACCAGGAATCTTCAATTAAATTTTCAAGAAATTTTTTTTAACTCTCGGGGAAAGAGTAACTTTTATTTAAAATCTCTTAAAATTTTAACTAGATATAGTTTTTACAAATTCAAGTGTATATTGAACCATTTAAAAGAATAGAATTTATTACATTACAGACCATTTTTATTTTAAACAGTTATTCGAGATTAAACAGATTTTGTAAATAAAAATGACCTATATTCTGCAAATTTGTATATTGTATTAGGCTTCTTTGATTTTAGCAATTTAAAAAGATTCCGATATTATTACCAGCCGGAAAATCGTTTTAAATGTTTTCCGTGGAAAGCAGTGCGTGTGGCGACTCACATCCTCTTAACATTTTTCGACCCATTTTTCAAGAAAGTTAATGATACCTCTTGAAAAATCAACTGAACATTTCTGGTAAAGGCCTATAATGTCGTTTTATATAAATATTTATGCTACAGAGAACAAAATATAAATGATACGCCGGTATGGTAGTAATCTGCCAGTATTTTACATCCCCATAAATTCCAAAAATTTATTAATTTTTAAAATTTTATTGTTTAAAGCATCTTAAACTTTTCTTAAAAATGCATAATTTGAGAAAATATAATAAAAAAATATTTGACTGTTTTGTCAAATATTAAAATTACCATAATATTACCATTACCATCATATAAAATATAATTTTTGTATTATTTTATTAACAACAACTATTTATTAGCTCTAAGTTATTATGGCTTAAACTGATTTTAGTACTAAATAAAAGTTCATCAACAAATTCGAATACATAGGAGAAATCAAAGAACACAAATTTAGATGCAACGGAGGCCTAGCGCTAGAGTGGCAGCCGTAGAACCTCCTAAACGGCCAGGTTCAAATCCAACCAACAATGTTTCGGAAGTTTTTTTAATTTATTCCTCAATTGCCGCTTTTCCAGTAAACTGTATTCATTCATCAAAACATTTGTAAAACTTAAAACAACGTAAATAATTTTTTTTTGACGCGTATTCTTTCACTCTAAATAGAGTGAAAAAGTCACTTTTACAAAAGAGTGAATTATTCACTCTTTCTGAAAGTCAAGATTCACTATAAAATAAGTGATTGTGTTTTCATGATCGCTTGGAGTGATAATTCACTCCAAAAGAGTGAAAATCCACTGCAAAAAAAATTAGAGAGTACGTACCTCCTATCTTCTGTTGTACTTCGCTCTCCCTCCCCCTTCCCCCTCTCTCACGCTCTCTTTCTCTCTCTCTCTCAAGTTGTTTTTTTGCGGCACGCTAGCCAACACAATGCTTAGGGCTTCTTGTCTTAAGCAGTACCAGCAAAAGCAGTAGCACCCTTTAAGCGCTCACGGCCGCAGGAGCCATGGTCACCGTATATTATTAATTACTATATTAATCAACGGCTAGCCGGGAGAGAGATCCATTAAACATGGATAAGAGCTGGCGCTGCGAGCCCGCCACCCTGCCCCCTTACCCCTCCAACCCCTCCATCTCTCTCCGCTTCCCTAACTTACTGGTCGCTTTACCTACACTGCTAAGAAGAGATTCGCTTTGACACTTGCTGCTTCTTGCTGATCCCAATCCTGCTCGCGCTTTAGACTGGATATTTTCCATTTTTAACAATATTTTCTCATTTTTTGAAACTCACTCCCAGAACCAAGACCTACTCGCTACCTGTAGGCTTTCATAATAATGAAGGCATCGATTCTAAAACGTCCTTAGCGCTCGGCCCGGCTGCCGTTATATCAAAATTGACGTCATGGTGACCAAAATTTGCAATTTTACGGAAATGAATTTTAAAAAATAGTATCGTGCAGAGGATCAAAAAAGGCAACTTTTTATATATATACTTTGTTTGTACAATGTTTAGTATTTGAAAAAAAAAAATAAAAACGGAAAAATTTTAAATCTTATTTGCACCACGTTTTTTAAACTTAGCTCGCTGCAGCTCCGACAAATATGAACGGATCTTGCTTATTTTTTGCATAGACTCGTAAAATAGTCTAGCGCTGCTAATAAACTCATAGATAGTTAAATATTAAATATTTTTCATTCAACAATTTAATTGCAAACCAGTGAGCTACCTTTTATATGGTTAAGTATGTTCAACGAAAAAAAGTATCGAGGGAAGTTTAAGACTCAACTAACTTTCAATAAGACATTTGTTTGTTAATATTTGAAGAAGTTTCTCAGAAAATTTCAGATGAATTGGATGAAAAGTGGCAAAGATAGAGCGATTTTGCCAAACTTGTACGATGCGCGCGAACATTAGCGGGTCTGCGCGATACATGACGCTCAGTGTATGTCAGTCATAGAATAAGAAATCATTTAAGAAACATAATAAAAGTTATCCTAAAATAAACAAAACAAAGTCGAACTCGTTTCGCATTGAAATCACACTGATTTTCTTGTTCGTTTACAAGCTGCATTTATTCACAAATTTGTTATTTCTTTAATCTTTGTAAAAAACGTTTTACTTGCTAAATAAATTATAAGCATAATGTCGATCAATATAGGACGTAAAAGAATTAGAAATGAGCATGCATGGAAAAAAACTATTAATAAAAGTTGTAAAAATAAGGTAAGTAAAATATCGTAAGACGTGTTATAAAAAAGAATTTCTGTTGCAAATATGATTGAATGACATGTATATAAAACTCGAAATTAATTAAAACGAAGAACTCTCTAAATTTTTATGCTGTTATGAAATATTATGTAAATAAACAATTTGAGGTTAATTATTTTAATTACTTATGCATCCCATGCGTTAATCAACTTCCACACCCGTGTCAAAATGCACTATTTTCAAACCATTAAAAATGAAGCTGTAATCAATTTTGTAAAATAAATTTTTTCATTAATACGTATATATAAAATGATGATTTCCAAACGTCTTTTATATAGGGATTAGAATATGAATCAGTTAGTGGAAAGAAAGTGCTTGAAAAAACGTTCACAGAAATCAAAAATTGTTGTCCTAAAAAGTGTTTTTTAAAAGTAGATCGTGAATGGCAAAAAAGCATGTTTCATAAATTTTGGCGCAGTGGAGAATTTCAAGTACAGAATACAATATTAGAAAATATGATTGTAAGAAAAGAATCGACACAAGAATTAAAACGTTTACAGTGGCAATTTCATTGTTACTACAAAAGCACTAGTATCGATATTTGTCGAAAGTTTGTTTGCAGTATTTTCCAAATTGGAGAACGAAGAATAAAAACGGTTCAAGAAAAAATAGTAAGTGGCAGAACGATGTCTGATAATAGAGGAAAACAAGATAATCACAAGGTAAAGCTAACTGAAGATGTCAAAACTTTAATTCTGGAACATTGTAAAAGCCTTCCGCATTCTGAGTCACATTATACTAGAGAAAGCTCAAAGCTTTACTATTTTCTTGATACATCGTTAACATTACATTCACTCTATTTTTCCTTTTTGGATTTTTATGCAGCTGTAATAGGGAGTGAAGCTATTCCTATTGATAAAACAACATATTTTAATTATTTTAATCATTTTGTGAATTTCTCTATTGGTCTGCCACGTAATGATGTATGTGATCTTTGTTTTACTTATGAAACTAACAAAGGATGAGAAAATGAGTATTTTGAACATATCGTGCAAGTTGAAAAGTATAAAAACTTAAAAAATTCAATGTTGTCCACTGTAAATGTACTAAAATGTGAATTTGACTTTGGTCAAAACTTGCCATTGCCAAAACTACCAGTTAATTCTCAATTTTTTCGTCGTTTAGTTTGGATGTATTTGTTTAATGTACACATTTTCGATAGTGATCGAAGTTACATGTTCCATTTCCTTGAAGGGATTTTAAAAAAGGGCGCCAACATCGTATGTAATATGGTTGAGTATGCGATAAGGAAAGAACTACAACTAAACGTCTTCGATAAAATATTTTTATTTTCTGATGCTACAGGAGGTCAAAATCGAAATTACATTAATTTGAAATTCTTTTCATTTTTATCTTACAAATTGCAATTAGAAATCCAACATTTATTTCCTGTTAGAGGGCATTCCTACTGCCAGTGTGACCGAAATTTCGGTTTGTATGGTAGTAAGAAAAAAAAGCAAGAAAGAATTGAAACAGAAAATGATTATGTGCAACTAATAAAAAATTCCTGAAATCCTCCATTCGAAATGGTTGCTATTTCACAGTGCGAAGTAAAAGATTATGAAAAACTGTTTGCGAAAGACGAAGACTTGCAGAAAAATGTAATTAAAATAAGCAAAGTTGTTAGAATTGTATATTTTCCTAACGGACAAATTGATTTGTATTACGATTATGATGGCAATCCAATTACAATTAAACTAAGAAACAGCAGTGAAGTAGATTTGTCGAAAGTATCATTAGCTAAAAAGGTAGGAATAACGAAAGAAAAAGAAAAGGATTTTAAACATTTATTGCAATTTTGTACTACTAACGGGCAACATTTTGGTGAAAATTTTTTAAAAACAACTTCTATTAAAACTGTTGTCAGTAAAAGAAAGAATGTGAAAGAAGAATATGGTAACAAAAAAGTTCGAAAAACGGAAGTTGACTCAACAAAAAGAAGAAAAGTAAGCGATGAACAAAAGCAAAAATTAGAATTAAAAATTAATAAAAAAGAAAAGAAAACAAAAACAATAAAAGGAAAAAAAAAGTAATATGTTTTTGAAACGCGTTGTATGTATTGCGACTAAATTGTAAATAAATCTTAATGTAGAAATATAAATAAATATAAGTATTAGTTATTTGAAGTTTCTAATTTACTGAACAATGTCAAAAATCTGTGAAATTTATATGTTTCCCAGAAATTTATATTTTTAAAGATTGTAATTTACTATTCAATTCATTTACGCTGCAATATTCTTTTTAATGTGTGTGAATTTCATTTGAACGCTTTATTATAACCATTTATTATCTAGTGTATATAACATTTAGAATTAACAATAATTTCTAAAACTTTCGTACAAAAATTTAAAAATTCAACAACTTTATGAATAACTGCCGTTTGATTTTGCCTTTGCTTTGTTTATTTAATTTCTTATTGTTTCATCAGATACTTATTTTTCTTAACTTCTACACTATAAATCGACAGTATTAAATAGTATGATTTGATTAAGTATGTATTTTTAAAAAAAAAGGACAGCAAATCTTCAAGTAAACGGCATTATATGACTGACATACGCTGCGAGCGTCATGTATCGCGCAGACCCGCTAATGTTCGCGCGGAGCGTGCATCTTTGGCAAAATCGCTCTATCTTTGCCACTTTTCATCCAATTGATCTGTAATTTTCTGAGAAACTTCTTCAAATGTTAACAAACAAATGTCTCGTTGAAAGTTCACTGAGTCTTAAACTTCCCTCGATACTTTTTTTCGTTGAATATACTTAACCATATAAAAGGTAACTCACTGGTTTGCAATTAAATTGTTGAAAGAAAAATATTTAATATTTAACTATTTATGAGTTTATCAGCAGCGCTAGACTATTTTACGAGATTATTCAAAAAATGAGCAAGATCCGTTCATATTTGTCGGAGCTGCAGCGAGTTAAGTTTAAAAAACGTGGTGCAAATAAGATTTAAAATTTTGCCGTTTTTATTTTTCTTTTTTCAAATACTAAACATTGTACAAACAAAGTATATATATATAAAATGTTGCCATTTTTTATCCTCTATACGATGCTATTTTTAAAAATTCATTTCCGCAAATTTAAAAATTGGTCACCATGACGTCAATTTGTATATAGCGGCAACCCGAGCCGAGCGCTAAGGACGTTTTAGAATCGATGCCTTCAATTATCTTTGATATTTCATTACAGTTTTTCTTTTAATTCAAAGTATTACCTCCTTAAAGTGGTTCTCACGCGACTCCAGAGTTAGTTGAGTGTGTATAAAAACAATTTTACGAAGATCTTGTCCCATGTATGTAAATAATATTTATACCCATCTCAACGAAAATGGCCACTTTTTGCCCTGAAAAGCGAGACCAGAATTATACTTTTTGCCCGCAAGTGCGGGAAAAAAGTGACTTCACCAGAAACTAGTCCAAATTCCTTTATTTCATCAAGTTCTACCAATAACCCTGATTTTCGATTGTTTTTTAACAATATTGTCTTTTACCAGTCCATTAGTCCCGCTTTCCAAGTCAAAAAGTAGCCACAGTTGAGATGGGAATATGTACTATATGTAACTTGAAACAAAAGTCGATGTTCGAACACGAACGAACGAATGAATGAATTTCGTCGATGTTTAAAAATATTCAACTTTTTACCCTTGTTACATAATGTACTATTATTAAATTTATTTATGAATTTTAAGATAATTTTAGATTGTTATAAAACATAAAATTACATTTCTGTTGTCACAAAAATGGTATGTGACGCAGTCACGCTTTGAGGTTAGGATTTCAGCGTCTTTGTACTTTTAAAATAAATATCTTTTTAATAAATTCGGATCCCCATATTTTTTATTGAGTCAATAGAAAGCAAGGATTTCGTACTTTTATATCAGTGCTTTTTAGTTTGATCTGAAGTTTTTGTGAAGAAGTATCTTAAGGAGATGTGAAAGTAAAGTAATAATCCCTACCTTACCTACATCACATTTATATCTTTTTTCTCTGCAATAAATAAATATTTCTAAACAAATGCCATACTATCCCCTCCATATTCTTACCAAGAACCTTCAGTTAAATTTCAAAAATTTTCATTATTAACTCCCGGAGAAAAATCCGATTGAATACGTTTGAAAATATACAACTATAGTTAAATTCTCCAACACATTTTTCTCTGGAAGTTAATAATGAAAATTTTTGAAGATTTAATTGAAAGTTCCTGTTAAGAATACGGAGGGAATAGTATGGCGTTTTATAGAAATATTTATTTATTGTGTAGAAAAATAATATAAATGTGATGCCGTTAAGGTAGAAATCATTAGTTCACATTCATATCTCCTTAAGATGGATCTCTACCGATTTTTTACAAAATATCAATTATTATTTATTGACTTTTCTTAAAGTTGTAATGAGAAGAATATTTTAAGACTAGGTTAAATGCCACTACTAAAAAAATTAACGAAGTTATTATAGTTTAAATAAATTAATTTACATTGAGCAGTATGTAAAATAAAAACTTTAAATGCATTTTTCTCGAAATAAATTTTTTAGGGTTGGGTAACTTTACTAACTTTTAGAAAGTTAAGTAAATACTTAATCAAAATCAAACTACTAACTAACTAACAGTTAAGTTAAGAGTTACTGATTTAAAAAATAATGAAGTTAAAAGTTAAGTTAAAAAATTAATAGTTAATTTAAAAAGTTAAAGGTTAAGTTAAAAAATTAAAAGTTAAGTTAAAAAGTTAAAAGTTAAGTTAAAAAGTTAAAAGTTAAGTTAAAAAGTTAAAAATTAAGTTAAAAAGTTAAAAGTTAAGTTAAAAAGTTAAAAGTTAAGTTAAAAAGTTAAAAGTTAAGTTAAAAAGTTAAAATTAAGTTAAAAAGTTAAAAGTTAAGTTGAAAAGTTAAAAGTTAAGTTAAAAAGTTAAAAGTTAAGTTGAAAAGTTAAAAGTTAAGTTGAAAAGTTAAAAGTTAAGTTGAAAAGTTAAAGGTTAAGTTGAAAAGTTAAAAGTTAATTTGAAAAGTTAAAGGCTAAGTTGAAAAGTTAAAAGTTAAGTTGAAAAGTTAAAAGTTAAGTTGAAAAGTTAAAAGTTAAGTTGAAAAGTTAAAAGTTAAGTTGAAAAGTTAAAAGTTAAGTTGAAAAGTTAAGTTAAAAAGTTAAAAGTTAAGTTAAAAAGTTAAAAGTTAAGTTAAAAAGTTAAAAGTTAAGTTAAAAAGTTAAAAGTTAAGTTAAAAAGTTAAAAGTTAAGTTAAAAAGTTAAAAGTTAAGTTAAAAAGTTAAAAGTTAAGTTAAAAAGTTAAAAGTTAAGTTAAAAAGTTAAAAGTTAAGTTAAAAAGTTAAAAGTTAAGTTAAAAAGTTAAAAGTTAAGTTAAAAAGTTAAAAGTTAAGTTAAAAAGTTAAAAGTTAAGTTAAAAAGTTAAAAGTTAAGTTAAAAAGTTAAAAGTTAAGTTAAAAAGTTAAAAGTTAAGTTAAAAAGTTAAAAGTTAAGTTAAAAAGTTAAAAGTTAAGTTAAAAAGTTAAAAGTTAAGTTAAAAAGTTAAAAGTTAAGTTAAAAAGTTAAAAGTTAAGTTAAAAAGTTAAAAGTTAAGTTAAAAAGTTAAAAGTTAAGTTAAAAAGTTAAAAGTTAAGTTAAAAAGTTAAAAGTTAAGTTAAAAAGTTAAAAGTTAAGTTAAAAAGTTAAAAGTTAAGTTAAAAAGTTAAAAGTTAAGTTAAAAAGTTAAAAGTTAAGTTAAAAAGTTAAAAGTTAAGTTAAAAAGTTAAAAGTTAAGTTAAAAAGTTAAAAGTTAAGTTAAAAAGTTAAAAGTTAAGTTAAAAAGTTAAAAGTTAAGTTAAAAAGTTAAAAGTTAAGTTAAAAAGTTAAAAGTTAAGTTAAAAAGTTAAAAGTTAAGTTAAAAAGTTAAAAGTTAAGTTAAAAAGTTAAAAGTTAAGTTAAAAAGTTAAAAGTTAAGTTAAAAAGTTAAAAGTTAAGTTAAAAAGTTAAAAGTTAAGTTAAAAAGTTAAAAGTTAAGTTAAAAAGTTAAAAGTTAAGTTAAAAATTAAAAGTTAAGTTAAAAAGTTAAAAGTTAAGTTAAAAAGTTAAAAGTTAAGTTAAAAAGTTAAAAGTTAAGTTAAAAAGTTAAAAGTTAAGTTAAAAATTAAAAGTTAAGTTAAAAAGTTAAAAGTTAAGTTAAAAAGTTAAAAGTTAAGTTAAAAAGTTAAAAGTTAAAAGTTACAAGTTAAAAAGTTAAGTTGAAAAGTTAAAAGTTAAAAGTTAAAAGTTAAAAGTTAAAAGTTAAAAGTTAAAAGTTAAAAGTTAAAAGTTAAAAGTTAATGTAAAAAGTTAAAAGTTAAGTTAAAAAGTTAAAAGTTAAAAGTTAAAAGTTAATGTAAAAAGTTAAAAGTTAAGTTAAAAAGTTAAAAGTTAAAAGTTAAAAAGTATCTTTTTGGAAAGTTTAAAATCAAATGCTGACGTTTTACTCCAGTTATCGTAGATGACAAAAAATTGATTTGTTCAACAAAATGATTTTTTTCTCTTTAAAAGAAAAAGATTAAGCATACAAAATTTTATTGAATATTTTTCTTCATAATCTTATTCATCTCAATTTTTATTAAAAATTTTCCTACTTATATTTCATAGATATAAACGTTTGAAAGAGAATGAAGATTAGGGGAGGATGGGGTATTGCCGGTCACCTAAGGAAACGTGCTTGTTATTTCCACTTTCAAATTGTTTGTTTTAACTTTAAATAATTATTATATTAGTTCAAACCATTGACTATAAATATTTATTATTGATTTAGTATAAAAATGTAAGATTTCGAAGCTATAAGTCGAAATAAAAAAAGCATTTTGACCGAATTTACTCCATATCAAAGGGTAATACCGGTCAGCATTGGTACAATTCCGATCACTATTAGAAAGTTACTTTTGTAGGTAAAAAATTTCTTTAAATCAATTATATGAACTTTCATATGATCCGTCGCATTATTATTCGCACTTACATAGTGAAACATATAATAACATAACCACTGTTCAATCAAAAACACTTAAGCAAAGTTACCCTACCTGAGAGCGCAGCGAAACGTTTTCTTAGCCTCACTTTCGGGAGCGTCATATAAATAACATTGTGACCGGGATTACCCCAATCTGCTTAGTAATTTAAATTGAAATGGCAAAAAAGTATTATACTCTGTTTTCTTCACTACTTCGTATTCTTAGATTGTTCAAATTAATAAAGATGCAAAAAATAACTGCATAAAGCAACAAATAATATGCATAAAAGCTTATTTTATAGACCAGATTTCTTATAAGTAATGTAGTCCTATACTTTGATTGTGTATAATTCCTTAATAAACCTGAATAGAAGATTGTTTGGACATTAGATTAATTGCATTTTATGTTGCGTTCAATATACTATTCGAATTATTACCTAAAAATGTTTAGATTATTAAAAATAAGGGTGACCATAATTAGCCAGTGACCGGCATAGTTGTATGCTCTATTAAATGCATTATCACTCAATCAATGATTTTATTTGTAAGATATAAAAAAACTTGAAAGACTAAAACACAAAAATTAAAAAATCGCTAAAATACAAAAACACATCGAAAGAAAGAAAAAATAATTTTTTCAGCCGCCAAGTATATGTATCATTGTTTTCTAAAATAACACATATTTTGATTACAAAAGGCAATATCTTAACCCCAAGGGTTTATGAGAAGATATGCTACGGGAACTAGGCATCATTTTGAGGTACCAAAAGCCACGACCTGAAGCCTTATCGAAAACCACTTCCTGCGGATTGCGGTCTCCCCTTGTTAGACTGAGCAATTTGAGACTCAAGAAAGTTTAAATAATAGAACCGTAAACTCTAAACCCAACTTGTAGGATTTAGGGCTTTTGTACTTTACGGTATTATATTTTATTGCAAATTATATGGGTTAAAGGTTTAAGGTTTACCGTTTTATAATCATTTTTTTATCGTTTTTACGGTGTTATTATTTAAACTTGTTTTTCTTATTGTAAATTATTCAGCTCGATTAAATTGAGTATAGTACTTAAAGTTTATTGATTCCTTAAAAATGGTGATAGTTTGATTTTGGGTTTTATATTTAGAGTTTAGGGTTTTTACTAGTTCAAGTTTTTTAATTGCAACTTGCTCAGTTTGGAATAGGGTAGATGCAACAGTAATCGACCACTCCTTAGTATACATGATTCATAATGAATAAAATGACGATCTATATTATTCTTTGATATCTCTAGTTTTATATGCCACGCGAATGCCTGCGGGATAACATCTCTTTTCAATTTGTTTGGACCACCATCTTTTTTTCGCAGCGAAGCTTGCAGGGCCCGATAATAGAAACGTTCAATTTCATCCAAATTATTTTTATTATTGCTTCAAAATATTAGTAACGTATATTACATACATCAAATTTAACCGTGGTTTACTCGAGATATGGTGCTACAGACACACACACACACACACACACACACACACACACACACGCACGCACGCACGCACGCACGCACGCACATCCATATCACAGACATTCTTTAGAAATAGTGTATTTTGATTCCCATGTTTCTAACATGTTTTTAGCAAAACTTTTTTTCTACCATCACAAAGCTTCCTCTATGATGAAGCAAAATTCGCTTGATTTTTTACTTTTTATACCATTATTTTATTTAAGAAAATACAATGCAGTTTAAGACAATAAAAAACCGTAGACGGTCGTATTCTTCACTATATTGGTAATTATATCTTGACATAATTGTTAAAGAATTGAAAATCAACCAAATTTCTTTTCGTTAACGTACAAGAAAATGAAAAAAAAACTTGTTTCTTTGCAACTTTTTTTATAAGTTAACTGTACATTAAAATGAAGACCAAAAAGCTCATTAATTTTATATATACAATAATTAATATAATAACCCTAAAAATCGTTTTTTATTATAATAATTATTTCACTTACGGTGATATTTTGCTTTATCGTAGAGGATGCTTTGTGATGGTAGACAAAAGTTTGATTAAAAACATGTTAGTAACATGTTATGAAACATTTGGAATCAAAATATACTATTTTTAGTAAATGTTCGTATGGATGTGTGTGTGTGACTGCGCGTGTGTGTGTATAATAATACATTTTGAATAGTTTTTTTGTTTTATAGTTATCGGTTTGTTTTTAATTATACCGAACAAAATTACTACAATAATTTTTTTAAAGTTGAATGAATTTACTATATTCGTAAATAAAATTTAATTAGCAATTATAGTGTTATACATTATAAATATTCTGTAATAGGTGAGCGTAAAAATGAGTGTAATTAACCGAAAGGGGCATTAAAATGTTTTGGAACCATTTTTTATGAAAACGTCAGAAAACTTGCTAAAAATTCCCTTGTTGCAATTTTTTAAACAGATTTAATTTTTTTCAATAAATGTAGGCTGAAAAAATGTAAAAAACGACTACGTGCTCAGATTCAGCCTTGATAAAGATATATAAAAAAAATTTTTCTTTGATCTTAATTTCCCAGATAATTACCCGTATACATATATAAGATTTAATAGAGTTAAAATTTGGGTTCACAGTTAAAATGAGTTTAAATAAATATTATCTTATCTTAAGGGGAGACCCAAGTGAAATTTCAGCCTAGTGATAGTTAATTAGTGAAGATACAAATGCAATGATTTTATATGTAGTTTATCACAAAGAATTCCATAGCGCACTGAAAAAAAAAAAAAAATAAAATTTTCAACCATTTTGAAAAAAATTTTTTGGTTTCTGATTTTTAATTTTTGATCTATTGCACCGTCGCGTTAATCCATACGTTAAGTTGTTCAAAAGCATTCCAGAAACCTGTAAAAAGGTTTTCAGCCCGAAAGATGAAAAAGTGTGGGGCCTGATAGATTTTGACAGCGGCCGCATTTGACGCGCCGCGGCTGCTTGGGCCGGCCCGGCCGCGGAGTCGCATACGGCCAGGCGGCGCGGCACGGGCTCGCTGACTCCAGTTGGTATTTAGTGCTGTTATTAGTGCGCTACTGATTATTGTTATTAGTATGAACTGCAAATTCCTCCCATGCGGACGACGATTTCGTTTTTATAATTGAACTTTTTATAATATACAACTTTATTCTAGAGAGAATACTCGAATACGACGTAAACGATGTTGCCTTCAAATCGTAGAAAATGCTACTCATAATAGAAATTATGACATGCAACCTATAATATGCATTGAGTAAATTATTATTGAACGATTACTGTCGTTATATAGGTTTATTTGTAAAGAAACCCAATGTATAAGCAATAAGATTCGACAAATTTTATATTTGTCAAACGAGTTATCGGTCAATTCGTGCACGGTTTTGAATTTTATAAAAGATTATAATTATAATAATAATAATAATAATAATAATGATAATGATAATGATAATGATAATGATAATGACAATGACAATGGCAATGACAATGACAATGACAATGACAATGACAATGACAATGGCAATGGCAATGGCAATGGCAATGGCAATGGCAATGGCAATGGCAATGACAATGACAATGACAATGACAATGACAATGACAATGACAATGATAATGATAATAATGATAATAATGATAATAATGATAATAATGATTTTTTTTTTCGAGGGAAAATTTAGCAGGAATCTTGCATCAACCGAGGATATCGCCAGCACGCAGGTTCGGATCCACCTCTGTACCCGGACCCACGCGCCGACGACACGCCCGGCTGCCTTGCGGGTGTAAAGCCCGCGAGGAGACGCCTGGACGGGTCCGCGCTTCCGGGGAGTGTGAGATTCTTACTCACTAAACCTGCATAACCCTATCCTGTGACGTTCTAACTCACCCCGGCACCGCCTTTCGTCATTACTTCGGGGTGACGCCACGTTACTTGACCTTAGTAGGCCTCCTCTATTCTGTCTTGTACTCTTCGTCTTTTTTTTATCTTTTCTTTTTTTTTCTTCTTTTCTTCGCCTGCGGCAAGCGCAGTTTAGGAAGGCAGAGAGCTTGCACTATGCGGTAGCGTGTCTTCGCATCTCTTCTTCCTCTGTAGAACGCTGTGGGCAAAGGTTGCTACTTTTGCCCAGCTCTCCCGTCCTTGGAGCATTCGCTCGATGATATTGTCTGGCGTAATGCTTCCAAGGTCTTTCTCTAAAACTCCCCTTTCTGCGTCCCACTTCTCACAAGCGAAGAAAGTATGGAGCGTGTCATCGTAGGGATGCCCGCAGTATACGCATCCTGGATCTGTCACTTTGCCCATTAAATTAGATTATATGTTTATTACGTGTAAGACATGAACAATAAAACTACATTCAATAATAATACAGAGATCATTAGTATAGTCAATCATATCACAGCTCGACATTGCTCGTCATTAACTTACATATATTGCAGAATATTATATCTGTCGTACATCAATCGCGTCATTACACTTATCACATATTCTTATCATTACGAATAATACATTTTTTGTGACTATCAAACTTCAATTTCTATTATAGTCAACATTCGTATGATGAGCGTCATTCTACATTATACAAATATAAGTAGGCTCGAAATAGCCCGTGCCCGCTCAGTAGTTGGGTAAGGTAATAGTTTACTTCGCCCTCTCCTCTAGTGAACCAGGGATCCAGCTGACTAATGAGCTTTGCTGTCCACCGGCCTCTGGTCTCTTCATCCCATTTTTTTTGTCAAGCTTGTATGGTGTTGGCTCTTTGCTGCCGAGGGCAGACTTCTGCTGATGGACATATTTCCTCTCCTGCGCCAGCAGCTCGATGGGTATAACCCCGACAACTACCAAGTCCGCGGGCTCTGAGACCGTGCGATAAGAGCACGATATTCGGAGAGCCGCTGTCCGTTGTACTGCTGCCAGCCTCCTCCTGTGGCACTCTTTCTACAGTGCGTCGACCCAGACCTCCGCACCGTACAACATTATGGCCTCAGCATTACGCATGAGCAGGCGTCTCGTACTGGGCCGTGGGCCATTAGTATTAGCCATTAACCTGCTCAGCGCTGCCGTCACCTCTGCTGCTTTGTTGGCAGCAGTTCTTATATGTTCCCTGAAGGTGAGTTTGTTGTCCAGCGTCACCCCCAGGTACTTTACAGAGTGCTTGGCCTGGACCGCCGCGCCTCCTACTTGAAAGGGGCACGCGGTGTTGATGTGTTTCTTAGTTAGCAGCGTGATCTCGGTCTGAGTAGCGGCAAGCTCGAGCCCGTAGTTTCTGATCCAGGAGAGGATACGGCGCATAACCTGATTGAGTATCATCTGAGCGGCTTCCACCGTCCTTGCGATGATAATGGCCTCTGTGTCGTCCGCGTACCCTAACAGAAAAGTACCTTCGGGAAGATTTATACGTAGGACACCATCATAGGAGACTTTCCAGATGTCCGATCCCAACATGGATCCCTGGGCTGCCACATATATTATCTCTTTGGTTTTTGCGGTTTTTCAGATAGTCCCCAAGCATGCGAAGGAAATACTCGGGTATCCGAAAATCTCGCTCGAAAGCTTCCAGTGCTTTATCCCACCTAACGGAATTGAAGGAGTTTTTCACGTTAAAAGTGGCCAACAGGCAGACAGGACGAGAATAGTGATTGCCCTGTTCCATCGATTTTGCGGCACTCACGACCTCCTGGACTGCGTCGATGGTGGACATGCCCCGCCTAAAGCCGTACTGACGGGGTGCCAGATCACCTGCAGCTTTAATTGCTACCTGTAAACGTGGCTTTATTAATTTCTTCAGGAGCTTGCCTGCAGTGTCTAGTATACACGGCGGGTGGTAAGCCGACGGACTGTCTGCTGGACCCTTGCCCTTGCTGATGAGAACGAGCCTCACTACCTTCCAGCGATTAGGGAAGATGCCCGCCTTCAAGCAGGAGTTGTACATACTCAGCAAGAAGCTCGGGTGACTTGCGACTATGACTTTCAGTAGCTCTACGGGTAGTCTATCTAGTCCGGGTGCTCTCTTATTTCGCATTGATCTTACTGCTAAAGAGAGCTTCTCCTTCGTGAAAGCCGGAGTCTCAATTGGGCCAGATGGTGCTGTTGAATCTGGTCTCTTTGGGTGCTCGGGGAAGAGAGCATCTACTATGCTTTGGACCGCTCGCGCGTCGCTCGGGCCTTTTGTGGTAAACGCCGCCAGTTTGCGGATTACGATCTTGTACCCTAAGTCTTCTACGGATCTTCATCTATCTCCTTAACCAGCTCCTTCCAGCAGCGCTGCTGGCTGGTTGTGATAGCCCGCTTCAGTGCTTTTTTAGCCGCCTTGAAATCGGCAGCCAGTGGAGTTGCGTCGTTACCGCGCCTACAGGTTCTCTATTCTCTGCGCCGTAGATATTTACAGTATTTCCGGAGTTCCGCGATCTCATTTGTCCACCACTAGGCAGGGCGCCTCCTCAGACTGGGGCATATCTTGGGCGCCGCCTCTGCGCAGGCTTAAGATGATGTCGGAGCTAAAATTGTGTTTTTTCTTTTAGTGATTACTTTTGAAAAATAGAATGCATGGGCAAATCAAAAGGAGAGCCGCGTAGTACTCTATATAATAAAGCTTTTGCATGCAAGATAAAGTTGATCTGTTAAATTATTTTTCTAATTAATTTGAAATACGATAGGTTGTTTACGCATGGAGACCTAACCTCAAAATTTTAATCCTACCAAACTTTTGCAAATAACTTTTTATAACGTTATTTTACAGTATAATTCGGAGCAGACCCGTGTAGTACTTACTATAATTAACCGATCTGTACAAGATAAAGTTAATCAGGCTTGTAGTTTTTACATATGATTAGAAATACAAAATAGGTCGGACAGCAAAAGGGGGGGCGGGGCTCCGACATCCCCTTAAAGGATGACCTTCATGGTGTCCTCAGTCCCCTGTTGGCCCGTACTTCTGACGTCATGTTGCTCGGGATCTCTCTTAGGGACTCCTGATCGCGTTCGATTGCAACGGTAAATTCCTTGGTGTTCATTTTGGCAATGATCCACCGGGGGGCAGCGCGCTTCGGAGCCACCGGGATTGCTCTAGCATCTCGAACTCGGAAGGTGATATATTGGTGATCGCTTCCTGTGTAGTCTTCGTCACCCGCCAGTCCTCGATTCGAGCTGACAGACGATCCGTTGCCAAAGAGACATCAATGATGGTCTCTCGGTAGCCCGGTCGCCCAAAGGTCGTCGTGTTGCCTTTGTTTAGCACTACTAGACTGAGGCAGCTGGCCGTTTCCATCACCATCTGCCCTCTTGGATCGGATCCTGTTTCCCCGCACTCTGGGGATTTTGCATTGAAATCTCCTACGATTATCAAACCCCCTTTGAAGTCCCGGACTGTGTCCTCTAGGCCTTCTAGCTTATCCTGGTATTGCTGTTGGATTTGTTTGGGGTGAGATATACGCTGACGTAGGTCACGTCTTTGAAAATTCCGCGGATCTGGGGTCCAGATAGCTGCGGTGCCCAGTTCGTCGGCAAACCACCCTGGGTCTTCCCTGCCCCGGTATTGCTCGCTGACAAGAACGATGTCAACGTTTTACTCGGAACAAATCTGGTCAACAAATTACCCTGTAAGACTATAGCCATTTTTGTTTTTTTTTCTGGAGGACCTCTCTGAAGGTGCTGCTATGTGGTTGCGGGAATCAGGTTTATCCGGTTGTTCAGGACAAAGAAAGCAGTGTGGAGATTCTACTTTACAGTCCTTGCTCTTGTGACCTGCTTCTCCGCACTTGAAGCACAAGCTGCTCCGGTCAGGCCCTTCGCAAGTATGGCTGTGATGTCCGTAGCCTAGGCACTTGAAACATCTGGGCATCATCGTCCTTCTGCGGATCCTGCAGATGACCCAGCCAATCTTGATCCGTGCCTCCTTCATGAGCGTGACGGTGGCTGATTCGTCCAGCGTCACTATAGCTAAACGCTGACCCCGGTTGCTAGATTTGGTCACCGAAACCTGCAGGCATCCGCCATAGTCTTGCAGGTCTTTTTTTAGGGCCTCCTATACCTCATCTGGAGAGGTACACTCATCAAGATCTCTGATCTACAGCGTCGCTCTGGGAACTAGCTCCCTGACAGTGCCATTGCCTCCTACTACTACTTCGAGGGCCTTGGAAAAAGCTATTCTCATATCAGCTGTGCTCTTTTTCAGCTCTAGGAGAATCTGACCTGTCCTTGTGCGCCGGGCGGACTTTCTTTCCACGCCGCTGTCTTCCGGCTTGATAGAGTCGCGTATTGTTTTTAAGACATCCGCGGACCTCTTGCCCGTGGCGGGCTTGAGTAGAATCGCATCCGGTTTTGTCCGGAGAGTATTCTTCGGTCTTCGATGATCTTGCTGCTGTTGTTGTGGTTGCTGCTGTTGTTGTTGTAGCTGCTACTGTTCTTGTTGCTGCTGTGACTGCTGCTGCTGATGCCGTTGCTGAGTAGTGCGTTGGCCGGTGGTTTCTGTTGCTGTTTTCTCGGTATTTTTTGTACCTGTGGGTCCCGTTGCTACCGCCTTGCTCTTACCCTTTGGACCCTTTCTGTTGACAGTAGTCCACTCTTTTCCGCCTGTTTTTTTCTTTTTCTCTTCCTTATCCTGAATAGATGGCGGGCTGTTGGCGGCACGCTTTTTACCACCCGGAGTGCCCCTCGTATCCACCACTGCATAGGCCGGGTTAGGAGTTGCCGGTTTCGATGGCCCGACTTTTGTCAGATCCGATCACTTCTGTCGAGCTGTTGTGTGAATTCGATGGTGTTCATCCAATTCGTCCAGCATCTCGTGTAGCACTGGCACATTTAACTTCACATCTGTTTTCATGTTCGGCTGTGATACAGCAGCATCTCACATGAAGTTGACGAGTGCTTTCATCTTCTTTATAATCATTCTCATGCTATCTTTTGCAAGTTTGATCATCGTGCTGGTAGAATTTTCCTCTGTGCGCCCTAGAGCCGAGGAGTATATGTTTTGCATTTGGATGGAGAACTCAATTGACTTCGCCCGTGCCCCAGCCGCTTCTCTTCTGTTTTCAGCATCAGAAGTTTCCATTTTGGTATCTGAGGTTAACTCACCCCCACATGCTCCTTTGGAAAATGCTCTGTATAATAGTGTATGCGGAAGGGTCTTCTCCGAGCTCTTCTCTTCTTCTTCTACAATTTTTGGTCTTAGATTTGACATTCTGTAATAAAAAGTGAATTAAGACGGTTCGCCCATTATGGGAGCCCCACCGCGGTGGGGCTACTATCCCCGCCTGAGATATTTTCTAGTTATGGATGACGAAACCGTGAAGCGGCTTGTCGGGAGGTCAGTCCTATCGCCATCAGTGACTCTATTGAAAAAGGTTACGGGATAGGCCCGCACCATATTGAAGCAAAAGGTTTAACGTCACCGCTATTGAGTGGGCGATGCCGGTACCGATCCAGCACCTGGGCCAAACCTCAGGCTAGATGGTGTGAGATTTACCCTACGCATCTTTGGGTATAAGGAAATATTGACCAGATAATCCTTCGTACTTGTGCCCAGACTACACTGGTATCAACCCCGTCCTAGGCTCCAGTCGGCGATGCCAGAGCGGTCCTCCCACTTTGAACATGTGGTTGCATGGCGCCGCCGCCCATCCCGATGCGGTCGGAAGGGGAGGAGCACGGCATCCCCCCACAGAGGTAAGGTACTGACATCTCGCACCTCCCCGGTCAGGAGGCTACTACTCCTCCCTTGATTAGTCTGACGGGAATATCCACCAGCCGCCAGTCTCAGCCCATTCATCCATCGTCATGTTTGTCCCCGATCGGTAGAGCCTACCACAGTCAAGCTTTTCGGCGCTTCGATTGACTTCTGCAGCTAATGGCCGACATCTTCCAGAGAAAAGCCCGTTCATGTGACCCTCGGGAAGAAGTCATCCTCTGTTCCCCCCAGTCGAAACTCGTTTATAGAGACACTGGGCGAAAGAAATATCATTCGATTCGATTCGCTTGCGTGACTTATCGGACGATACCCGTTTATAGAGCCTCCGACCAATCATTCTTGAAATTGCGTCGTTCGTCTTTGCCCTGCTCGTCTGGGTAACCTAATCGATCGAAGAACCCGTATTTGTAAGGGTAGTGTGTGTTGGCGTTTCTACCGTGTTATGCATAATTGTGTCTTATGTTTGTGGTTATGTGTATTCGGCGTGGAGAGGGTGTTACTTAGCCATTTACCTATATTAATTGACAGAGGTTTTGGTCCACGATTGATTATTCGTCACTTCATAGTGCTTATTTCACAACCAGCCAGCTTCTCATAAGCTGGCCGTCCCCCTATCCGCCACCTGGGGACGCGTCGGGTCGCAGAGGTCTCAGCCTCCGATGCAGGGAATAATAATAATAATGATAATGATAATGATAATAATAATGATAATGATAATGATAATGATAATGATAATGATGATGATGATGATGATGATGATGATGATGATGATGATGATGATGATGATGATGATGATGATGATGATGATGATGATGATGATGCTGATGATGATGATGATGATGATGATGATGATGATGATGATGATGATGATGGTGATGGTGATGATGATGATGATGATGATGATGATGATGATGATGATGATGATGATGATGATGATGATGATGATGATGATGATGATGATGATGATGATAATGATAATGATAATGATAATGATAATGATAATGATAATGATAATGATAATGATAATGATAATGATAATGATAATGATAATAATAATAATAGTAATAATAATAATAATAAATTGATAAACGGACGAGGACAATTCATACTCGACGCAACGGCAAGGCTTGGACTGATGACGCTTAATGTGGGCTCGACACCAACCTACATTACGCGGCACGCTCGTTTTTTAGTGAGTAGGACACGGCGGTACGTCCGCCTCGTTTGTAATTGCGGCATGAAGCACGAATATCAGTCGGGGATGGACAGCGCGCTAGTGGAGTCCCACACTATCACCTCAGAGTGCAGGAACTCAGGGGATGATGTCCATGACGGATTTTTGCGAGAAAAAATAATAATAATAATAATAATAATAACGGCCGTCTGGGAACTTTGCGCTTATGAATACTTCCAGATGGCTGCTTTATTTCTTCGCCCGTTTTCGGAGCGCCGACATTTGTATCATCTCCCTACGTCTCCCACTAGGGAAGTTCAGGAGATGTTTCGCGCATTCGTCTAGGGTGTGCCTAATCCCCTCGATGTTTTTCGTGCTTCTATACTTGTACCATACGTCCCCCTCATGGGAGGTCTAAGAACGGCGCGCATTTCGTCGTCATGTAGTCAAGGTCGGGTCGCCCCTTCCTCTTCTTTCTTCTTTCTTCTGAGAATATCTTCCACGGATGTTGCTACTTTTCTCCAATTTTCGTCGCTTGCTAGCATATGTTGAACGATGCTGTCTGGCATGTGCTCTCTCAGAGCTTCTCGTTCCTCCCTCCACATCTCATATTCGAAGAAGGTGTGGAGTGCGTCATCTCTTGCTGCACCGCAGAGGCATTTCGGCTCATTGCGTTACCCCATTTTGTTGAGGTACGCTCCGAACAGTTCAAGTCACAAAAAACACCTGGTATGTTGTTAAAAAGGTTTAAATTCAATAATGTAGATTACGATTTTTCAGGGGACTATAAACACCAGTTAGAGGGATCTAATTCTTCGTAAATCACCTATAATACACATATCTGAGATATAAAAACTTACATCAACTTAGATTGGGACAAAATATTTTTTCTGTCTATAAAATAGATAATGTTTTTTTACAGAATTTAACTTATGCTTGATCCATTAAGAGGAGTTCGTATCTTCTGTCCTTGTCTAGTCTGGTAATTTCACTCCTTTTAAAATATACCGTAGAGAAGGTGAGTTTAGGCAGATGGGGCGACTTTGGGCCAAATGAAAAAAATATGATTTTATATCCAGCACTGCAGAAAGTAGGCATTTTGAAGCGATCAGAGGCATTTAGATTTGAAGGTTAGATCCTTTAGATACAAAATGAATCAAAAAGAAAATTATTAAATACATTTAAAAGTGATTTTTGTTTTTTTGAAAGTAAACAAAAATTTTACCAAATTTACAACCCCGAAAACTTTCTTCCGTTAGAGCGCGAAAAGGGCTGCTATTCTGCCATTTTTGGTTTAGGTATACAAACTTTAGACCGATTAGTTACTATTGTTACGTATGAAAAAAGTGGCGAGACTCGGGCTCGAACCATTAGCATCTGGATCCAAATGCAGATACGCTCGGCACTAGACCGATGTTGCAACCAAAGACTGCTGTTTCTTATCGTCTTCATATGGGCTATTGCGACACGCTCCGTGACACTCTCCGATAGAATGGCGTCCTCGTCGTTCGAGTGATGTGGAGAAGTTATTTCTTTCTTCCATATATTGGAGATTTATCTTTATGTGTCTATGTGTCTCGAGATCCAGGTATCTTATCAATGCACGGGACTGGAGAATACGCGTACCTCGGATCTTGACTTGTATTGCGGGCGGTACCTTAATTGTCGATTGCAGTAATGCATGAATCTTCTAATCGAAAGGTGTGGGTAAGAACACTGGAGAGAGTCCCAACCGACCAACCTCATTCTCCCGTCCAAGAGATGCTAGTTGTTACGTATGAAAAAAGTGGCGAGACTCGGGCTCGAAGCATGAGCCTCTGGATCCGGATGCAGATACGCTCGGCACTAGATCGATGCTGCCACCTGCAGACTGCAGTTTCTTATCGTCTTCATATGCGCTATTGCGTCATGCTCCGTGACACTATCGGAGCATCTTGTTAAACATAAAATGAGTTTGTAAATGACTTGTAAGTGCTAAAAAATGAAAATTTAGATATGAGATATATAGAAATAAAAAAATTGGCTCAAAGTCGGCCCTCTAAGCGGCATGACTTTGATTACCCTATTTTTCATACATTACTAAAACGTACATTTTGGAAATTTTATTCCTAGGGTGTGAATATATACTATAGCTCAAGACTAAACTTTTAGCACCTGTTGTAGAACTTAATTCTTTTCAGGTAGCAAACTTGAGTAGTGTAAAGTTTTAAAGTGGTCCAAAGTCACCCCGCTCTACGGTACTACAATTTTTATAGTTTATTTTATCGTTAAAAATTTTTTTATCATTATTTTTCGAAGTTCAAATCAATTTTTAAAAAACTTTTTAATATGAAAGTAAAAAAATGTTGTTCATTGTGTCACCTAGAAACGTGCACGCCGCAAAGTTTTACCAATAAATATAATATTGACAATAGTAATATCTTGTGTCATGTAGGAACAAGATTTTGAGGTTTTACAACGGTAAAATTCCAGATATTATCAAGTATTTATAGCAAAAAACTTTAAGAATAGTTGGTTTTAAAGGAAAAATTTTTAACGGTTCATGAAAAAAAAAATCTTTTTTCGAGTTTAACTCAGGCTGGCTTCCTTGAATAGACTATAACTTTAGTCAATCATTTTGTGTTTCAAATTCCTATACTCATATTCTAATTATATGTATTTTCAACACAATAAAACCTTAAAAACTCCAATCCGATCAGTTTCACACTGAAAACCTTGCGGCAGAGCGAGTAATATATAAGTTTGTATTATGGCTAAACAGAGAGATCTAACAACCATCAACAAAATTAAAAGAAAATTCCATTATATTATGATTAGTATATGGTGAATAATTTAACCTCACCTAAAAATATGTAATTCATTTATTAGTAATTCTAAGGTGGTTAGGTCCCCTTAAAAATGAATAAACACGCGTATTTTAACAATATCTATATACTTTTTATATGTTTTCAGTACAAAGTGATACAAAAATTTATTTCGTTACTATAATATAGATACTTTAAAAAAAATAGTTCTACATCAATACATTCATGCTTCACTCCTAAAAATATCTTCAGAATAGTCTTAAAAAGCATAGATCAAGAGGAAATCACGCGCACTTTAAAATATGTGTTTATATTTGGTATTATGTTTTCAATACAAACTATTATTTTTTATTTGTTAAAATAGCTATAAGAATTGAGAAAATATGGAAACTATTTTCAAATTTGCGTTTTCTATCAGAAACAGATTTAGAATAATCCTGAAAGCCATAGATAAAGAAAATGACGCGCAATTTCATTAAAATTTTTATTTAAAAGATGATTATCTTATCAAAAAAAGACCTTAAAATTATCCATTTAGTTCCAAAATCTAATCAGTTCTAAGTTCAAACATACCTAATAAGTCTGCGAAATTTCAGCGCGTCATATCCCAGCAAACACTCCGTCCTGCAAGGGTGGCGTTTCGGCTATGGGTGGTATGGAGTACTCCACACCTTCAGCTTATGATGGTATAGAATTCCATACCCTGGAATCCAGTCCAATAAACCCAAATTTTTTATATCTATAAAGCCCAACATTTTTAAATCCAATTACCCCGTGCAGGGTCATTTGCAAATCGTAAAAATTTAAACAATGTAACTGTAATCCCTAAATACTAAAACGTAAACCCAAATACCCCAGGCAGAGCAATTTGCAATCGTGAAAAATTAAACAATGAAACAGTAATCCCTACATAATAAATCGTAATCCCAACTCCCCCAAGCAGAACAATTTGCAATTGTGAATATTTAAATAATGAAACAGTAATTCCTAAATGCTATAAAGTAAACCCAACTATGCCAAACAGAACAATCTGAACCGTGAAAATTAAAATTTAAAATTTAAACAATGAAACCATAATCTCTTAAAATTAAAACGGAAACCCAACTACCTTTAGCAGCGAAATTTGCAATAATAAAAATGGTACATTAAAAATGTAAGCTTTCATATCTCTTAAATACAGTGAATTACTTGAATGCGTGAGTTAAATTAGTGGCTTATAAGATAAATGAAATCAATAAAGAAATGTCGCATTTATAGATTAAATAATTATTGTATAATTATAAAATAATATTTTGATGATTTTAAAATTAACAGTCAGAAATAGATTTATCAGAAACTACGCATGCTATATATTATTTTATAATAATATTTTTAACAATCATAAAATTTAAAATCTTAAAATAATCCCTTAACACTAAACCGGAAACCCAACTACCCTTAACCGAGCAAATTGCAATAATAAAAATGGTACATTAAAAACGTAAACGTTTGATCTCTTAAATGCAGTGAATTACTTAAATGCATGAGTTAAATTAGTGGCCTGTAATATAAATGAAATCATTAAAGAAAGTTGGTATTTATAGATTAAATAATTATTGTATAATTATAAAGTAATATTTTCATGATTTAAAATTAACTATCAGAAATAGATGTATCAGAAACTACGTAGGCTATATATTATTTTATAATAATATTATTAATAATCATAAAATCTAAAATCTTAAAATAAGGGCGAACGAGGTGTAACGAAATTAATTTAATTTCTTTTATTCTTTTTATTCTTTTATTTTAGCGAAGCCTTTGAGAAATATATGATAAGGGAACCGCATGTGCGCGTCCTTCACCGAAAATCTGCTTAAATGTGTAACATCCTACATTTATTTTTTCTTTTCCTCGTTCTTAAATAAATATAGATCGAATTATGTTTTCTACTACGCCAACAGAAACAATCTAAGATTGAGCCATCATTCAATCTTCTCATATTTACCCTATAAACACACTTGCGAATAGATAATCCGCTAATTAAATCATCAATCGTGTTTTTGCCAAAATGTAGAAATATCACGCGTTCATTACACCATTCTTTCTGATAACACACGATGAATCAATTCAGCAGTATAAATACAGCCGCTCTGAGCTAGTAAGGCAGCCTTCTGCATAAGTTCAGATGCCCGCCACATCGTCTCGTAAGTCACTATATATATTTATATACATAGTACGGCCAGTTGCCGAATATACTTTATTTGTGTAAGCCCCGAGTGGCAACAGTCTATACTTTTTTTCATTTTTGTCGATAGCCACGAAGTCTCTCACAACTGGAAAGAACGCATTTTCTCATTGTATCACGAACAATTATGCGACCAACAATTGTACTAAATACCAATTGGGACCGTATATTATATCATCAACTGATGCGTTCCAATAATCTATAAAAGGAGAATATATATATTGTGTCCATTTACTTCCCACATATAAGGTAGGAAGTTATATTTACATATACGTTTAAAACTTAATAGCTAGCTAGCTAATCCCGATCCACACGTCCTCCTTCTTTCAAGCCTGCCACGCTCGAAAATAGCAAAATATGCTAGTGCAACCACTCGGCACAAAACGGATAAAAGCCGTGACATCGGGTATATTTAATTCATTTTAATAAACTCTAACGTCACAGCTAATAATTGGTGACCGGCATTGGGATTAGAAAAATGCAGAAAAGAAATGGAATATACAAAATTTTATACTATTAACTAAATAAAAAAGAAAAAGAAAATACTAGATTAAAAAAAATAAAATGCGATAGAAACGAAATATAAAAAGTCTTTTTGATAATTACATTTAATTTTAATACTTCTACTTATAAAATATATTATTACATTTTATTTTTCTATTTTATAAAATATGTACATACTCAAATCCATTCTTTTACCCCTACCTTTTCTTAAAAATATAATTTATATATGTGCATGTGCATAGGTAGAACTTAAAATAGATAATATTCCTCAGCCTAATGTATTATATCTACACTTATTTTATTCTACACATTTTTCACTCACTTTATATCATCAAGTTTCCTAAAAATTATATAATTATATATATATATACACAGATAGTGCATCTTTCTTTTCTCTACACTATTACTCAATAACATATAATTTAAAAAGTAAAGGGTGCTATCGAGGGATTGAGTGAGGGCTTGGCCGGACTCAAATCCGCTAGAGTTCATTACTCGTTGGTGTAGGCTTTAAGTAACACTTTCCGAAGGGAAAGTGGGTCGCTGCCTATAGTCATTGATGGGTGAGAACGCCAAGAACAACCCACTCAACATATCGCTCGATAAAAACAATTTTTCCGTTAGGACGCGTGAGAAATTGGTCCATTCGATGAAATAGTTCCATATATATGCTATTAATTAAATTATAAAGCATACAAATATTTTTATTTTCTCCTATACACGAAACTTGGTTAAAATCAAACAAAACCTAACAATCATTTAATAATAAATATCCTATTACACTTTACAATACTTAAAAATCTAAAACACTATCTTGAGCACTTAATCCTTAGCGGCCACACCTCAGCCAGGCCACATACCGGCCACATGGGGTAACTCATTACCCCACGCTGAAAAACCTAGTTGTACAAGACATATGGGTGTTTTAACACTTGTAACCGATTGCTTCATGTTTGTTGAAGTGTTCTTCAATATTTCTAATGATTTTTATCGGTCAATTTATAGATGGCATTCTAAAAACTGGTCAAAGGTTTTAAATGTTTTAGACCTTTAATTTCACTTTTTCTGAGCCTGGGGTAACTAGTTACCCCGTGTAGCCGCTAAGGGTTAAACTAATTGCACAACTTTATTGAAAATAACTAATACAGATAATTAAAATGTACTTTTACACAAAATTTTTCCTTTAATAAATACTCTAACCTAACTATCATACACACTCGCTAGAGTAACTATACTTTTATCTTTCACCTTATACTTTTTCTCTTTTTCTTTTTTCCCGGCGAACTATAAAATCATATTGCTAAAATTTTGAATTTAAAATATACAGGCGAAAATCTTACGACAATTCGCATAAGGTATATACTTTTTCTGCTTTACCTTATTATAATATTCTCTATTCCCAACCATTTTTATACATTAAAATTTTATTTTTAATTTAAAAAAATACTTGACGCAAAAGCCAAAGTTTTCACATATGCTCACTATTGGAAATCAAAAGTAAGTCGACTAAAAACTACTAACCTTCTAGTACTATCTTTTAAAACCTCACTCTGTTTTACATTTTTATACTTGAAAATTAACCACACAATTTATTACATGACAAACTAAAAAAAAATTTTTTCTTCGCTACACGAACTGTAGTTTGTAGTTGATATTCTAATATCAACTCAAGAATACCTAGCTAAAAAACTTTGTGTCCTAAAAGAAAACGCGATGTTTCAATTATACTTCAATTATTGTATTCTATTCTACACTTACAATAAAAATATAATTAGTAATATATACAATTAAAATGAATCATAGAACAAAAAAAAATCATTTTTTTATAAGAATGAAAGATATATATAATCACAAAATGATATCGCAACTAAAATTGTTTTACGCATAAAATAAAAATATCTTATGTTTTAGCATAATGAATCGTCATAAATATTTTTCCTTCCACACTGTACTATACGAGTTACCACAATTCGACGGTTGATATTAATTGTTTTATAAATGATCTTTCTTACCGTGCATCTTACGTACCTAAACTCTTTTCCAAAGGATTTCTAGAAATATTAATCAAAAACACTTATGGCCGGGAGAAGCACGAGACCTTGCACTCCAGTATGTATTTAGCAATTATGCTGAACTTCTCGATTTATTATCTTATCACTAAAATTCAAGAACCATATTTAACTTAAAAAATTACTATAATGATTTTAAAAAACATATAAACATTCAAATGAATCGGAGTAATCACGGAAATGGAAGAATTTTATGTTAGATTTATTGAATCATTGAACCTATTACAAAGTATATTATTCAATTATTCAAATAACCCTTGTTGCAATGGAAAAAATACGAAGCTACAGGAAGATGCTTTAAAATCATTATATAACGGACTTCTTTCCAAAATAAAAAATGAATTATCTACTAAATTTTATGATTTAGAGTATTTAAGAACTCGGGCAGTTGAAGCAGAAAATCTAATTAAATTAAAATCTCTATTTTCGATTCTTATACAAATAAATGAATATAATAAATAGGTTTTACAAAAACTTGTGGAAGAAGAAAAAAATAAGAAATTAGAAGTTAAAATATCTGAACAAAAAATAGATATCAAATCAAATCCATCTAAATACACAAGTAAAACTCTCACTCTTAAAACTAGAGAAACTGACCACCTAATACATAACAAAGAAGTTAGAATTTATCTAGCCTATAAAATTTATGTGACTAAAAACAATACGTGCTATGAAGACTTGATTGATGTGTATATGTTGAATTTAATGAAACTTACTCTCTTAAACATTTTTAAAACATTTGAACTTAGCAAAAAGCAGCATCATGCAGTCTTTGAATAGCTATTAAAATATCACTAATTTTAACCTTTCCATAAAATCACTACTTTTTCAAATTTCAAGAAGTTTTGCTAACAAAAATAACCATTTTATCGAACATATCTGTGCAGAAAAGATAACAATTTTTCAAATCAATCAAACAAACTATTAAGGGGCGCGGTAGCGCCCGATGGCAAGTATAAGAACTAAGGTTCAGTACGAAGCCAAGGGGCGCAACGTCACCCTATTTATACGCCTAGTTGTGTTTTTCTAACCTCTTCAAAATTTTGTATGCACCAATACTAAAATTTATATAGCTATATACAATCTATGGTACTTATTTATAAGAGTTTTTAAACTTACATCTACCTAAAATAAAGTTTCAGTGGAAAAGATTCATCTATTAATGAAATAAAGCTGTTTGAAATTTTGCTCGCTAAAACTCTTTTCGGTAAAAATTCTTTTTCTCCCTACCTTCCGTTCTTTTCTCTGATCTGACGTCACTTCCGTTCTTTTCCCAATCATCATCAGTGTATACCTATATATATATATATATATATATATAGTGCCTGCAGACAGTGCAGACGACAACCACAAAATCTAACCTATTATTAAAATCAAATGTTGAAGGATGAAGGATGCGTTTGTGTCATTTGTATTATTTTCTGTTCTGTATTATGTTCTGAGTTATGCTCCGTATTTTTGTAATACTCGGAGAGTCTTATCGCTTGTGAATTCAGTTCCTTGATCACAGTCCAGATAGCAGAACTTGTGATCTTCACCACAAGTATTTCTACATTGCTTTACAAAATCATCAATGCATTCTGAAGCATCTGATTTCTTTTCCCATCGTATCTGCACTTACCCTTTGCAAGGGTTTTGTGGCTTTATCCCTATCGTTATCAAACTTTAAGTTTTTCATTTTAGCTATTTTACAAATTTCGCAATCTATCAAACAATTACCATGATCTGAGCTTTTGTAATTTTAAATGTCTGGATAAATGTTAATCAATCGTTTCAATTTATCGTGAGATGTGTGGACTAACCTTGTATGCCACAGGTTCATTATATTTTTAACATCTTCCATATTTTCTGAATTATCCGGGTTATTTTGTTCGGCGAATCTAACTCTTTTAACTGGCTTATCCAGGTTTTTATATACTATCAAAAATGCCTCCCTTTTAGCTCCTACTAGATTGCCTTTAGTCGTCCTTAATTCTACTATCCAGAATGGATCTTTAAAGTGTCCTTCTATTATAACTTTATTCGTGACTTTATCAAATATATTTACTATCTTATTATCCAGGTAAACACCTAAACCTTGATCAGTAAATTTCTTTAATGCTAGTAAGTTTCTACTCAGATCTTTCGCGTAAATTATTCTTTCGAGTTCAATTATTTCACCGTTACTTAATTCAACTTTGACGTTCCCTTGAGCTTGAGATTCTAACCGTGCCTTTTTATCTTTGTTTTCGCATCCTATAAAACCTTTTATTTTATTATCTAATTTGTCAAATGTTCTGTGGCACCCGAGTCTAGAATGAATTTATCAAAATCGTAATTACACATACTACCATCATTTTTCTCAATCAAATTAACCGCATTATTACAGTGTATTCGATCAATCATACCTTCCATTTTCTTGGGTATCGGCGACCGGAATCGACGTGGTCCCGGATTCCTTGACCTCGACCTCTCACGTCTCGGTGAATGTGACTCAGTTTTCCTAGACTTCCTTCTTGGCGATTCCCCACGACCATTTTCGTGTCGCCGCTTCCTGCCTGGCCAACTTTTCTCTTATTGGGCTCCTTGCAGTCCGATGCAATGTGCCCAAACTCGTTGCAGTTAAAGCACTTGACCTTTTTGTGCTTGCAGTCGGCCTTCAGGTGGTCCGTGCTGCCACATCTATCGCATCGTTTTCTCTCGGGGCTCTTATCCTCGGAGCTTGGCTGTTGCTCTCGCGAGCGATCACGTAAACCTCCTTGGCTCACTGAACAGAACGGAAGTCTCTTTCGGTTTTGTCCTACTCGCATCAATCTGAAAAATGAAATCTTTTAGTTGATTATAATTATATTTCTTTCCTGAACCATGTACAGCTATATTTTCAGCTGTAACAAGTTCCGAAAAGACACGCAACACTGCATTATGTAGAAGGCTTTTCTTCTCTCCATCGGAGACTTGTTTGATATATTCGATGCATTCATACTCTCTTAAGAGATTTTCAAACTTTAAACAGAACCCGAACGCTGTTTCTTTATCCTTGTTCATATTTGCGTTAAACAGACGTTTTTGAGCTGTATGTGGATTACTCCTGTATTCGTTACGTTTTATTTCTTTTAATTTTTTCAATAACTCCACAGGATCTTTATACAAATGATACTTTTCGTCTATTCTATTCAGAATAATTTCTCTTACAATGTTTTTATCATGCAGCAGTTCCTCATTGGATACACAGCAGCTGGCCTGTTCATCGAATAGATAAAACAGTTTTCTGGATCGTAGTTCTGAAAAAAGAAAATCTTCAAAAGGTGCAAACTCAGAGCTTGCTCTGAGTCTGTACGACCGTGTTATATTTGACTGCTTGGCTCTGCTATCACTGGAACTGTTATTTTGAAGCGTGTTAGATGCCTCTCTCCAACTGCAATTCTGTAGGAGACTGTTAGTAGAGAACAATGTATTATTTTTGTCACTTACAATTTTTGTCTTATTATTTACTAAGCGCGATTCAACCCCAGTCGCTTCGTCGCGTCACTCCTCCAGTCCTCATACGGCATCTCCTTGTAGCAGTCCGCTGCGGAATCGAACAGACCAGCAGACCCTGTGCCTGCGTCCCAGTTATCCTCGTCGTCCTATTTCGCAGCTGGACTGTGTCTTGGCTCGTCCTGGTCCATCGACTCGATGTCGTCAGTCCCGTCGACAAGCACCTCCCTTTGACCGGTGGATTTCTCAAATGAGAATAGTACGTCCAGCCTCACATTTCCAATCACACGGGGCCCTCGTTGCACCCGTGGAGGCTTCTCCCAATCTCTGGCAACTGCTGGTCGGCTAGATGGCTCAAGGCGAGTGTTGCGGATGGCCTCAGTCAACGACTCCATATCCTTGTGTATAGAGCCACTCAGTGCTGAGATGTCATTGGTGCTTTTAACAGTGCAACCAATTAACGTTTCTACGCTGATTTTCAATGCATTCATCAAACTTGATTGCGTGTTTAAATTCTCATTAAACTTGGCAGTGAGCGAGTTCAGCTGTGCTTGTAAATCAGCGTTGGTGGCACCTAACGCACTGCTCTCACCGTGGCTTGTAGGTCCCCTCAACACTGCAGTAAGCGCCCTACCTTCTCCATTTTCAACATATTCTTATCTGAAACATAAACATAAACGTTAGTCTGTTGCGTTGAGGGAGAACCAGTGCTACTGAACATTAAGGCTTTGTGCACAAGTCCCGTGTCAGTAACTGAGCAGTGTGCGATCTTACGAAAAGCTCAGCCCACCACCCTAGTCCCTTTCAGTCGAGTATGTAATAACACTATCTCGCTTACAGAGACCCACAGGGCTATGCGTTAGGCAAGCAAGCTTGTGTGGCCCGGTTTTTTTTTATTCTTTAAAAATGCATTTTTGATAGAAATGCCGTGGTGCATGGCCATGCTACGTGTGCGTGGTAAACCCCACAAGCTTGCACAGACTTTGCTTAACTTGACTTTAAATCGTTATTAAATTGACTTAAACAATTTTATATAAATACATATATAATCATCTATGAACATTCATATTCATTAAATACATGTGTTTACTTCATACCAAGCAAGAACTTATCCTCTTGTCCCATGTAAACCCAGACTGTTGTCTCCTTCATACAATTTTACGCACAACATCTTGTTGGGGCACTTTTTAGCCAGATCGTAATAGCTTATAATCTTAAGCTTTAATGCGTCGAATTCGGGTCCCAATTGGCCCGTAATATACAATCTATATTAGTGTACACATTCAACCATATGTGTTAATGTCGTTGCATAAACAAGACTTTCATACTTTAACGTTCAGTATATGATTCGCACGTATTATAATCGAATCATCATCATGTCATCACATAACTTCAAAATCACGTGTAGCTTTATGTCATGTGCTTAGTAGCAGAGACATCAAGTACGCTGCAGTCACAACACGCGAGCCTGCAAGCACGGCGCGTGCATAGACTCACACAGCACACGGGATGCTGGCCGCACTATTGCGCAGGCCGTATAGGTGCAGCCGTTCCCCCCCTGTGCACGACCGCTGGCTCGAGCGCCAAGCGCGCCGCATGCATCTTGGCTCTCAAGCAAGGCTTATGGTGGTTTATCGTCGCACGACGCTACCCAGCGCCTCCCGACTACAGGGAGCATAGAGAGTATAGAGTTCTCTCTGTCTCTCTCTCCCTCCGTTTCCACCACCGACCGCGCACACGAGAGTGAGTGAGAGAGAACACGGCTGAGCAATTCCCCCCGCTGGTCCAATGAGCCGTGCGCACAGGCGCAAGCGAGAGAGACCGCCCCCCGCCGCTCTCCCTCCGTTTTCACGCCCGTCCGCGTGTATACATGTGAGCAAGAGAGACAGCCTATGTGCTGCTGTCCCTCCGTTTCCTGCTTCAACCTGTTCGGTGGGAGAGAGACGGACAACCGACGCTTTCCTTAAAGTCATGCACGTGCATACATATATATATATATATATATATATATATATATATATATATATATATATATATATATATATATATATATATGTATGTATGTATATATTACAAGCGCAGCTGAACTCGCTCACTGCCAAGTTTAATGAGAATTTAAACACGCAATCAAGTTTGATGAATGCATTGAAAATCAGCGTAGAAACGTTAATTGGTTGCACTGTTAAAAGCACCAATGACATCTCAGCACTGAGTGGCTCTATACACAAGGATATGGAGTCGTTGACTGAGGCCATCCGCAACACTCGCCTTGAGCCATCTAGCCGACCAGCAGTTGCCAGAGATTGGGAGAAGCCTCCACGGGTGCAACGAGGGCCCCGTGTGATTGGAAATGTGAGGCTGGACGTACTATTCTCATTTGAGAAATCCACCGGTCAAAGGGAGGTGCTTGTCGACGGGACTGACGACATCGAGTCGATGGACCAGGACGAGCCAAGACACAGTCCAGCTGCGAAATAGGACGACGAGGATAACTGGGACGCAGGCACAGGGTCTGCTGGTCTGTTCGATTCCGCAGCGGACTGCTACAAGGAGATGCCGTATGAGGACTGGAGGAGTGACGCGACGAAGCGACTGGGGTTGAATCGCGCTTAGTAAATAATAAGACAAAAATTGTAAGTGACAAAAATAATACATTGTTCTCTACTAACAGTCTCCTACAGAATTGCAGTTGGAGAGAGGCGTCTAACACGCTTCAAAATAACAGTTCCAGTGATAGCAGAGCCAAGCAGTCAAATATAACACGGTCGTACAGACTCAGAGCAAGCTCTGAGTTTGCACCTTTTGAAGATTTTCTTTTTTCAGAACTACGATCCAGAAAACTGTTTTATCTATTCGATGAACAGGCCAGCTGCTGTGTATCCAATGAGGAACTGCTGCATGATAAAAACATTGTAAGAGAAATTATTCTGAATAGAATAGACGAAAAGTATCATTTGTATAAAGATCCTGTGGAGTTATTGAAAAAATTAAAAGAAATAAAACGTAACGAATACAGGAGTAATCCACATACAGCTCAAAAACGTCTGTTTAATGCAAATATGAACAAGGATAAAGAAACAGCGTTCGGGTTCTGTTTAAAGTTTGAAAATCTCTTAAGAGAGTATGAATGCATCGAATATATCAAACAAGTCTCTGATGGAGAGAAGAAAAGCCTTCTACATAATGCAGTGTTGCGTGTCTTTTCGGAACTTGTTACAGCTGAAAATATAGCTGTACATGGTTCAGGCAAGAAATATAATTATAATCAACTAAAAGATTTCATTTTTCAGATTGATGCGAGTAGGACAAAACCGAAAGAGACTTCCGTTCTGTTCAGTGAGCCAATGAGGTTTACGTGATCGCTCGCGAGAGCAACAGCCAAGCTCGGAGGATAAGAGCCCCGAGAGAAAACGATGCGATAGATGTGGCAGCACGGACCACCTGAAGGCCGACTGCAAGCACAAAAAGGTCAAGTGCTTTAACTGCAACGAGTTTGGGCACATTGCATCGGACTGCAAGGAGCCCAATAAGAGAAAAGTTGGCCAGGCAGGAAGCGGCGACACGAAAATGGTCGTGGGGAATCGCCAAGAAGGAAGTCTAGGAAAACTGAGTCACATTCACCGAGACGTGAGAGGTCGAGGTCAAGGAATCCGGGACCACGTCGATTCCGGTCGCCGATACCCAAGAAAATGGAAGGTATGATTGATCGAATACACTGTAATAATGCGGTTAATTTGATTGAGAAAAATGATGGTAGTATGTGTAATTACGATTTTGATAAATTCATTCTAGACTCGGGTGCCACAGAACATTTGACAAATTAGATAATAAAATAAAAGGTTTTATAGGATGCGAAAACAAAGATAAAAAGGCACGGTTAAAATCTCAAGCTCAAGGGAACGTCAAAGTTGAATTAAGTAACGGTGAAATAATTGAACTCGAAAGAATAATTTACGCGAAAGATCTGAGTAGAAACTTACTAGCATTAAAGAAATTTACTGATCAAGGTTTAGGTGTTTACCTGGATAATAAGATAGTAAATATATTTGATAAAGTCACGAATAAAGTTATAATAGAAGGACACTTTAAAGATCCATTCTGGATAGTAGAATTAAGGACGACTAAAGGCAATCTAGTAGGAGCTAAAAGGGAGGCATTTTTGATAGTATATAAAAACCTGGATAAGCCAGTTAAAAGAGTTAGATTCGCCGAACAAAATAACCCGGATAATTCAGAAAATATGGAAGATGTTAAAAATATAATGAACCTGTGGCATACAAGGTTAGTCCACACATCTCACGATAAATTAAAACGATTGATTAACATTTATCCAGACATTTAAAATTACAAAAGCTCAGATCATGGTAATTGTTTGATAGATTGCGAAATTTGTAAAATAGCTAAAATGAAAAACTTAAAGTTTGATAACGATAGGGATAAAGCCACAAAACCCTTGCAAAGGGTAAGTGCAGATACGATGGGAAAAGAAATCAGATGCTTCAGAATGTATTGATGATTTTGTAAAGCAATGTAGAAATACTTGTGGTGAAGATCACAAGTTCTGCTATCTGGACTGTGATCAAGGAACTGAATTCACAAGCGATAAGACTCTCCGAGTATTACAAAAATACGGAGCATAACTCAGAACATAATACAGAACAGAAAATAATACAAATGACACAAACGCATCCTTCATCCTTCAACATTTGATTTTAATAATAGGTTAGATTTTGTGGTTGTCGTCTGCACTGTCTGCAGGCACTATATATATATATATATATATATATATATATATATATATATATATATATATAGGTATACACTGATGATGATTGGGAAAAGAACGGAAGTGACGTCAGATCAGAGAAAAGAACGGAAGGTAGGGAGAAAAAGAATTTTTACCGAAAAGAGTTTTAGCGAGCAAAATTTCAAACAGCTTTATTTCATTAATAGATGAATCTTTTCCACTAAAACTTTATTTTAGGTAGATGTAAGTTTAAAAACTCTTATAAATAAGTACCATAGATTGTATATAGCTATATAAATTTTAGTATTGGTGCATACAAAATTTTGAAGAGGTTAGAAAAACACAACTAGGCGTATAAATAGGGTGACGTTGCGCCACTTGGCTTCGTACTGAACCTTAGTTCTTATACTTGCCATCGGGCGCTACCGCGCCCCTTAATAGTTTGTTTGATTGATTTGAAAAATTGTTATCTTTTCTGCACAGATATGTTCGATAAAATGGTTATTTTTGTTAGCAAAACTTCTTGAAATTTGAAAAAGTAGTGATTTTATGGAAAGGTTAAAATTGGTGATATTTTAATAGCTATTCAAAGACTGCATGATGCTGCTTTTTGCTAAGTTCAAATGTTTTAAAAATGTTTAAGAGAGTAAGTTTCATTAAATTCAACATATACACATCAGTCAAGTCTTCATAGCACGTATTGTTTTTAGTCACATAAATTTTATAGGCTAGATAAATTCTAACTTCTTTGTTATGTATTAGGTGGTCAGTTTCTCTAGTTTTAAGAGTGAGAGTTTTACTTGTGTATTTAGATGGATTTGATTTGATATCTATTTTTTGTTCAGATATTTTAACTTCTAATTTCTTATTTTTTTCTTCTTCCACAAGTTTTTGTAAAACCTATTTATTATATTCATTTATTTGTATAAGAATCGAAAATAGAGATTTTAATTTAATTAGATTTTCTGCTTCAACTGCCCGAGTTCTTAAATACTCTAAATCATAAAATTTAGTAGATAATTCATTTTTTATTTTGGAAAGAAGTCCGTTATATAATGATTTTAAAGCATCTTCCTGTAGCTTCGTATTTTTTCCATTGCAACAAGGGTTATTTGAATAATTGAATAATATACTTTGTAATAGGTTCAATGATTCAATAAATCTAACATAAAATTCTTCCATTTCCGTGTTTACTCCGATTCATTTGAATGTTTATATGTTTTTTAAAATCATTATAGTAATTTTTTAAGTTAAATATGGTTCTTGAATTTTAGTGATAAGATAATAAATCGAGAAGTTCAGCATAATTGCTAAATACATACTGGAGTGCAAGGTCTCGTGCTTCTCCCGGCCATAAGTGTTTTTGATTAATATTTCTAGAAATCCTTTGGAAAAGAGTTTAGGTACGTAAGATGCACGGTAAGAAAGATCATTTATAAAACAATTAATATCAACCGTCGAATTGTGGTAACTCTGGTAACCCAACCTGTTCGGTGGGAGAGAGACGGACAACCGACGCTTTCCTTAAAGTCATGCACGTGCATACATATATATATATATATATATATATATATATATATATATATATATATATATATATATATATATATACATTCCCCTAGGTTCAATTCTCGGAACCAGAATTGCGTTCGCGCGCTTTCTTGTTCAGAAATGCTTTTTCTTTTCCGACTTTTTCATGTATTCATGTGTATGTATATATATATATATATATATATAATATATATATATATATATATATATATATATATATATATATATATATATATATATATATACATACATACACCCCTTACTTCAGTTCTCAGAAATAAACTCGCATTCACGAGCTTACTTGTTAGGAAATGTTTTCTTTTTTTTTCTCAATTTATTTATTTTTTTTATAAATCCGTTCATGTACAAATCCAGAAATTCATTCACACACTTTCTGGTTACAAATATGTCCTCTTTTTTTTAATATTAAAATTGTACACTCTTTGATTTTTTAATCTTAGTTCAACGTTCTTAACTCAACGTGTTTTAATTGTATTTAACTTGAAGTTATCGGAATCGTTTTTACATTAAGCAGCAGCACCTTTTCTTTATGTTTGATTAATGTAACATGTACGTACATAACTTATCCTCCGGCCTTTGCCACTTGTACACAGACGACGTCGTCAGGTCTTGTTGAGCGTCTTTTCTTGTGTACATTTCTACTTGGTAAGATTTTTCTGCACAATTGGAAAATCCCTCGTGGCTGATGTTGGCTCGAAAAGTGAAGCACTTGTTGCACTGTTTACCGTTGCTTCTCCTCCCCTTTCCTCTCGGCCGAACACAAAACTCTTAGCAAACCGTAACCGCGTCCCGCGTGAGCCCTCTCCTCAACCTATCTTTCGCGCAGTGGAAGCGTGCTGAGGCCCGTAACCTGTTATTAATACTACAATCTACTGCACTACGCGTTGGATAGGTTGGTGAAAAGAAGCAAGACACAGAGACGATAATTATAGTGTAAACTGAAACGTGGCTTTATTGAGCGGGAGAGAATACACGTGCGTTCGAGATAGAGATGCTTGCGTCAGGAGCGTCCGTGTATATCTGGTAGCAGAGCGTGGTTACGTTGCACACGCGAGCATGCGCGCAGAGCGCCTAGTCGAAAAGAGGGCGAAACGGGGACGCAGGCACGGGGCAACTTGAGGAAGCGCGCCAAGGGCTAACGCATATAGCCATAATTCCAACAATAAAAAATATTTAATAAAATTAAATTTTTTAGCTTTTAACAGATTGCTATTTATATATACGACTTTTTATGAAGACACAGCACGTGATAAATGGAGTGATAATGCCGTAATCGGAAAGAGTAGCAACCCTTCCGATGCATCGGATGAAGAGGAGGGTGAGGGGGAGCTCGAGCAGCGGCTGCAGCAGCAGCACGTTGCGCGCAGTATTCCCGCATCTCCTGAGTCAAGTGACCAATTAGTGGTGGTGGAAGGTGTACGTGTCGAGGAGGAGGAAGGGTATGAGGAGGAGGAGGAGCAGCAGCAACACTCATTTTACCTTAACCATAACCTTTTAATTTTGCCCCTTATTTATAACACATTTACATATACTTATATAAAATTAATAATACATACACACACACAGTTAACGTGAATTGCGTGAACAGATCGAGTGTCTACATCACCCACCCCGCGAGATATTTCACATCGCGAGACAAACCATGAATTACGGGTGTTTATATAGTGCTTGCGTATATGGTACGAGGTATTTTGTTAATGACAGGGTCTGAAACAGATATGCTCTTGTATATTTTCGAGCAATCGAAAATATAAAGATCAGGCACAATAGGATACTCAACGAATATTTGGATAGTATTCCTAATGCAGATCGTTTGGTTGGAGCTCAAGTAAGATGTAAGTACAAACTCAATCAGCGAAGATACACAATCAAAGCGCCATTCAGATTTTTGATAGCATTGGCGCGGACAATTGATGTTAAAGAAATATCTTTAATAGAAGAGAAAGATGAGTATGAATGCCTGATTCATCATGGAATTGTATAAGTGAATTCTAGAGCGCGCGCGTGCCTCCTTCGTCGCTGAGGGCTATCCTCGAAAAAGCTGATATTAAAAAAAGTGACATAAAAAAGTGTGTTTTTATAAATAGTAATTTTTAAAAAATTTAATATAAAATAGTTTTTGTAATAAATTTTAAGTTTTTACAGTAATAAAAATAATTAATTAATAAATTCTGATGACAATATAAAAATTTTATTGTGCTTCAATCCTTTACAGGTCAACGTAAGTACATAATTTTAACTTCTCTCTCTTTCTCACACACTCGTGCAGTATTTAATCCCCGAAACTGAAATTTAGAGTAAGCTTCGCGGCAACGTGTAGTAGGATCTCTCTCTCTCTCTCTCTCTCTCTCTCTCTCTCTCTCTCTCTCTCTCTCTCTAGCTCTCTCTCTCTCCGGCTCTCCTGCCTACGAAGCTCCGTCGCTACCAGCCGATACCGCAGCCACCGGTCCCACGCCTAGGCGCTGGAGGTGAACCCCGCACGCTCTCTCTTTCTTCTTCTTCTTCTTCTTCTTCCTCGCTGTAAACTTTAGCTGTTGAATTCTTAGGAGTTATTATTGACTCGTGTGACATAGAATCCAACATCATAAGATTAAATCCATAAGTCTGATCTTTATTCCAATTTTCAAATAGCTCTTTCTTATTAGATTTTCTTTTGCAACGAGAACCATATATTGGATGTGATTTTGGTGATGAAGAAAAGATATAATTGTTGACATTTCTGAATAAAAAATATTCATCTACACTGCTGCCAGAGTATTGTATAGAAGCTTTAACTAGAGATTCCTGAAATTTCTCAGATTGATTGGGAAGATCAGACCTAGAATTTCGAATGGATTTCCAAATTTTAGCTTTTGAAGTCTTAATGTTTATTCTTGTATTGGTCAATAGGTTTCCTTGTAAATCGAAAGAATTGAGTGATGATTTTTCTGATTTTGAACCAACAGCTTACTTTTACATTTAGTCACTTCCATTAAATTGAGGTTTTGGTATAAATATGTTCCTCTTGTTGAAAATCGAACGCAACATCTGGTTATACAAACTCGAACATTTGACTTATATAAGGTCTACATAAGTAGCATGATTATGTTTGTCAAATAAGTGTCCAAATTTGTCGAAGAAGTGTCGAAATCTGTCGAATAAGTGTCGAAATCTGTCTTACAACTGTCCAAATCTGTCAAATAAGTGACGAAATCTATGAAGCATATGACGAAATATATCGAACAAGTGTCAAAATATATGGAACAAGTGTCGAAATAAGTCGAGCAAATGTCGAAATCTGTCGAACACCTCTCGAAGTTTGTAAAACAAGTGTACAAATCTGTCGAACAAGTGTCCAAATCTATCGAACAAGTGTCGAAAGCAGTCGAACTAATGTCCAAATCTGTCAAATAAGTGACGAAATCTATGAAGCATATGACGAAATATATCGAACAAGTGTCAAAATATATGGAACAAGTGTCGAAATAAGTCGAGCAAATGTCGAAATCTGTCGAACACCTCTCGAAGTTTGTAAAACAAGTGTACAAATTTGTCGAACAAGTGTCAAAATATATCGAACAAGTATCGAAATAAGTAGAGAAAATGTCGTAATCTATCAAACAAGTGCCGAAATCGGTCGATAAGTGTCGTAAGCTGTCGGACAAGTGCCGAAATCTGTCAAACAAGTCTCGAAGTTTGTCAAACAAGAGCCCAAATAGGTCGAAACATTGTCGAAATTTGTCTCAAAAGTGACGAAATCTGTCCAGAAATTGTCGAAATCTGACGAACATCAGTGGAAATCTGTCTCTCGAGTGTCGAATTCTCCAGACAAGTGTCCAAATTTGTCGAGCAACTGTCAAACAAGTGACGAAATCTGTCGTGCAAGTGTCGAAATCTGTAAATCAAGTGTCCAAATCTTTCGAACAAACGTCGAAATCTGTGGAACAAGTATCGAAATCTGTCGAACAAGTGTCGAAGTATGTCAAACAAGGGTCGAATTATGTCGAACAAGTGTCCAAATCTGTCGATCAATTCTCGAAATATGTCGTGTACGTCCCGAAATCTATCGAACAAGTGTCGAAATCAGTCGAATAAATGCCGAAATCTGTCGGACAAGTGTCGAAATCTAACAAACAAGCGTCGAAATCTGTCGAACAAGTCTCGAAGTGTGTTAATCAAGTGTCCAAATTTCTCGAGCATGTGTCAAAATCTGTCGAACAACTGTCGAAATCTGTATCTCGAGTGTCGAATTCTTCAGACAAGTGTCGCAATCTGTCGAACAAGTGTCGAAGTGTCTCAAACAGGGGTCTAAATCTGTCAAACAAGAGTCGAAATCTGTTCAATACGTGTCGAAATCTGACAAACAAGAGTCGAAATCTGTTCAATACGTGTCGAAATCTGACAAACAAGTGTCGTAATCTGTCGAATAAGTATCGAATTTTGTCGATCAATTGTCCAAATATGACGAACCAGTGTCGAAATCTGACAAACAAGAGTCGAAATATGTCTAACATCTGTCGAAATCTGTCGAACAAGTGTTGAAATCTGTGGAACTAGAGTTGAAAACTGTCGAACAAGTTTCGAAACCTGTCGTACCAGTGTCGAAATCTGTCGAACAAGTGTCGAAATATGTTCCAATAATCTCGAAATCTGTCCAACAAGTGTCGAAATCTGTCCAACAAGTGTCGAAATCTGTCCAAAAAGTGTAGAAATGTGTCGAACAACTGTCGAAGTTTGTCAAACAAGGATCCAAATCTGCCGCACAAGTGTCCAAATATGTCAAACACTGTATACATATGTCTAACAAGTGTCAAACTCCGCCGAACAAGTGTCGAAATCTTTCTAAAAAATGTCGTAATCTATCAAACACGTGCCGAAATCTGTCAATAAGTATCGCAATCTGTCGGACAAGTGCTGAAATCTATCAAGCAAGTGTCGAAATCTGTTGAACATGTCTCGAAGCTTGTCAATCACGTATCCAAATTTATCGTGCAGGTGTCCAAATCTCTCTCACAAGTGTCGAAATCTGGGAAATAAGTGCCGAAATCTATCAAGCAAGTGTCGAAATCTGTCGAACAAGTGTCCAAGCTTGTCAATCAAGTGTACAAATTTGTCTAGCAAGTGTCGAAATCTGTCGATCAATTGTCGAAATATGTCGAGTACGTGCCGTAATCTATCGAACAAGTGTCGAAATCAGTAGAACAAAGGTCGAAATCTGTCGAACAAGTCTCGAAGTTTGTTAGTCAAGTGTCCAAATTTGTCGAGCAAGTGTCCAAATGTGTCGCACAACTGTCGTAATCTATATCTCAATTGTCGAAATCTGTGAAACAAGTGTCGAAATTTGTCTCTCGAGTGACGAATTCTCCAGACAAGTCTCGCAATGTGTCGAACAAGTGTCGAAGTTTCTCAAACAAGGGTCTAAATCTGTCAAACAACTGTCGAAATCGGTCAATCAATTGTCGAAATCTGACGAACATAGGTCGAAATCTGTTGAATACGTGTCGAAATCTGACAAACAAGTGTTGTAATATGTCGAACAAGCCTGGAATTTTGTCGATCAATTGTCCAAATATGTCGAACAACTCTCGAAATTTCTCAAAGAAGAGTCTAAATCTGTCAAACAACTGTCGAAATCTGTCAAACAATTGTCGAAATCTATCGAGCAACTGTCGAAGTTTGTCAAACGAGGATCCAAATCTGCCGAACAAGTGTCCAAATATGTCAAGTACTGTCTATATATGTCTAACAAGGGTCAAACTCCGTCGAACAAGTGTCTAAATCTTTCTCACAAATGTCGTAATCTATCAAAAAAGTGCCGAAATCTGTAAATAAGTACAGACAGTATTTGTATCAAAAGTGTCGAACTCTGTCAAATAATTATCGTAATCCGACGAACAAGAGTGGAAATCTGTCTCTCGAGTGTCGAATTCTCCAGACAAGTGCCGTAATCTGTCGAACAAGTGTTGAAGTTTCTCTAACAGGGGTATAAACCTGTAAATCACGTGTCCAAATCTGTCGAACATACGTCGAAATCAGTCGAACAAGTATCGAAATCTGTCGAGCAAGTCTCGAAGTTTGTGGAGCAAATGTCGATATTTATTGAACAAGTGTCGAATGCGGTCGAGTACGTGCCGAAGTTTGTCAAACAAGGATACAAATATGTCGAACAATTGTCCAAATCTGTCGAATAATCGTTGAAATCTGTCGAACAAGTAACGAAATCTGTCTAACACGTACCGAAATCTGTCGAACAAGTGTCCAAGCTGATCAATCAAGTGAACAAATTTATCGAACAAGTGTCGAAATCTGTCTATCAATTGTCGACATATGTCGAGTACGTGCCGAAAACTATCGAACAAGTGTCGAAATCAGTCGAACAAATGTCGAAATCTGTCTCTCGAGTGTCGAATTCTCCAGACAAGCGTCGAAATGTGTCGAACAAGTGTCGAAGTTTCTCTAACAAGGGTCTAAATCTGTAAATCACGTGTCCAAATCTGTCGAACATGCGTCGAAATCCGTCGAACAAGTATCGAAATCTGTCGAACAATTCTCGAATTTTGTCGAGCAAATGTCGATATCTATTGAACAAGTGTCGAAATCTGTCGAGTACGTACCGAAGTTTGTCAAACAAGGATACAAATATGTTGAAAAATTGTCCAAATCTGTCGAACAATCGTTGAAATCTGTCGAACAAGTAACGAAATCTGTCTAACACGTACCGAAATCTGTCGAACAAGTGTCCAAGCTTGTCAATCAAGTGTCCAAATTTGTAGAACAAGCACCCAAATATGTCGAACAACTGTCGAAATCTGCCTCACAATTGTCGACATCTGTCAAACAAGTGTAGAAATCTGTCTCTCGAGTGTGGAGTTTTCTCAAACAAGGGTCTAAATCTGTCGAACAAGTGTCGTAATCTGTTGAACAAGAGGGCAAAGCTGTCGAACAAGTGTCGAAGCTTGTCAAACAAGTGCCCAATTAGGTCGAAACATTGTCGAAATCCCCAAAAGTGTAAAAATCTTTCAATTGTCGAAATCTGACGAACAAGAGTGGAACTCTGTCTCTTGAGTGTCGAATTCTCCAGACAAGTATCGAAATCTGTCGTACAAGTGTCGAAGTTTGTCGAACAAATGTCGAAATCTATTGAACAAGTGTCGAAATCTTTCGGACAAGTGTCGAAATCTAACAAACAAGTCCCAAAATCTGTCGAACAAGTCTCGAAGTTTGTTAATCAAGTGTCCAAATTTGTAGAACAAGCATCCAAATCTGTCGAACAACTGTCGAAATCTGTCACACACTTGTCGAAATCTGTCAAACAAGTGTCGAAATCTGTCTCTCGAAGGTCGAGTTTTCTGAATCAAGGCTCTAAATCTGTCGAACAACTGTCGAAATCTGTCTCACAATTGTCGAAATCTGTCAAATAAGTTTCGAAATCTGTCTCTCAAGTGTCGAGTTTTCTCAAACAAGGGTCTAAATCTGTCTCAAAAGTGTAAAAATCTTTCGGACAAACGTAGAAATCTGTCGAACTAGAGTCGAAATCTGCTGAATACGTGTCCAAATCTATCGAACAAGTGTCGATATCTATTAAATACGTGTGAAAATCTGTCGAATAAGTGTCGAAAACAATCGATCAATTGTCGAAATAAATCGAGTACGTGTCGAAATCTGTCGTGCAAGTGTCTAAATCTAACGGACAAGGGTTGAAATCCAACAAACAAGTGGCGAAATCTGCCAAACAAGTGTCGAAATCTGTCTCTCTAGTGCCGAATTTTCCAGCCAAGTGTCAAAATCTGTCGAACAATTGTCGAAGTTTCTCAAAGAAGGGTCTAAATCTGTCGAACAAGTGTCGAAATCTGTCGAACAAGTGTCGAAGTTTGTCAAACAAGTGTCCATATAGGTCGAAACATTGTCGAAATCTGTCTCAAAAAATTCAAAATCTGTCAAACTATTATCGAAATCTGACGAACAAAAGTGGAACTCTGTCTCTCGAGTGTCGAATTCTCCAAACAAGTGTCGAAGTTTCTCAAAAAAGGGTCTAAATCTGTAAATCAAGAGTCCAAATCTTTCGGGCGACCGTCGAAATCTGTCGAACACGAGACGAAATCTGCTGCATACGCGTCCAAATCTATTGAACAGGTGTCGAAATCTGTTGAATACGTGTGAAAATCTATCGAACAAGTGTCGATAACAGTCGATCAATTGTCGAACTATGTCGAGTACGTGCCGAAATCTGTCCTGCAAGTGTCGAAATCTGTCGGACAAGTGTTGAAATCCAACAAACAAGTGTCGAAATCTGCCAAACAAGTGTCGAAATCTGTCTCTCTAGTGCCGAATTTTCCAACCAAGTGTCGAAATCAGTCGAACAAGTGTCGAAATCTGTCGAACAAGTGTCGATATTTGTCAAGAAAGTGTCCAAATGGGTCGAAACATAGTCGAAATCTGTCTCAAAAGTGTCAAAATCTTTCAAACAATTGTCGAAATCTGATGAACAAGAGTGGAACTCTGTCTTTTGAGTGACGAATTCTCCGGACAAGTATCGAAATCTGTCGAATAAGTGTCGAAGTTTCTCAAAGAAGGGTCCAATCTGTCGAACAAGTGTCGAAATCTAACAAACAAGTGTCAAAATCTGTCGAACAAGTCTCGAAGTTTGTTAATCTAGTGTCCAAATTTGTAGAGCAAGCATCCAAATCTGTCGCACAAGTGTCGAAATCTGTCACACAATTGTCGAAATCTGTCAAACAAGTGTCGAAATCTGTCTCTCGATCGTCGAGTTTTCTCAAACAAGGCTCTAAATCTGTCGAACAACTGTCTAAATCTGTCTCACAATTGTCGAAATCTGTCGCACAAGTGTCGAAGTTTGTCGAACAAGTGTCGAAGTTTGTCGAACAAGTGTCGAAGTTTGCCGAACAAGTGTCGAAGTTTGTCGAACAAGTGTCGAAGTTTGTCGAACAAGTGTCGAAGTTTGTCGAACAAATGTCGAAATCTAACAAACAAGTGTCAAAATCTGTCGAACAAGTCTCGAAGTTTGTTAATCAAGTGTCCATATAGGTCGAAACACTGTCGAAATCTGTGTCAAAAAATTCAAATTTGTCAAACTATTATCGAAATCTGACGAACAAAAGTGGAACACTGTCTCTCGAGTGTCGAATTCTCTAGACATTTATCGAAATCTGTCGAACAAGTGTCGAAATCTGACTGTCGAGTGTCGAGTTTTCTCAAACATGTGCCCAAATAGGTCGAAACATTGTCGAAATCTGTCTCAAAAGTGTCAAATTCTTTCAAACGATTGTCGAAATCTGACGAACAAGAGTGGAACTCTGTCTCGAGAGTGTCGAATTCTCCAAACAAGTGTCGAAGTTTCTCAAACAAGGGTCTAAATATGTAAATCAAGTGTCCAAATCTTTCGGACGAACGTCGAAATCTGTCGAACAAGACACGAAATCTGTTGAATACGTGCGAAAATCTATCGAACAAGTGTCGATAACAGTCGATCAATTGTCGAAATATGTCGAGTACGTGCCGAAATCTGTCCTGCAAGTGTATAAATCTGTCGGACAAGTGTTGAGATCCAACAAACAAGTGTCGAAATCTGCCAAACAAGTGTCGAAATCTGTCTCTCTAGTGCCGAATTTTCCAGCTTAGTGTCGAAATCTGTCGAACAAGTGCCGAAATCTGTCGAACAAGTGCCGAAATCTGTCGAACAAGTGTCGATATTTGTCAAATAAGTGCCCAAATAGGTCGAAACATAGTCGAAATCTGTCTCAAAAGTGTCAAAATCTTTCAAACCATTGTCGAAATCTGACGAACAAGAGTGGAACTCTGTCTCTTGAGTGTCGAATTCTCCAGACAAGTGTCGAAATCTGTCGAACAAGCGACGAAGTTTCTCAAAGAAGGGTCTAAATCTGTCGAACAAGTGTTGAAATCTGTCGAACAAGTATCGAAAACTGTCGAACAAGTGTCTAACTTTGTCGAACAAATGTCGAAATCTAACAAACAAGTGTCAAAATCTGTCGAACAAGTCTCGAAGTTTGTTAATCAAGTGTCCAAATTTGTAGAACAAGCATCCAAATCTGTCGAACAACTGTCGAAATCTGTCACAGACTTGTCGAAATCTGTCAAACAAGTGTCGAAATCTGTCTCTCGAGGGTCGAGTTTTCTGAATCAAGGCTCTAAATCTGTCGAACAACTGTCGAAATCTGTCTCACAATTGTCGAAATCTGTCAAATAAGTGACGAAATCTGTCTCCCGAGTGTCGAATTTTCTCAAACAAGGGTCTAAATCTGTCTCAAAAGTGTAAAAATCTTTGGTACAAACGTCGAAATCGGTCGAACAAGATTCGAAATCTGTTGAATACGTGTCCAAATCTATCGAACAAGTGTCGATATTTGTTGAATACGTGTGAAAATCTGTCGAACAAGTGTCGAAAACAATCGATCAATTGTCGAAATAAATCGAGTACATGTCCAAATCTGACGTGCAAGTGTCTAAATCTGTCGGACAAGGGTTGAAATCCAACAAACAAGCGGCGAAATCTGCCAAACAAGTGTCGAAATCTATCTCCCTAGTGCCGAATCTTCCAGCCAAGTGTCGAAATCTGTCGAACATGTGACGAAGTTTCTCAAAGAAGGGTCTAAATCTGTCGAACAAGTGTCGAAATCTGTCGAACAAGTGTCGAAATCTGTCGAACAAGTGTCAAAATCTGTTAAACAAGTATCGAAATCTGTCTCTCGAGGGTCGGGTTTTCTCAAACAAGGGTCTAAATCTGTCGAACAAGTGGCGAAATCTGTCGAACAAATGTCGAAATCTATTGAACAAGTGTCGAAATCTGTCGAACAAGTCTCGAAGTTTGTTAAACAAGCATCCAAATCTGTCGAACAAGTGTCGAAATCTGTCACACAATTGTCGAAATCTGTCAACCAAGTGTCGAAATCTGTCTCTCGAGGGTCGAGTTTTCTCAAACAAGGGTCTTAATCTGTCGAACAACTGTCTAAATCTGTCACACAATTGTTGATGTCTGTCAAACATGTGTCGAAATCTGTCTCTCGAGGGTCGAGTATTCTCAAAGAAGGGTCTAAATCTGTCGAACAACTGTCGAAATCTGTCTCACAATTGTCGAAATCTGTCAAACAAGTATCGAAATCTATCGAACAAGTGTCGATATCTGTTGAATACGTGTGAAAATCTGTCGAACAAGTGTCGAAAACAATCGATCAGTTGTCGAAATAAATCGAGTACGTGTCTAAATCTGTCGAACAAGTGTCGATAACAGTCGATCGATTGTCGAACTATGTCGAGTACGTGCCGAAATCTGTCCTGCAAGTGTCGAAATCTGTCGGACAAGTGTTGAGATCCAACAAACAAGTGTCGAAATCTGCCAAACAGGTGTCGAAATCTGTCTCACTAGTGCCGAAATTTCCCGCCAAGTGTCGAAATCTGTCGAACAAGTGTCGAAATCTGTCTCTCGAGGGTCGAGTTTTCTCAAACAAGGGTCTAAATCTGTCGAACAACTGTCGAAATCTGTCACACAATTGTCGAAGTCTGTCAAACAAGTGTCGAAATCTGTCTCTAGAGTGTCGAGTTTTCTGAATCAAGGCTCTAAATCTGTCGAACAACTGTCTAAATCTGTTGAACAACTGTCGAAATCTGTCTCACAATTATCGAAATCTGTCGAACAAGTGTCGAAGTTTGTCGAACAAGTGTCGAAGTTTGTCGAGCAAGTGTCGAAGTTTGTCGAACAAATGTCGAAATCTAACAAACAAGTGTCAAAATCCGTCTAACAAGTCTCGAAGTCTGTTAATCACGTGTCCATATAGGTCGAAATATTGTCGAAATCGGTTTCAAAAAATTCAAATTTGTCAAACTATTATCGAAATCTGACGAACAAAAGTGGAACTCTGTCTCTCGAGTGTCGAAATCTGTCACACAATTGTCGAAATCTGTCAAACAAGTTGTCGAAATTAGTCGAACAAGGTGTCGAAATCTGTCGAATAAATGTCGAAATCTGTCGAACAAGTGTCGAAGTCTGTCTCACGAATGTCGAGTTTTCTCAAACAAGGGTCTAAATCTGTCGAACAAGTGTCGTAATCTGTCGAACAAGTGTCGAAACCTGTCGAACAAGTGTCGAAATTTGGACAGTTGTTCGACAAACATGTGCCCAAATAGGTCGAAACATTGTCGAAATCTGTCTCAAAAATGTCAAATTCTTTCAAACGATTGTCGAAATCTGACGAACAAGAGTGGAACTCTGTGTCTCGAGTGTTGAATTCTCCAAACAAGTGTCGAAGCTTCTCAAACAAGGGTCTAAATCTGTAAATCAAGTGTCCAAATCTTTCGGACGAACGTCGAAATCTGTCGAACAAGAGACGAAATCTACTGCATACGTGTCCAAATCTATTGAACAAGTGTCGAAATCTGTTGAATACGTGTGAAAATCTATCGAACAAGTGTCGATAACAGTCGATCAATTGTCGAACTATGTAAAGTACGTGCCGAAATCTGTCCTGTAAGTGTCGAAATCTGTCTCACAATTGTCGAAATCTGTCAAACAAGTATCGAAATCTGTCTCTCGAGTGTCGAGTTTTCTCAAACAAGGGTCTATATCTGTCTCAAAAGTGTAAAAATCTTTCGGACAAACGTCGAAATCTGTCGAACAAGAGTAAAAATCTGTTGAATACGTGTCCAAATCTATCGAACAAGTGTCGAAATCTGTTGAATACGTGTGAAAATCTATCGTAGAAGTGTCGAAAACAGTCGATCAATTGTCGAAATAAATCGGGTACGTGCCGAAATCTGTCGTGCAAGTGTCGAAGTTTCTCAAAGAAGGGTCTAAATCTGTCGAACAAGTGTCTAAATCTGTCGACCAAGTGTCGAAATCTGTGAAACAAGTATCGAAATCTGTCTCTCGAGGGTCGGGTTTTCTCAAACAAGGGTCTAAATCTGTCGAACAAGTGGCGAAATCTGTCGAACAAGTGTCAAAATCTGTCGAACAAGTGTCGAAATCTGTCGAACAAGTATCTAAGTTTGTCAAACAAGTGTTCATATAGGTCAAAACATTGTCGAAATCTGTCTCAAAAAATTCAAAATCTGTCAAACTATTATCGAAATCTGACGAACAAGTGTGGAACTCTGTCTCTCGAGTGTCGAATTCTCCAGACAAGTGTCGAAATCTGTCGAACAACTGTCGAAGTTTCTCAAACAAGGGTCTAAATTTGTAAATCAAGTGTCCAAATCTTTCGGACAAACGTCGAAATCTGTCGAACAAGAGTCGAAAACTGTTGAACAAGTATCGAAATCTGTCTCTCGAGGGTCGGGTTTTCTCATACAAGGGTCTAAATCTGTCAAACAACTGTCGAAATCTGTCTCACATTTGTCGAAATATGTCGAACAAGAGACGAAATCTGCTGCATACGTGTCCAAATCTATTGAACAAGTGTCGAAATCTGTTGAATACGTGTGAAAATCTATCGAACAAGTGTCGATAACAGTCGATCAATTGTCGAACTATGTCAAGTACGTGCCGAAATCTGTCCTGCAAGTGTCGAAATCTGTCTCTCTAGTGCCGAATTTTCCAGCCAAGTGGCGAAATCTGTCGAACAAGTGTCGAAACCTGTCGAACAAATGTCGATATTTGTCAAGAAAGTGTCCAAATGGGTCGAAACATAGTCGAAATCTGTCTCAAAAGTGTCAATATCTTTCAAACAATTGTCGAAATCTGACGAACAAGAGTGGAACTCTGTCTTTTGAGTGTCGAATTCTCCGGACAAGTGTCGAAATCTGTCAAACAAGTGTCGAAGTTTCTGAAAGAAGGGTCTAAATCTGTTGAACAAGTGTCGAAATCTGTCGAACAAGTGTCGGAATCTATCGAACAAGTGTCGAAATCTGTCGAACAAGTGGCGAAATCTGTCGAACAAGTGTCGAAGTCTGTCGAACAAGTGTCGAAATCTGTCACTCAATTGTCGAAATCTGTCAATCAAGTGTCGAAATCTGTCTCTCATCGACGAGTTTTCTCAAACAGGGGTCTAAATCTGTCGAACAACTGTCTAAATCTGTCTCACAATTGTCGAAATCTGTCGCACAAGTGTCGAAGTTTGTCGAACAAGTGTCGAAGTTTGTCGAACAAGTGTCGAAGTTTGCCGAACAAGTGTCGAAGTTTGTCGAACAAGTGTCGAAGTTTGTCGAACAAGTGTCGAAGTTTGTCGAACAAATGTCGAAATCTAACAAACAAGTGTCAAAATCTGTCGAACAAGTCTCGAAGTTTGTTAATCAAGTGTCCATATAGGTCGAAACACTGTCGAAATCTGTGTCAAAAAATTCAAATTTGTCAAACTATTATCGAAATCTGACGAACAAAAGTGGAACACTGTCTCTCGAGTGTCGAATTCTCTAGACATTTATCGAAATCTGTCGAACAAGTGTCGAAATCTGACTGTCGAGTGTCGAGTTTTCTCAAACATGTGCCCAAATAGGTCGAAACATTGTCGAAATCTGTCTCAAAAGTGTCAAATTCTTTCAAACGATTGTCGAAATCTGACGAACAAGAGTGGAACTCTGTCTCGAGAGTGTCGAATTCTCCAAACAAGTGTCGAAGTTTCTCAAACAAGGGTCTAAATATGTAAATCAAGTGTCCAAATCTTTCGGACGAACGTCGAAATCTGTCGAACAAGACACGAAATCTGTTGAATACGTGCGAAAATCTATCGAACAAGTGTCGATAACAGTCGATCAATTGTCGAAATATGTCGAGTACGTGCCGAAATCTGTCCTGCAAGTGTATAAATCTGTCGGACAAGTGTTGAGATCCAACAAACAAGTGTCGAAATCTGCCAAACAAGTGTCGAAATCTGTCTCTCTAGTGCCGAATTTTCCAGCTTAGTGTCGAAATCTGTCGAACAAGTGCCGAAATCTGTCGAACAAGTGCCGAAATCTGTCGAACAAGTGTCGATATTTGTCAAATAAGTGCCCAAATAGGTCGAAACATAGTCGAAATCTGTCTCAAAAGTGTCAAAATCTTTCAAACCATTGTCGAAATCTGACGAACAAGAGTGGAACTCTGTCTCTTGAGTGTCGAATTCTCCAGACAAGTGTCGAAATCTGTCGAACAAGCGACGAAGTTTCTCAAAGAAGGGTCTAAATCTGTCGAACAAGTGTTGAAATCTGTCGAACAAGTATCGAAAACTGTCGAACAAGTGTCTAACTTTGTCGAACAAATGTCGAAATCTAACAAACAAGTGTCAAAATCTGTCGAACAAGTCTCGAAGTTTGTTAATCAAGTGTCCAAATTTGTAGAACAAGCATCCAAATCTGTCGAACAACTGTCGAAATCTGTCACAGACTTGTCGAAATCTGTCAAACAAGTGTCGAAATCTGTCTCTCGAGGGTCGAGTTTTCTGAATCAAGGCTCTAAATCTGTCGAACAACTGTCGAAATCTGTCTCACAATTGTCGAAATCTGTCAAATAAGTGACGAAATCTGTCTCCCGAGTGTCGAATTTTCTCAAACAAGGGTCTAAATCTGTCTCAAAAGTGTAAAAATCTTTGGTACAAACGTCGAAATCGGTCGAACAAGATTCGAAATCTGTTGAATACGTGTCCAAATCTATCGAACAAGTGTCGATATTTGTTGAATACGTGTGAAAATCTGTGGAACAAGTGTCGAAAACAATCGATCAATTGTCGAAATAAATCGAGTACGTGTCCAAATCTGACGTGCAAGTGTCTAAATCTGTCGGACAAGGGTTGAACTCCAACAAACAAGCGGCGAAATCTGCCAAACAAGTGTCGAAATCTATCTCCCTAGTGCCGAATCTTCCAGCCAAGTGTCGAAATCTGTCGAACATGTGTCGAAGTTTCTCAAAGAAGGGTCTAAATCTGTCGAACAAGTGTCGACATCTGTCGAACAAGTGTCGAAATCTGTCGAACAAGTGTCGAAATCTGTCGAACAAGTGTCGAAATCTGTCGAACAAGTGGAGAAATCTGTCGAACAAGTGTCGAAATCTGTCGAACAAGTATCGAAGTTTGTCAAACAAGTGCCCGAGTAGGTCGAAACCTTGTCGAAATCTGACTCAAAAGTGTCAAAATCTTTCAAACAATTGTCCGAATCTGACGAACAAGAGTGGAACTCTGTCTCTCGAGTGTCGAATTGTCCAGACAAGTGTCGAAATCTGTCGAACAAGTCTGCAATGTTTGTCGAGCAAATGTCGAAATCTATTGAACAAGTGTCGAAATCTGTCGGACAAGTGTCGAAATCTAACAAACAAGTGTCAAAATCTGTCGAAAAAGTCTCGAAGTTTGTTAATCAAGTGTCCAAATTTGTAGAACAAGGATCCAAATATGTCAAACAAGTGTCGAAGTCTGTCTCTCGAGTGTCGAGTTTTCTCAAACAAGGGTCTAAATCTGTCGAACAAGTGTCGTAATCTGTCGAACAAGTGTCGAAACCTGTCGAACAAGTGTCGAAGTTTGTCAAACATGTGCGAAAATAGGTCGAATCATTGTCGAAATCTGTCTCAAAAATGTCAAATGTTTTCAAACGATTATCGAAATCTGACGAACAAAAGTGGAACTCTATCTCTCGAGTGTCGAATTCTCCAGACAAGTGTCGAAATCTGTCGAACAAGTCTGGAATGTTCGTCGAGCAAATGTCTAAATCTGTCGAACAAGTGCCGAAATCTGTCAAACAAGTGTCGAAATCTGTCGAACAAGTCTCGAAGTTTGTTAATCTAGTGTCTAAATTTGTAGAACAAGCATCCAAATCTGTCGCACAAGTGTCGAAATCTGTCACACAATTGTCGAAATCTATCAAACAAGTGTCGAAATCTGTCTCTCGATCGTCGAGTTTTCTCAAACAAGTGTCTAAATCTGTCGAACAACTGTCGAAATCTGTCTTACAATTGTCGAAATCTGTCGGACAAGTGTCGAAGTTTGTCGAACAAGTGTCGAAGTTTGTCGAACAAGTGTCGAAGTTTGTCGAACAAGTGTCGAACTTTGTCGACCAAATGTCGAAATCTAACAAACAAGTGTCAAAATCTGTCGAACAAGTGTCGAAGTTTGTCAAACATGTGCCCAAATAGGTCGAAACATTGTCGAAATCTGTCTCAAAAATGTCAAATTCTTTCAAACGATTGTCGAAATCGGACGAACAAGAGTGGAACTCTGTATATCGAGTGTCGAATTCTCGAAACAAGTGTCTAAGTTTCTCAAACAAGGGTCTAAAAATGTAAATCAAGTGTCCAAATCTTTCGGGCGTACGTCGAAATCTGTCGAACAAGAAACGAAATCTGTTGCATACGTGTCCAAATCTATTGAACAAGTGTCGAAATCTGTTGAATAAGTGTGAAAATCTATCGAACAAGTGTCGATAACAGTCGATCAATTGTCGAACTATGTCGAGTACGTGCCGAAATCTGTCCTGCAAGTGTCGAAATCTGTCGGACAAGTGTGGAAGTTTGTCGAGCAAGTGTCTAACTTTGTCGAACAAATGTCGAAATCTAACAAACAAGTGTCAAAATCTGTCGAACAAGTCTCGAAATTTGTTAATCAAGTGTCCAAATTTGTAGAACAAGCATCCAAATCTGTCGAACAACTGTCGAAATCTGTCACAGACTTGTCGAAATCTGTCAAACAAGTGTCGAAATCTGTCTCTCGAGGGTCGAGTTTTCTGAATCAAGGCTCTAAATCTGTCGAACAACTGTCGAAATCTGACTCACAATTGTCGAAATCTGTCAAACAAGTGTCGAAATCTGTAACTCGATCGTCGAGTTTTCTCAAACAAGGGTCTAAATCTGTCTCAAAAGTGTAAAAATCTTTCGGACAAACGTCGAAATCGGTCGAACAAGATTCGAAATCTGTTGAATACGTGTCCAAATCTATCGAACAAGTGTCGATATTTGTTGAATACGTGTGAAAATCTGTCGAACAAGTGTCGAAAACAATCGATCAATTGTCGAAATAAATCGAGTACGTGTCCAAATCTGACGTGCAAGTGTCTAAATCTGTCGGACAAGGGTTGAAATCCAACAAACAAGCGGCGAAATCTGCCAAACAAGTGTCGAAATCTATCTCCCTAGTGCCGAATCTTCCAGCCAAGTGTCGAAATCTGTCGAACAAGTGTCGAAATCTGTCGAACAAGTGTCGAAATCTGCCGAACATGTGGAGAAATCTGTCGAACAATTGTCGAAATCTGTCGAACAAGTGTCGAAATCTGTCGAACGAGTATCGAAGTTTGTCAAACAAGTGCCCGAATAGGTCGAAACCTTGTCGAAATCTGACTCAAAAGTGTCAAAATCTTTCAAACAATTGTCGAAATCTGACGAACAAGAGTGGAACTCTGTCTCTCGAGTGTCGAATTCTCCAGACAAGTGTCGAAATCTGTCGAACAAGTCTGGAATGTTCGTCGAGCAAATGTCTAAATCTGTCGAACAAGTGCCGAAATCTATCAAACAAGTGTCGAAATCTGTCGAACAAGTCTCGAAGTTTGTTAATCTAGTGTCCAAATTTGTAGAACAAGCATCCAAATCTGTCGCACAAGTGTCGAAATCTGTCTCACAATTGTCGAAATCTGTCAAGTAAGTGTCGAAATCTGTCTCCCGAGAGTCGAATTTTCTCAAACAAGGGTCTAAATCTGTCTCAAAAGTGTAAAAATCTTTGGTACAAACGTCGAAATCGGTCGAACAAGATTCGAAATCTGTTGAATACGTGTCCAAATCTATCGAACAAGTGTCGATATTTGTTGAATACGTGTGAAAATCTGTCGAACAAGTGTCGAAAACAATCGATCAATTGTCGAAATAAATCGAGTACATGTCCAAATCTGACGTGCAAGTGTCTAAATCTGTCGGACAAGGGTTGAAATCCAACAAACAAGCGGCGAAATCTGCCAAACAAGTGTCGAAATCTATCTCCCTAGTGCCGAATCTTCCAGCCAAGTGTCGAAATCTGTAGAACATGTGTCGAAGTTTCTCAAAGAAGGGTCTAAATCTGTCGAACAAGTGTCGAAATCTGTCGAACAAGTGTCGAAATCTGTCGAACAAGTGTCAAAATCTGTTAAACAAGTATCGAAATCTGTCTCTCGAGGGTCGGGTTTTCTCAAACAAGGGTCTAAATCTGTCGAACAAGTGGCGAAATCTGTCGAACAAATGTCGAAATCTATTGAACAAGTGTCGAAATCTGTCGAACAAGTCTCGAAGTTTGTTAAACAAGCATCCAAATCTGTCGAACAAGTGTCGAAATCTGTCACACAATTGTCGAAATCTGTCAACCAAGTGTCGAAATCTGTCTCTCGAGGGTCGAGTTTTCTCAAACAAGGGTCTTAATCTGTCGAACAACTGTCTAAATCTGTCACACAATTGTTGATGTCTGTCAAACATGTGTCGAAATCTGTCTCTCGAGGGTCGAGTATTCTCAAAGAAGGGTCTAAATCTGTCGAACAACTGTCGAAATCTGTCTCACAATTGTCGAAATCTGTCAAACAAGTATCGAAATCTATCGAACAAGTGTCGATATCTGTTGAATACGTGTGAAAATCTGTCGAACAAGTGTCGAAAACAATCGATCAGTTGTCGAAATAAATCGAGTACGTGTCTAAATCTGTCGAACAAGTGTCGATAACAGTCGATCGATTGTCGAACTATGTCGAGTACGTGCCGAAATCTGTCCTGCAAGTGTCGAAATCTGTCGGACAAGTGTTGAGATCCAACAAACAAGTGTCGAAATCTGCCAAACAGGTGTCGAAATCTGTCTCACTAGTGCCGAAATTTCCCGCCAAGTGTCGAAATCTGTCGAACAAGTGTCGAAATCTGTCTCTCGAGGGTCGAGTTTTCTCAAACAAGGGTCTAAATCTGTCGAACAACTGTCGAAATCTGTCACACAATTGTCGAAGTCTGTCAAACAAGTGTCGAAATCTGTCTCTAGAGTGTCGAGTTTTCTGAATCAAGGCTCTAAATCTGTCGAACAACTGTCTAAATCTGTTGAACAACTGTCGAAATCTGTCTCACAATTATCGAAATCTGTCGAACAAGTGTCGAAGTTTGTCGAACAAGTGTCGAAGTTTGTCGAGCAAGTGTCGAAGTTTGTCGAACAAATGTCGAAATCTAACAAACAAGTGTCAAAATCCGTCTAACAAGTCTCGAAGTCTGTTAATCACGTGTCCATATAGGTCGAAATATTGTCGAAATCGGTTTCAAAAAATTCAAATTTGTCAAACTATTATCGAAATCTGACGAACAAAAGTGGAACTCTGTCTCTCGAGTGTCGAAATCTGTCACACAATTGTCGAAATCTGTCAAACAAGTTGTCGAAATTAGTCGAACAAGGTGTCGAAATCTGTCGAATAAATGTCGAAATCTGTCGAACAAGTGTCGAAGTCTGTCTCACGAATGTCGAGTTTTCTCAAACAAGGGTCTAAATCTGTCGAACAAGTGTCGTAATCTGTCGAACAAGTGTCGAAACCTGTCGAACAAGTGTCGAAATTTGGACAGTTGTTCGACAAACATGTGCCCAAATAGGTCGAAACATTGTCGAAATCTGTCTCAAAAATGTCAAATTCTTTCAAACGATTGTCGAAATCTGACGAACAAGAGTGGAACTCTGTGTCTCGAGTGTTGAATTCTCCAAACAAGTGTCGAAGCTTCTCAAACAAGGGTCTAAATCTGTAAATCAAGTGTCCAAATCTTTCGGACGAACGTCGAAATCTGTCGAACAAGAGACGAAATCTACTGCATACGTGTCCAAATCTATTGAACAAGTGTCGAAATCTGTTGAATACGTGTGAAAATCTATCGAACAAGTGTCGATAACAGTCGATCAATTGTCGAACTATGTAAAGTACGTGCCGAAATCTGTCCTGTAAGTGTCGAAATCTGTCTCACAATTGTCGAAATCTGTCAAACAAGTATCGAAATCTGTCTCTCGAGTGTCGAGTTTTCTCAAACAAGGGTCTATATCTGTCTCAAAAGTGTAAAAATCTTTCGGACAAACGTCGAAATCTGTCGAACAAGAGTAAAAATCTGTTGAATACGTGTCCAAATCTATCGAACAAGTGTCGAAATCTGTTGAATACGTGTGAAAATCTATCGTAGAAGTGTCGAAAACAGTCGATCAATTGTCGAAATAAATCGGGTACGTGCCGAAATCTGTCGTGCAAGTGTCGAAGTTTCTCAAAGAAGGGTCTAAATCTGTCGAACAAGTGTCTAAATCTGTCGACCAAGTGTCGAAATCTGTGAAACAAGTATCGAAATCTGTCTCTCGAGGGTCGGGTTTTCTCAAACAAGGGTCTAAATCTGTCGAACAAGTGGCGAAATCTGTCGAACAAGTGTCAAAATCTGTCGAACAAGTGTCGAAATCTGTCGAACAAGTATCTAAGTTTGTCAAACAAGTGTCCATATAGGTCAAAACATTGTCGAAATCTGTCTCAAAAAATTCAAAATCTGTCAAACTATTATCGAAATCTGACGAACAAGTGTGGAACTCTGTCTCTCGAGTGTCGAATTCTCCAGACAAGTGTCGAAATCTGTCGAACAACTGTCGAAGTTTCTCAAACAAGGGTCTAAATTTGTAAATCAAGTGTCCAAATCTTTCGGACAAACGTCGAAATCTGTCGAACAAGAGTCGAAAACTGTTGAACAAGTATCGAAATCTGTCTCTCGAGGGTCGGGTTTTCTCATACAAGGGTCTAAATCTGTCAAACAACTGTCGAAATCTGTCTCACATTTGTCGAAATATGTCGAACAAGAGACGAAATCTGCTGCATACGTGTCCAAATCTATTGAACAAGTGTCGAAATCTGTTGAATACGTGTGAAAATCTATCGAACAAGTGTCGATAACAGTCGATCAATTGTCGAACTATGTCAAGTACGTGCCGAAATCTGTCCTGCAAGTGTCGAAATCTGTCTCTCTAGTGCCGAATTTTCCAGCCAAGTGGCGAAATCTGTCGAACAAGTGTCGAAACCTGTCGAACAAATGTCGATATTTGTCAAGAAAGTGTCCAAATGGGTCGAAACATAGTCGAAATCTGTCTCAAAAGTGTCAATATCTTTCAAACAATTGTCGAAATCTGACGAACAAGAGTGGAACTCTGTCTTTTGAGTGTCGAATTCTCCGGACAAGTGTCGAAATCTGTCAAACAAGTGTCGAAGTTTCTGAAAGAAGGGTCTAAATCTGTTGAACAAGTGTCGAAATCTGTCGAACAAGTGTCGGAATCTATCGAACAAGTGTCGAAATCTGTCGAACAAGTGGCGAAATCTGTCGAACAAGTGTCGAAGTCTGTCGAACAAGTGTCGAAATCTGTCACTCAATTGTCGAAATCTGTCAATCAAGTGTCGAAATCTGTCTCTCATCGACGAGTTTTCTCAAACAGGGGTCTAAATCTGTCGAACAACTGTCGAAATCTGTCTCACATTTGTCGAAATATGTCGAACAAGTGTCGAATTTTGTCGAACAAGTGTCGAAGTTTGTCGAACAAGTGTCGAAGTTTGTCGAACAAGTGTCGAAGTTTGTCGAACAAGTGTCGAAGTTTGTCGAACAAGTGTTGATGTCTGTCAAACATGTGTCGAAATCTGTCTCTCGAGGGTCGAGTATTCTCAAAGAAGGGTCTAAATCTGTCGAACAACTGTCGAAATCTGTCTCACAATTGTCGAAATCTGTCAAACAAGTATCGAAATCTATCGAACAAGTGTCGATATCTGTTGAATACGTGTGAAAATCTGTCGAACAAGTGTCGAAAACAATCGATCAGTTGTCGAAATAAATCGAGTACGTGTCTAAATCTGTCGAACAAGTGTCGATAACAGTCGATCGATTGTCGAACTATGTCGAGTACGTGCCGAAATCTGTCCTGCAAGTGTCGAAATCTGTCGGACAAGTGTTGAGATCCAACAAACAAGTGTCGAAATCTGCCAAACAGGTGTCGAAATCTGTCTCACTAGTGCCGAAATTTCCCGCCAAGTGTCGAAATCTGTCGAACAAGTGTCGAAATCTGTCTCTCGAGGGTCGAGTTTTCTCAAACAAGGGTCTAAATCTGTCGAACAACTGTCGAAATCTGTCACACAATTGTCGAAGTCTGTCAAACAAGTGTCGAAATCTGTCTCTAGAGTGTCGAGTTTTCTGAATCAAGGCTCTAAATCTGTCGAACAACTGTCTAAATCTGTTGAACAACTGTCGAAATCTGTCTCACAATTATCGAAATCTGTCGAACAAGTGTCGAAGTTTGTCGAACAAGTGTCGAAGTTTGTCGAGCAAGTGTCGAAGTTTGTCGAACAAATGTCGAAATCTAACAAACAAGTGTCAAAATCCGTCTAACAAGTCTCGAAGTCTGTTAATCACGTGTCCATATAGGTCGAAATATTGTCGAAATCGGTTTCAAAAAATTCAAATTTGTCAAACTATTATCGAAATCTGACGAACAAAAGTGGAACTCTGTCTCTCGAGTGTCGAAATCTGTCACACAATTGTCGAAATCTGTCAAACAAGTTGTCGAAATTAGTCGAACAAGGTGTCGAAATCTGTCGAATAAATGTCGAAATCTGTCGAACAAGTGTCGAAGTCTGTCTCACGAATGTCGAGTTTTCTCAAACAAGGGTCTAAATCTGTCGAACAAGTGTCGTAATCTGTCGAACAAGTGTCGAAACCTGTCGAACAAGTGTCGAAATTTGGACAGTTGTTCGACAAACATGTGCCCAAATAGGTCGAAACATTGTCGAAATCTGTCTCAAAAATGTCAAATTCTTTCAAACGATTGTCGAAATCTGACGAACAAGAGTGGAACTCTGTGTCTCGAGTGTTGAATTCTCCAAACAAGTGTCGAAGCTTCTCAAACAAGGGTCTAAATCTGTAAATCAAGTGTCCAAATCTTTCGGACGAACGTCGAAATCTGTCGAACAAGAGACGAAATCTACTGCATACGTGTCCAAATCTATTGAACAAGTGTCGAAATCTGTTGAATACGTGTGAAAATCTATCGAACAAGTGTCGATAACAGTCGATCAATTGTCGAACTATGTAAAGTACGTGCCGAAATCTGTCCTGTAAGTGTCGAAATCTGTCTCACAATTGTCGAAATCTGTCAAACAAGTATCGAAATCTGTCTCTCGAGTGTCGAGTTTTCTCAAACAAGGGTCTATATCTGTCTCAAAAGTGTAAAAATCTTTCGGACAAACGTCGAAATCTGTCGAACAAGAGTAAAAATCTGTTGAATACGTGTCCAAATCTATCGAACAAGTGTCGAAATCTGTTGAATACGTGTGAAAATCTATCGTAGAAGTGTCGAAAACAGTCGATCAATTGTCGAAATAAATCGGGTACGTGCCGAAATCTGTCGTGCAAGTGTCGAAGTTTCTCAAAGAAGGGTCTAAATCTGTCGAACAAGTGTCTAAATCTGTCGACCAAGTGTCGAAATCTGTGAAACAAGTATCGAAATCTGTCTCTCGAGGGTCGGGTTTTCTCAAACAAGGGTCTAAATCTGTCGAACAAGTGGCGAAATCTGTCGAACAAGTGTCAAAATCTGTCGAACAAGTGTCGAAATCTGTCGAACAAGTATCTAAGTTTGTCAAACAAGTGCCCATATAGGTCAAAACATTGTCGAAATCTGTCTCAAAAAATTCAAAATCTGTCAAACTATTATCGAAATCTGACGAACAAGTGTGGAACTCTGTCTCTCGAGTGTCGAATTCTCCAGACAAGTGTCGAAATCTGTCGAACAACTGTCGAAGTTTCTCAAACAAGGGTCTAAATTTGTAAATCAAGTGTCCAAATCTTTCGGACAAACGTCGAAATCTGTCGAACAAGAGTCGAAAACTGTTGAACAAGTATCGAAATCTGTCTCTCGAGGGTCGGGTTTTCTCATACAAGGGTCTAAATCTGTCAAACAACTGTCGAAATCTGTCTCACATTTGTCGAAATATGTCGAACAAGAGACGAAATCTGCTGCATACGTGTCCAAATCTATTGAACAAGTGTCGAAATCTGTTGAATACGTGTGAAAATCTATCGAACAAGTGTCGATAACAGTCGATCAATTGTCGAACTATGTCAAGTACGTGCCGAAATCTGTCCTGCAAGTGTCGAAATCTGTCTCTCTAGTGCCGAATTTTCCAGCCAAGTGGCGAAATCTGTCGAACAAGTGTCGAAACCTGTCGAACAAATGTCGATATTTGTCAAGAAAGTGTCCAAATGGGTCGAAACATAGTCGAAATCTGTCTCAAAAGTGTCAATATCTTTCAAACAATTGTCGAAATCTGACGAACAAGAGTGGAACTCTGTCTTTTGAGTGTCGAATTCTCCGGACAAGTGTCGAAATCTGTCAAACAAGTGTCGAAGTTTCTGAAAGAAGGGTCTAAATCTGTTGAACAAGTGTCGAAATCTGTCGAACAAGTGTCGGAATCTATCGAACAAGTGTCGAAATCTGTCGAACAAGTGGCGAAATCTGTCGAACAAGTGTCGAAGTCTGTCGAACATGTGTCGAAATCTGTCACTCAATTGTCGAAATCTGTCAATCAAGTGTCGAAATCTGTCTCTCATCGACGAGTTTTCTCAAACAGGGGTCTAAATCTGTCGAACAACTGTCGAAATCTGTCTCACATTTGTCGAAATATGTCGAACAAGTGTCGAATTTTGTCGAACAAGTGTCGAAGTTTGTCGAACAAGTGTCGAAGTTTGTCGAACAAGTGTCGAAGTTTGTCGAACAAGTGTGGAAGTCTATCGAACAAGTGTCGAAGTTTGTCGAACAAGTGTCGAAGTTTGTCGAACAAGTGTCGTAGTTTGTCGAACAAGTGTCGAAGTTTGTCGAACAAGTGTCGAAGTTTGTCGAACAAGTGTAGAAATCTAACAAACAAGTGTCAAAATCTGTCGAACAAGTCTCGAAGTTTGTTAATCAAGTGTCCAAATTTGTTAAACAAGCATCCAAATCTGTCGAACAAGTGTCGAAATCTGTCTCTCATCGACGAGTTTTCTCAAACAAGGGTCTAAATCTGTCGAACAACTGTCGAAATCTGTCTCACATTTGTCGAAATATGTCGAACAAGTGTCGAATTTTGTCGAACAAGTGTCGAAGTTTGTCGAACAAGTGTCGAAGTTTGTCGAACAAGTGTCGAAGTTTGTCGAACAAGTGTCGAAGTTTGCCGAACAAGTGTCGAAGTTTGTCGAACAAGTGTCGAAGTTTGCCGAACAAGTGTCGTAGTTTGTCGAACAAGTGTCCAAGTTTGTCGAACAAGTGTCGAAGTTTGTCGAACAAATGTCGAAATCTATTGAACAAGTGTCGAAATCTGTCGAACAAGTCTCGAAGTTTGTTAAACAAGCATCCAAATCTGTCGAACAAGTGTCGAAATCTGTCACACAATTGTCGAAATCTGTCAAACAAGTGTCGAAATCTGTCTCTCGAGGGTCGAGTTTTCTCAAACAAGGGTCTTAATCTGTCGAACAACTGTCGAAATCTGTCACACAATTGTTGAAGACTGTCAAACATGTGTCGAAATCTGTCTCTCGAGGGTCGAGTATTCACAAAGAAGGGTCTAAATCTGTCGAACAACTGTCGAAATCTGTCTCACAATTGTCGAAATCTGTCAAACAAGTATCGAAATCTATCGAACAAGTGTCGATATCTGTTGAATACGTGTGAAAATCTGTCGAACAAGTGTCGAAAACAATCGATCAGTTGTCGAAATAAATCGAGTACGTGTCTAAATCTGTCGAACAAGTGTCTAAATCTGTCGATAAAGTTTCGAAGTTTGTCAATCAAGTGTCCAAATTTGTAGAACCAGTATCCAAATCTGTCGAACAACTTTCGAAATCTGTCTCACAATTGTCGACATCTGTCAAACAAGTGTCGAAATCTGTCTCACGAGTGTCGAGTTTTGTCAAACAAGGGTCTAAATCTGTCGAACAAGTGTCGAAACCTGTCGAACAAATGTCGAAGTTTGTCAAACATGTGCCCAAATAGTGTCGAATTCTCCAGACAAGTGTTGAAATCTGACTGACAAGTGTCGAAATCTGTCGAATAAATGTCGAAATCTGTCGAACAAGTGTCGAATTCTCCAGACAAGTATCGAAAACTGTCGAACAAGTGTCTAAGTTTGTCGAACAAATGTCGAAATCTATTGAACAAGTGTCGAAATCTGTCGAACAAGTGTCGAAATCTAACAAACAAGTGTCAAAATCTGTCGAACAAGTATCGAAGTTTGTTAATCAAGTGTCCAAATTTGTAGAACAAGCATCCAAATATGTCGAACAACTGTCGAAATCTGTCACACAATTGTCGAAATCTGTCAACCAAGTGTCGAAATCTGTCTCTCGAGGGTCGAGTTTTCTCAAACAAGGGTCTTAATCTGTCGAACAAGTGTCGTAATCTGTCGAACAAGTGTCGAAACCTGTCGAACAAGTATCGAAATCTATCGAACAAGTGTCGATATCTGTTGAATACGTGTGAAAATCTGTCGAACAAGTGTCGAAAACAATCGATCAGTTGTCGAAATAAATCGAGTACGTGTCTAAATCTGTCGAACAAGTGTCGATAACAGTCGATCGATTGTCGAACTATGTCGAGTATGTGCCGAAATCTGTCCTGCAAGTGTCGAAATCTGTCGGACAAGTGTTGAGATCCAACAAACAAGTGTCGAAATCTGCCAAACAGGTGTCGAAATCTGTCTCACTAGTGCCGAAATTTCCCGCCAAGTGTCGAAATCTGTCGAACAAGTGTCGAAATCTGTCTCTCGAGGGTCGAGTTTTCTCAAACAAGGGTCTAAATCTGTCGAACAACTGTCGAAATCTGTCACACAATTGTCGAAGTCTGTCAAACAAGTGTCGAAATCTGTCTCTAGAGTGTCGAGTTTTCTGAATCAAGGCTCTAAATCTGTCGAACAACTGTCGAAATCTGTTGAACAACTGTCGAAATCTGTCTCACAATTATCGAAATCTGTCGAACAAGTGTCGAAGTTTGTCGAACAAGTGTCGAAGTTTGTCGAGCAAGTGTCGAAGTTTGTCGAACAAATGTCGAAATCTAACAAACAAGTGTCAAAATCCGTCTAACAAGTCTCGAAGTCTGTTAATCACGTGTCCATATAGGTCGAAATATTGTCGAAATCGGTTTCAAAAAATTCAAATTTGTCAAACTATTATCGAAATCTGACGAACAAAAGTGGAACTCTGTCTCTCGAGTGTCGAAATCTGTCACACAATTGTCGAAATCTGTCAAACAAGTTGTCGAAATTAGTCGAACAAGGTGTCGAAATCTGTCGAATAAATGTCGAAATCTGTCGAACAAGTGTCGAATTCTCCAGACAAGTATCGAAAACTGTCGAACAAGTGTCTAACTTTGTCGAACAAATGTCGAAATCTATTGAACAAGTGTCGAAATCTGTCGAACAAGTGTCGAAGTCTGTCTCACGAATGTCGAGTTTTCTCAAACAAGGGTCTAAATCTGTCGAACAAGTGTCGTAATCTGTCGAACAAGTGTCGAAACCTGTCGAACAAGTGTCGAAATTTGGACAGTTGTTCGACAAACATGTGCCCAAATAGGTCGAAACATTGTCGAAATCTGTCTCAAAAATGTCAAATTCTTTCAAACGATTGTCGAAATCTGACGAACAAGAGTGGAACTCTGTGTCTCGAGTGTCGAATTCTCCAAACAAGTGTCAAAGCTTCTCAAACAAGGGTCTAAATCTGTAAATCAAGTGTCCAAATCTTTCGGACGAACGTCGAAATCTGTCGAACAAGAGACGAAATCTACTGCATACGTGTCCAAATCTATTGAACAAGTGTCGAAATCTGTTGAATACGTGTGAAAAGCTATCGAACAAGTGTCGATAACAGTCGATCAATTGTCGAACTATGTAAAGTACGTGCCGAAATCTGTCCTGCAAGTGTCTAAATCTGTCTCTCTAGTGCCGAATTTTCCAGCCAAGTCGCGAAATCTGTCAAACAAGTGTCTAAATCTGTCGAACAAGTGTCGAAATCTGTTAAACAAGTATCGAAATCTGTCTCTCGAGGGTCGGGTTTTCTCAAACAAGGGTCTAAATCTGTCGAACAACTGTCGAAATCTGTCTCACAATTGTCGAAATCTGTCAAACAAGTATCGAAATCTGTCTCTCGAGTGTCGAGTTTTCTCAAACAAGGGTCTATATCTGTCTCAAAAGTGTAAAAATCTTTCGGACAAACGTCGAAATCTGTCGAACAAGAGTAAAAATCTGTTGAATACGTGTCCAAATCTATCGAACAAGTGTCGAAATCTGTTGAATACGTGTGAAAATCTATCGTAGAAGTGTCGAAAACAGTCGATCAATTGTCGAAATAAATCGGGTACGTGCCGAAATCTGTCGTGCAAGTGTCGAAGTTTCTCAAAGAAGGGTCTAAATCTGTCGAACAAGTGTCTAAATCTGTCGACCAAGTGTCGAAATCTGTGAAACAAGTATCGAAATCTGTCTCTCGAGGGTCGGGTTTTCTCAAACAAGGGTCTAAATCTGTCGAACAAGTGGCGAAATCTGTCGAACAAGTGTCAAAATCTGTCGAACAAGTGTCGAAATCTGTCGAACAAGTATCTAAGTTTGTCAAACAAGTGTCCATATAGGTCAAAACATTGTCGAAATCTGTCTCAAAAAATTCAAAATCTGTCAAACTATTATCGAAATCTGACGAACAAGTGTGGAACTCTGTCTCTCGAGTGTCGAATTCTCCAGACAAGTGTCGAAATCTGTCGAACAACTGTCGAAGTTTCTCAAACAAGGGTCTAAATTTGTAAATCAAGTGTCCAAATCTTTCGGACAAACGTCGAAATCTGTCGAACAAGAGTCGAAAACTGTTGAACAAGTATCGAAATCTGTCTCTCGAGGGTCGGGTTTTCTCATACAAGGGTCTAAATCTGTCAAACAACTGTCGAAATCTGTCTCACATTTGTCGAAATATGTCGAACAAGAGACGAAATCTGCTGCATACGTGTCCAAATCTATTGAACAAGTGTCGAAATCTGTTGAATACGTGTGAAAATCTATCGAACAAGTGTCGATAACAGTCGATCAATTGTCGAACTATGTCAAGTACGTGCCGAAATCTGTCCTGCAAGTGTCGAAATCTGTCTCTCTAGTGCCGAATTTTCCAGCCAAGTGGCGAAATCTGTCGAACAAGTGTCGAAACCTGTCGAACAAATGTCGATATTTGTCAAGAAAGTGTCCAAATGGGTCGAAACATAGTCGAAATCTGTCTCAAAAGTGTCAATATCTTTCAAACAATTGTCGAAATCTGACGAACAAGAGTGGAACTCTGTCTTTTGAGTGTCGAATTCTCCGGACAAGTGTCGAAATCTGTCAAACAAGTGTCGAAGTTTCTGAAAGAAGGGTCTAAATCTGTTGAACAAGTGTCGAAATCTGTCGAACAAGTGTCGGAATCTATCGAACAAGTGTCGAAATCTGTCGAACAAGTGGCGAAATCTGTCGAACAAGTGTCGAAGTCTGTCGAACAAGTGTCGAAATCTGTCACTCAATTGTCGAAATCTGTCAATCAAGTGTCGAAATCTGTCTCTCATCGACGAGTTTTCTCAAACAGGGGTCTAAATCTGTCGAACAACTGTCGAAATCTGTCTCACATTTGTCGAAATATGTCGAACAAGTGTCGAAGTTTGTCGAACAAGTGTCGAAGTTTGTCGAACAAGTGTCGAAGTTTGTCGAACAAGTGTCGAAGTTTGTCGAACAAGTGTCGAAGTTTGTCGAACAAGTGTCGAAGTTTGTCGAACAAGTGTCGAAGTTTGTCGAACAAGTGTCGAAGTTTGTCGAACAAGTGTCGAAGTTTGTCGAACAAGTGTCGAAGTTTGTCGAACAAGTGTCGAAGTTTGTCGAACAAGTGTAGAAATCTAACAAACAAGTGTCAAAATCTGTCGAACAAGTCTCGAAGTTTGTTAATCAAGTGTCCAAATTTGTTAAACAAGCATCCAAATCTGTCGAACAAGTGTCGAAATCTGTCTCTCATCGACGAGTTTTCTCAAACAAGGGTCTAAATCTGTCGAACAACTGTCGAAATCTGTCTCACATTTGTCGAACAAGTGTCGATTTTTGTCGAACAAGTGTCGAAGTTTGTCGAACAAGTGTCGAAGTTTGTCGAACAAGTGTCGAAGTTTGTCGAACAAGTGTCGAAGTTTGTCAAACAAGTGTCGAAGTTTGTCGAACAAGTGTCGAAGTTTGTCGAACAAGTGTCGTAGTTTGTCGAACAAGTGTCCAAGTTTGTCGAACAAGTGTCGAAGTTTGTCGAACAAATGTCGAAATCTATTGAACAAGTGTCGAAATCTGTCGAACAAGTCTCGAAGTTTGTTAAACAAGCATCCAAATCTGTCGAACAAGTGTCGAAATCTGTCACACAATTGTCGAAATCTGTCAAACATATGTCGAAATCTGTCTCTCGAGGGTCGAGTTTTCTCAAACAAGGGTCTTAATCTGTCGAACAACTGTCGAAATCTGTCACACAATTGTTGAAGACTGTCAAACATGTGTCGAAATCTGTCTCTCGAGGGTCGAGTATTCACAAAGAAGGGTCTAAATCTGTCGAACAACTGTCGAAATCTGTCTCACAATTGTCGAAATCTGTCAAACAAGTATCGAAATCTATCGAACAAGTGTCGATATCTGTTGAATACGTGTGAAAATCTGTCGAACAAGTGTCGAAAACAATCGATCAGTTGTCGAAATAAATCGAGTACGTGTCTAAATCTGTCGAACAAGTGTCTAAATCTGTCGAACAAATGTCGAAATCTGTCGAACAAATATCGAAATCTGTCGAACAAGTGGCGAAATCTGTCGAATAAGTGTCAAAATCTGTCGAACAAGTGTCGAAATCTGTCGAACAAGTATCTAAGTTTGTCAAACAAGTGTCCATATAGGTCGAAACATTGTCGAAATCTGTCTCAAAAAATTCAAAATCTGTCAAACTATTATCGAAATCTGACGAACAAGAGTGGAACTCTGTCTCTGGAGTGTCGAATTCTCCAGACAATTGTCGAAATCTGCCGAACAACTGTTGAAGTTTCTCAAACAAGGGTCTAAATCTGTAAATCAAGTGTCCAAATCTTTCAGACAAACTTCGAAATCTGTCGAACAAGAGTCGAAAACTGTTGAATATGTGTCCAAATCTATCGAACAAGTGTCGAAATCTGTTGAATACGTGTGAAAATCTATCGTAGAAGTGTCGAAAACAGTCGATCAATTGTCGAAATAAATCGAGTACGTGCCGAAATCTGTCGTGCAAGTGTCGAAGTTTCTCAAAGAAGGGTATAAATCTGTCGAACAAGTGTCTAAATCTGTCGAACAAGTGTCTAAATCTGTCGAACAAGTGTCGAAATCTGTTAAACAAGTATCGAAATCTGTCTCTCGAGGGTCGGGTTTTCTCAAACAAGTGTCTAAATCTGTCGAACAACTGTCGAAATCTGTCTTACAATTGTCGAAATCTGTCGGACAAGTGTCGAAGTTTGTCGAACAAGTGTCGAAGTTAGTCGAACAAGTGTCGAAGTTTGTCGAACAAGTGTCGAAGTTTGTCGACCAAATGTCGAAATCTAACAAACAAGTGTCAAAATCTGTCGAACAAGTGTCGAAGTTTGTCAAAAATGTGCCCAAATAGGTCGAAACATTGTCGAAATCTGTCTCAAAAATGTCAAATTCTTTCAAACGGTTGTCGAAATCGGACGAACAAGAGTGGAACTCTGTATATCGAGTGTCGAATTCTCGAAACAAGTGTCTAAGTTTCTCAAACAAGGGTCTAAAAATGTAAATCAAGTGTCCAAATCTTTCGGGCGTACGTCGAAATCGGTCGAACAAGATTCGAAATCTGTTGAATACGTGTCCAAATCTATCGAACAAGTGTCGATATTTGTTGAATACGTGTGAAAATCTGTCGAACAAGTGTCGAAAACAATCGATCAATTGTCGAAATAAATCGAGTACGTGTCCAAATCTGACGTGCAAGTGTCTAAATCTGTCGGACAAGGGTTGAAATCCAACAAACAAGCGGCGAAATCTGCCAAACAAGTATCGAAATCTATCTCCCTAGTGCCGAATCTTCCAGCCAAGTGTCGAAATCTGTCGAACATGTGTCGAAGTTTCTCAAAGAAGGGTCGAAATCTGTCGAACAAGTGTCGAAATCTGTCGAACAAGTGTCGAAATCTGTCGAACAAGTGTCGAAATCTGTCGAACAAGTGTCGAAATCTGTCGAACAAGTGTCGAAATCTGTCAAACAAGTGTCTAAATCTGTCGAACAAGTGTCGAAATCTGTTAAACAAGTATCGAAATCTGTCTCTCGAGGGTCGGGTTTTCTCAAACAAGGGTCTAAATCTGTCGAACAAGTGGCGAAATCTGTCGAACAAGTGTCAAAATCTGTCGAACAAGTGTCGAAATCTGTTGAATACGTGTGAAAATCTATCGTAGAAGTGTCGAAAACAGTCGATCAATTGTCGAAATAAATCGAGTACGTGCCGAAATCTGTAGTGCAAGTGTCGAAGTTTCTCAAAGAAGGGTATAAATCTGTCGAACAAGTGTCTAAATCTGTCGAACAAGTGTCTAAATCTGTCGAACAAGTGTCGAAATCTGTTAAACAAGTATCGAAATCTGTCTCTCGAGGGTCGGGTTTTCTCAAACAAGGGTCTAAATCTGTCAAACAAGTGGCGAAATCTGTCGAACAAGTGTCAAAATCTGTCGAACAAGTGTCGAAATCTGTTGAACAAGTATCTAAGTTTGTCAAACAAGTGTCCATATAGGTCAAAACATTGTCGAAATCTGTCTCAAAAAATTCAAAATCTGTCAAACTATTATCGAAATCTGACGAACAAGAGTGGAACTCTGTCTCTCGAGCATCGAATTCTCCAGACAAGTGTCGAAATCTGTCGAACAACTGTCGAAGTTTGTCGAACAAGTGTCGAAGTTTGTCGAACAAGTGTCCAAGTTTGTCGAACAAGTGTCGAAGTTTGTCGAACAAATGTCGAAATCTAACAAACAAGTGTCAAAATCTGTCGAACAAGTCTCGAAGTTTGTTAATCAAGTGTCCAAATTTGTAGAACAAGCATCCAAATCTGTCGAACAACTGTCGAAATCTGTCACACAATTGTCGAAGTCTGTCAAACAAGTGTCGAAATCTGTCTCTCGAGGGTCGTGTTTTCTCAAACAAGGGTCTAAATCTGTCGAACAACTGTCGAAATCTGCCTCACAATTGTCGAAATCTGTCGAACAAGTGTCGAAGTTTGTCGAACAAGTGTCGAAGTTTGTCGACAAAGTGTCGAAGTTTGTCGTATAAGTGTCGAAGTTTGTCGAACAAGTGTCAAAGTTTGTCGAACAAATGTCGAAATCTAACTAACAAGTGTCAAAATCTGTCGAACAAGTCTCGAAGTTTGTTAATCAAGTGTCCATATAGGTTGAAACATTGTCGAAATCTGTCTCAAAAAATTCAAATTTGTCAAACTATTATCGAAATCTGACGAACAAAAGTGGAACTATGTCTCTCGAGTGTCGAATTCTCCACACAATTATCGAAATCTGTCGAACAAGTGTCGAAATCTGACTGTCGAGTGTCGAGTTTTCTCAAACAAGGGTCTAAATCTGTCGAACAAGTGTCGTAATCTGTCACACAAGGGTCGAAATCTGTCAAACAGGTGTTGAAATATGTCTCTCGATCGTCGAGTTTTCTCAAAAAAGGGTCTAAATCTGTCGAACAACTGTACAAATCTGTCTCACAATTATCGAAATCTGTCGAACAAGTATCGAAGTTTGTCGAACAAGTGTCGAAGTTTGTCGAACAAGTGTCGAAGTTTGTCGAACAAACGTCGAAATCTAACAAACAAGTGTCAAAATCTGTCGATAAAGTCTCGAAGTTTGTCAATCAAGTGTCCAAATTTGTAGAACCAGTATCCAAATCTGTCGAACAACTTTCGAAATCTGTCTTACAATTGTCGACATCTGTCAAACAAGTGTCGAAATCTGTCTCACGAGTGTCGAGTTTTGTCAAACAAGGGTCTAAATCTGTCGAACAAGTGTCGAAACCTGTCGAACAAATGTCGAAGTTTGTCAAACATGTGCCCAAATAGGTCGAAACATTGTCGAAATCTGTCTCAAAAAATTCAAAATCTGTCAAACTATTATCGAAATCTGACGAACAAGAGTGGAACTCTGTCTCTGGAGTGTCGAATTCTCCAGACAATTGTCGAAATCTGCCGAACAACTGTCGAAGTTTCTCAAACAAGGGTCTAAATCTGTAAATCAAGTGTCCAAATCTTTCAGACAAACTTCGAAATCTGTCGAACAAGAGTCGAAAACTGTTGAATATGTGTCCAAATCTATCGAACAAGTGTCGAAATCTGTTGAATACGTGTGAAAATCTATCGTAGAAGTGTCGAAAACTGTCGATCAATTGTCGAAATAAATCGAGTACGTGCCGAAATCTGTCGTGCAAGTGTCGAAGTTTCTCAAAGAAGGGTCTAAATCTGTCAAACAAGTGTCTAAATCTGTCGAACAAGTGTCGAAATCTGTTAAACAAGTATCGAAATCTGTCTCTCGAGGGTCGGGTTTTCTCAAACAAGGGTCTAAATCTGTCGAACAACTGTCGAAATCTGTCTCACATTTGTCGAAATATGTCGAACAAGAGACGAAATCTGCTGCATACGTGTCCAAATCTATTGAACAAGTGTCGAAATCTGTTGAATACGTGTGAAAATCTATCGAACAAGTGTCGATAACAGTCGATCAAATGTCGATATTTGTCAAGAAAGTGTCCAAATGGGTCGAAACATAGTCGAAATCTGTCTCAAAAGTGTCAAAATCTTTCAAACAATTATCGAAATCTGACGAACAAGTGTGGAACTCTGTCTCTCGAGTGTCGAATTCTCCAGACAAGTGTCGAAATCTGTCGAACAACTGTCGAAGTTTCTCAAACAAGGGTCTAAATTTGTAAATCAAGTGTCCAAATCTTTCGGACAAACGTCGAAATCTGTCGAACAAGAGTCGAAAACTGTTGAACAAGTATCGAAATCTGTCTCTCGAGGGTCGGGTTTTCTCATACAAGGGTCTAAATCTGTCGAACAACTGTCGAAATCTGTCTCACATTTGTCGAAATATGTCGAACAAGAGACGAAATCTGCTGCATACGTGTCCAAATCTATTGAACAAGTGTCGAAATCTGTTGAATACGTGTGAAAATCTATCGAACAAGTGTCGATAACAGTCGATCAATTGTCGAACTATGTCAAGTACGTGCCGAAATCTGTCCTGCAAGTGTCGAAATCTGTCTCTCTAGTGCCGAATTTTCCAGCCAAGTGGCGAAACCTGTCGAACAAATGTCGATATTTGTCAAGAAAGTGTCCAAATGGGTCGAAACATAGTCGAAATCTGTCTCAAAAGTGTCAAAATCTTTCAAACAATTGTCGAAATCTGACGAACAAGAGTGGAACTCTGTCTTTTGAGTGTCGAATTCTCCGGACAAGTGTCGAAATCTGTCAAACAAGTGTCGAAGTTTCTGAAAGAAGGGTCTAAATCTGTTGAACAAGTGTCGAAATCTGTCGAACAAGTGTCGGAATCTATCGAACAAGTGTCGAAATCTGTCGAACAAGTGGCGAAATCTGTCGAACAAGTGTCGAAATCTGTCACTCAATTGTCGAAATCTGTCAATCAAGTGTCGAAATCTGTCTCTCATCGACGAGTTTTCTCAAACAAGGGTCTAAATCTGTCGAACAACTGTCGAAATCTGTCTCACATTTGTCGAATTTTGTCGAACAAGTGTCGAAGTTTGTCGAACAAGTGTCGAAGTTTGTCGAACAAGTGTCGAAGTTTGTCGAACAAGTGTCGAAGTTTGTCGAACAAGTGTCGAAGTTTGCCGAACAAGTGTCGAAGTTTGCCGAACAAGTGTCGAAGTTTGTCGAACAAGTGTCGAAGTTTGTCGAACAAGTGTCGAAGTTCGTCGAACAAGTGTCGAAGTTTGTCGAACAAGTGTCGAAGTTTGTCGAACAAGTGTCCAAGTTTGTCGAACAAGTGTCGAAGTTTGTCGAACAAGTGTCGAAATCTAACAAACAAGTGTCAAAATCTGTCGAACAAGTCTCGAAGTTTGTTAATCAAGTGTCCAAATTTGTTAAACAAGCATCCAAATCTGTCGAACAAGTGTCGAAATCTGTCTCTCATCGACGAGTTTTCTTAAACAAGGGTCTAAATCTGTCGAACAACTGTCGAAATCTGTCTCACATTTGTCGAAATATGTCGAACAAGTGTCGAATTTTGTCGAACAAGTGTCGAAGTTTGTCGAACAAGTGTCGAATTTTGTCGAACAAGTGTCGAAGTTTGTCGAACAAGTGTCGAAGTTTGTCGAACAAGTGTCGAAGTTTGCCGAACAAGTGTCGAAGTTTGCCGAACAAGTGTCGAAGTTTGTCGAACAAGTGTCGAAGTTTGTCGAACAAGTGTCGAAAGTTTGTCGAACAAGTGTCCAAGTTTGTCGAACAAGTGTCGAAGTTTGTCGAACAAATGTCGAAATCTATTGAACAAGTGTCGAAATCTGTCGAACAAGTCTCAAAGTTTGTTAATCAAGTGTCCAAATTTGTTAAACAAGCATCCAAATCTGTCGAACAAGTGTCGAAATCTGTCACACAATTGTCGAAATCTGTCAAACAAGTGTCGAAATCTGTGTCTCGAGGGTCGAGTTTTCTCAAACAAGGATCTTAATCTGTCGAACAACTGTCGAAATCTGTCACACAATTGTCGAAGTCTGTCAAACATGTGTCGAAATCTGTCTCTCGAGGGTCGAGTATTCTCAAAGAAGGGTCTAAATCTGTCGAACAACTGTCGAAATCTGTCTCACAATTGTCGAAATCTGTCAAACAAGTATCGAAGTCTATCGAACAAGTGTCGATATCTGTTGAATACGTGTGAAAATCAGTCGAACAAGTGTCGAAAACAATCGATCAGTTGTCGAAATAAATCGAGTACGTGTCTAAATCTGTCGAACAAGTGTCTAAATCTGTCGAACAAATGTCGAAATCTGTCGAACAAGTATCGAAATCTGTCGAACAAGTGGCGAAATCTGTCGAATAAGTGTCAAAATCTGTCGAACAAGTGTCGAAATCTGTCGAACAAGTATCTAAGTTTGTCAAACAAGTGTCCATATAGGTCGAAACATTGTCGAAATCTGTCTCAAAAAATTCAAAATCTGTCAAACTATTATCGAAATCTGACGAACAAGAGTGGAACTCTGTCTCTCGAGTGTCGAATTCTCCAGACAAGTGTCGAAATCTGTCGAACAACTGTCGAAGTTTCTCAAACAAGGGTCTAAATCTGTAAATCAAGTGTCCAAATCTTTCGGACAAACGTCGAAATCTGTCGAACAAGAGTCGAAAACTGTTGAATATGTGTCCAAATCTATCGAACAAGTGTCGAAATCTGTTGAATACGTGTGAAAATCTATCGTAGAAGTGTCGAAAACAGTCAATCAATTGTCGAAATAAATCGAGTACGTGCCGAAATCTGTCGTGCAAGCGTCGAAGTTTCTCAAAGAAGGGTCTAAATCTGTCGAACAAGTGTCTAAATCTGTCGAACAAGTGTCGAAATCTGTTAAACAAGTATCGAAATCTGTCTCTCGAGGGTCGGGTTTTCTCAAACAAGGGTCTAAATCTGTCGAACAACTGTCGAAATCTGTCGAATAAGTGTCTAAATCTGTCGAACAAGTGTCGAAATCTGTCGAACAAGTATCTAAGTTTGTCAAACAAGTGTCCATATAGGTCAAAACATTGTCGAAATCTGTCTCAAAAAAATTAAAATCTGTCAAACTATTATCGAAATCTGACGAACAAGAGTGGAACTCTGTCTCTCGAGTGTCGAATTCTCCAGACAAGTGTCTAAATCTGTCGAACAACTGTCGAAGTTTCTCAAACAAGGGTCTAAATCTGTAAATCAAGTGTCTAAATCTGTCGAACAAGTGTCGAAATCTGTCGAACAAGAGTCGAAAACCGTTGAATATGTGCCCAAATCTATCGAACAAGTGTCGAAATCTGTTGAATACGTGTGAAAATCTATCGTAGAAGTGTCGAAAACAGTCGATCAATTGTCGAAATAAATCGAGTACGTGCCGTAATCTGTCGTGCAAGTGTGGAAGTTTCTCAAAGAAGTGTCTAAATCTGTCGAACAAGTGTCTAAATCTGTCGAACAAGTGTCGAAATCTGTTAAACAAGTATCGAAATCTGTCTCTCGAGGGTCGGGTTTTCTCAAACAAGGGTCTAAATCTGTCGAACAAGTGGCGAAATCTGTCGAACAAGTGTCAAAATCTGTCGAACAAGTGTCGAAATCTGTCGAACAAGTATCTAAGTTTGTCAAACAAGTGTCCATATAGGTCAAAACATTGTCGAAATCTGTCTCAAAAAATTCAAAATCTGTCAAACTATTATCGAAATCTGACGAACAAGAGTGGAACTCTGTCTCTCGAGTGTCGAATTCTCCAGACAAGTGTCGAAATCTGTCGAACAACTGTCGAAGTTTCTCAAACAAGGGTCTAAATCTGTAAATCAAGTGTCTAAATCTGTCGAACAAGTGTCGAAATCTGTCAAACAAGTATCGAAATCTGTCTCTCGAGTGTCGAGTTTTCTCAAACAAGGGTCTAAATCTGTCTCAAAAGTGTAAAAATCTTTCGGACAAACGTCGAAATCTGTCGAACAAGAGTAGAAATCTGTTGAATACGTGTCCAAATCTATCGAACAAGTGTCGATATCTGTTGAATACGTGTGAAAATCTGTCGAACAAGTGTCGAAAACAATCGATCAATTGTCGAAATAAATCGAGTACGTGCCGAAATCTGTCGTGCAAGTGTCGAAGTTTCTCATAGAAGGGTCTAAATCTGTCGAACAAGTGTCTAAATCTGTCGAACAAGTGTCGAAATCTGTTAAACAAGTGTCTAAATCTGTCGAACAAGTATCGAAATCTGTCTCTCGAGGGTCGGGTTTTCTCAAACAAGGGTCTAAATCTGTCGAACAACTGTCGAAATCTGTCTCACACTTGTCGAAATCTGTCAAACAAGTATCGAAATCTGTCTCTCGAGTGTCGAGTTTTCTCAAACAAGGGTCTAAATCTGTCTCAAAAGTGTAAAAATCTTTCGGACAAACGTCGAAATCTGTCGAACAAGAGTAGAAATCTGTTGAATACGTGTCCAAATCTATCGAACAAATGTCGATATCTGTTGAATACGTGTGAAAATCTGTCGAACAAGTGTCGAAAACAATCGATCAATTGTCGAAATAAATCGAGTACGTGTCTAAATCTGTCGAACAAGTGTCTAAATCTGTCGAACAAATGTCGAAATCTGTCGAACAAGTGTCGAAATCTGTGAAACAAGTATCGAAATCTGTCTCTCGAGTGTCGAGTTTTCTCAAACAAGGGTCTAAATCTGTCTCAAAAGTGTAAAAATCTTTCGGACAAACGTCGAAATCTGTCGAACAAGTATCTAAGTTTGTCAAACAAGTGTCCATATAGGTCGAAACATTGTCGAAATCTGTCTCAAAAAATTCAAAATCTGTCAAACTATTATCGAAATCTGACGAACAAGAGTGGAACTCTGTCTCTCGAGTGTCGAATTCTCCAGACAAGTGTCGAAATCTGTCGAACAACTGTCGAAGTTTCTCAAACAAGGGTCTAAATCTGTAAATCAAGTGTCCAAATCTTTCGGACAAACGTCGAAATCTGTCGAACAAGAGTCGAAAACTGTTGAATATGTGTCCAAATCTATCGAACAAGTGTCGAAATCTGTTGAATACGTGTGAAAATCTATCGTAGAAGTGTCGAAAACAGTCGATCAATTGTCGAAATAAATCGAGTACGTGCCGAAATCTGTCGTGCAAGCGTCGAAGTTTCTCAAAGAAGGGTCTAAATCTGTCGAACAAGTGTCTAAATCTGTCGAACAAGTGTCGAAATCTGTTAAACAAGTATCGAAATCTGTCTCTCGAGGGTCGGGTTTTCTCAAACAAGGGTCTAAATCTGTCGAACAACTGTCGAAATCTGTCGAATAAGTGTCTAAATCTGTCGAACAAGTGTCGAAATCTGTCGAACAAGTATCTAAGTTTGTCAAACAAGTGTCCATATAGGTCAAAACATTGTCGAAATCTGTCTCAAAAAAATTAAAATCTGTCAAACTATTATCGAAATCTGACGAACAAGAGTGGAACTCTGTCTCTCGAGTGTCGAATTCTCCAGACAAGTGTCGAAATCTGTCGAACAACTGTCGAAGTTTCTCAAACAAGGGTCTAAATCTGTAAATCAAGTGTCTAAATCTGTCGAACAAGTGTCGAAATCTGTCGAACAAGAGTCGAAAACCGTTGAATATGTGCCCAAATCTATCGAACAAGTGTCGAAATCTGTTGAATACGTGTGAAAATCTATCGTAGAAGTGTCGAAAACAGTCGATCAATTGTCGAAATAAATCGAGTACGTGCCGTAATCTGTCGTGCAAGTGTGGAAGTTTCTCAAAGAAGGGTCTAAATCTGTCGAACAAGTGTCTAAATCTGTCGAACAAGTGTCGAAATCTGTTAAACAAGTATCGAAATCTGTCTCTCGAGGGTCGGGTTTTCTCAAACAAGGGTCTAAATCTGTCGAACAAGTGGCGAAATCTGTCGAACAAGTGTCAAAATCTGTCGAACAAGTGTCGAAATCTGTCGAACAAGTATCTAAGTTTGTCAAACAAGTGTCCATATAGGTCAAAACATTGTCGAAATCTGTCTCAAAAAATTCAAAATCTGTCAAACTATTATCGAAATCTGACGAACAAGAGTGGAACTCTGTCTCTCGAGTGTCGAATTCTCCAGACAAGTGTCGAAATCTGTCGAACAACTGTCGAAGTTTCTCAAACAAGGGTCTAAATCTGTAAATCAAGTGTCTAAATCTGTCGAACAAGTGTCGAAATCTGTCAAACAAGTATCGAAATCTGTCTCTCGAGTGTCGAGTTTTCTCAAACAAGGGTCTAAATCTGTCTCAAAAGTGTAAAAATCTTTCGGACAAACGTCGAAATCTGTCGAACAAGAGTAGAAATCTGTTGAATACGTGTCCAAATCTATCGAACAAGTGTCGATATCTGTTGAATACGTGTGAAAATCTGTCGAACAAGTGTCGAAAACAATCGATCAATTGTCGAAATAAATCGAGTACGTGCCGAAATCTGTCGTGCAAGTGTCGAAGTTTCTCATAGAAGGGTCTAAATCTGTCGAACAAGTGTCTAAATCTGTCGAACAAGTGTCGAAATCTGTTAAACAAGTGTCTAAATCTGTCGAACAAGTATCGAAATCTGTCTCTCGAGGGTCGGGTTTTCTCAAACAAGGGTCTAAATCTGTCGAACAACTGTCGAAATCTGTCTCACACTTGTCGAAATCTGTCAAACAAGTATCGAAATCTGTCTCTCGAGTGTCGAGTTTTCTCAAACAAGGGTCTAAATCTGCCTCAAAAGTGTAAAAATCTTTCGGACAAACGTCGAAATCTGTCGAACAAGAGTAGAAATCTGTTGAATACGTGTCCAAATCTATCGAACAAATGTCGATATCTGTTGAATACGTGTGAAAATCTGTCGAACAAGTGTCGAAAACAATCGATCAATTGTCGAAATAAATCGAGTACGTGTCTAAATCTGTCGAACAAGTGTCTAAATCTGTCGAACAAATGTCGAAATCTGTCGAACAAGTGTCGAAATCTGTGAAACAAGTATCGAAATCTGTCTCTCGAGTGTCGAGTTTTCTCAAACAAGGGTCTAAATCTGTCTCAAAAGTGTAAAAATCTTTCGGACAAACGTCGAAATCTGTCGAACAAGAGTAGAAATCTGTTGAATACGTGTCCAAATCTATCGAACAAGTGTCGAAATCTGTTGAATACGTGTGAAAATCTATCGTAGAAGTGTCGAAAACAGTCGATCAATTGTCGAAATAAATGGAGTACGTTCCGAAATCTGTCCTGCAAGTGTCGAAGTTTCTCAAAGAAGGGTCTAAATCTGTCATACAAGTGTCTAAATCTGTCGAACAAGTGTCGAAATCTGTTAAACAAGTATCGAAATCTGTCTCTCGAGGGTCGGGTTTTCTCAAACAAGGGTCTAAATCTGTCGAACAAGTGGCGAAATCTGTCGAACAAGTATCAAAATCTGTCGAACAAGTGTCGAAATCTGTCGAACAAGTATCTAAGTTTGTCAAACAAGTGTCCATATAGGTCAAAACATTGTCGAAATCTGTCTCAAAAAATTCAAAATCTGTCAAACTATTATCGAAATCTGACGAACAAGAGTGGAACTCTGTCTCTCGAGTGTCGAATTCTCCAGACAAGTGTCGAAATCTGTCGAACAACTGTCGAAGTTTCTCAAACAAGGGTCTAAATTTGTAAATCAAGTGTCCAAATCTTTCGGACAAACGTCTAAATCTGTCGAACAAGTGTCGAAATCTGTCACACAATTGTCGAAGTCTGTCAAACAAGTATCGAAATCTGTAACTCGATCGTCGAGTTTTCTCAAACAAGGGTCTAAATCTGTCGAACAAGTGTTGAAATCTGTCGAACAAGTATCGAAAACTGTCGAACAAGTGTCTAACTTTGTCGAACAAATGTCGAAATCTAACAAACAAGTGTCAAAATCTGTCGAACAAGTCTCGAAGTTTGTTAATCAAGTGTCCAAATTTGTAGAACAAGCATCCAAATCTGTCGAACAACTGTCGAAATCTGTCACACACTTGTCGAAATCTGTCAAACAAGTGTCGAAATCTGTCTCTCGAGGGTCGAGTTTTCTGAATCAAGGCTCTAAATCTGTCGAACAACTGTTGAAATCTGACTCACAATTGTCGAAATCTGTCAAACAAGTGTCGAAATCTGTAACTCGATCGTCGAGTTTTCTCAAACAAGGGTCTAAATCTGTCTCAAAAGTGTAAAAATCTTTCGGACAAACGTCGAAATCGGTCGAACAAGATTCGAAATCTGTTGAATACGTGTCCAAATCTATCGAACAAGTGTCGATATTTGTTGAATACGTGTGAAAATCTGTCGAACAAGTGTCGAAAACAATCGATCAATTGTCGAAATAAATCGAGTACGTGTCCAAATCTGACGTGCAAGTGTCTAAATCTGTCGGACAAGGGTTGAAATCCAACAAACAAGCGGCGAAATCTGCCAAACAAGTGTCGAAATCTATCTCCCTAGTGCCGAATCTTCCAGCCAAGTGTCGAAATCTGTCGAACATGTGTCGAAGTTTCTCAAAGAAGGGTCTAAATCTGTCGAACAAGTGTCGAAATCTGTCGAACAAGTGTCGAAAACTGTCGACCAAGTGTCGAAATCTGTCGAACAAGTGGAGAAATCTGTCGAACAAGTGTCGAAATCTGTCGAACAAGTGTCGAAATCTGTCGAACGAGTATCGAAGTTTGTCAAACAAGTGCCCGAATAGGTCGAAACCTTGTCGAAATCTGTCTCAAAAGTGTCAAAATCTTTCAAACAATTGTCGAAATCTGACGAACAAGAGTGGAACTCTGTCTCTCGAGTGTCGAATTGTCCAGACAAGTGTCGAAATCTGTCGAACAAGTCTGGAATGTTTGTCGAGCAAATGTCGAAATCTATTGAACAAGTGTCGAAATCTGTCGGACAAGTGTCGAAATCTAACAAACAAGTGTCAAAATCTGTCGAACAAGTCTCGAAGTTTGTTAATCAAGTGTCCAAATTTGTAGAACAAGGATCCAAATATGTCAAACAAGTGTCTAAATCTGTCTCTCGAGTGTCGAGTTTTCTCAAACAAGGGTCTAAATCTGTCGAACAAGTGTCGTAATCTGTCGAACAAGTGTCGAAACCTGTCGAACAAGTGTCGAAGTTTGTCAAACATGTGCCCAAATAGGTCGAATCATTGTCGAAATCTGTCTCAAAAATTTCAAATGTTTTCAAACGATTATCGAAATCTGACGAACAAGAGTGGAACTCTGTCTCTCGAGTGTCGAATTCTCCAGACAAGTGTCGAAATCTGTCGAACAAGTCTGGAATGTTTGTCGAGCAAATGTCGAAATCTATTGAACAAGTGTCGAAATCTGTCAAACAAGTGTCGAAATCTGTCGAACAAGTCTCGAAGTTTGTTAATCTAGTGTCCAAATTTGTAGAACAAGCATCCAAATCTGTCGCACAAGTGTCGAAATCTGTCACACAATTGTCGAAATCTATCAAACAAGTGTCGAAATCTGTCTCTCGATCGTCGAGTTTTCTCAAACAAGTGTCTAAATCTGTCGAACAACTGTCGAAATCTGTCTTACAATTGTCGAAATCTGTCGGACAAGTGTCGAAGTTTGTCGAAAAAGTGTCGAAGTTTGTCGAACAAGTGTCGAAGTTTGTCGACCAAATGTCGAAATCTAACAAACACGTGTCAAAATCTGTCGAACAAGTGTCGAAAGTTTGTCAAACATGTGCCCAAATAGGTCGAAACATTGTCGAAATCTGTCTCAAAAATGTCAAATTCTTTTAAACGATTGTCGAAATCGGACGAACAAGAGTGGAACTCTGTATATCGAGTGTCGAATTCTCGAAACAAGTGTCGTTTCTCAAACAAGGGTCTATAAATGTAAATCAAGTGTCCTAATCTTTCGGGCGTACGTCGAAATCTGTCGAACAAGAGACGAAATCTGTTGCATATGTGTCCAAATCTATTGAACAAGTGTCGATATTTGTTGAATACGTGTGAAAATCTGTCGAACAAGTGTCGAAAACAATCTATCAATTGTCGAAATAAATCGAGTACGTGTCCAAATCTGACGTGCAAGTGTCTAAATCTGTCGAACAAGTGTCGAAATCTGTCGAACGAGTATCGAAGTTTGTCAAACAAGTGCCCGAATAGGTCGAAACCTTGTCGAAATCTGTCTCAAAAGTGTCAAAATCTTTCAAACAATTGTCGAAATCTGACGAACAAGAGTGGAACTCTGTCTCTCGAGTGTCGAATTCTCCAGACAAGTGTCGAAATCTGTCGAACAAGTCTGGAATGTTCGTCGAACAAATGTCTAAATCTGTCGAACAAGTGCCGAAATCTGTCAAACAAGTGTCGAAATCTGTCGAACAAGTCTCGAAGTTTGTTAATCTAGTGTCCAAATTTGTAGAACAAGCATCCAAATCTGTCGCACAAGTGTCGAAATCTGTCACACAATTGTCGAAATCTATCAAACAAGTGTCGAAATCTGTCTCTCGATCGTCGAGTTTTCTCAAACAAGCGTCTAAATCTGTCGAACAACTGTCGAAATCTGTCTTACAATTGTCGAAATCTGTCGGACAAGTGTCGAAGTTTGTCGAACAAGTGTCGAAGTTTGTCGAACAAGTGTCGTTTCTCAAACAAGGGTCTAAAAATGTAAATCAAGTGTCCAAATCTTTCGAGGGTACGTCGAAATCTGTCGAACAAGAGACGAAATCTGTTGCATACGTGTCCAAATCTATTGAACAAGTGTCGATATTTGTTGAATACGTGTGAAAATCTGTCGAACAAGTGTCGAAAACAATCGATCAATTGTCGAAATAAATCGAGTACGTGTCCAAATCTGACGTGCAAGTGTCTAAATCTGTCGAACAAGTGTCGAAATCTGTCGAACGAGTATCGAAGTTTGTCAAACAAGTGCCCGAATAGGTCGAAACCTTCTCGAAATCTGTCTCAAAAGTGTCAAAATCTTTCAAACAATTGTCGAAATCTGACGAACAAGAGTGGAACTCTGTCTCTCGAGTGTCGAATTCTCCAGACAAGTGTCGAAATCTGTCGAACAAGTCTGGAATGTTCGTCGAGCAAATGTCTAAATCTGTCGAACAAGTGTCGAAATCAGTCAAACAAGTGTCGAAATCTGTCGAACAAGTCTCGAAGTTTGTTAATCTAGTGTCCAAATTTGTAGAACAAGCATCCAAATCTGTCGCACAAGTGTCGAAATCTGTCACACAATTGTCGAAATCTATCAAACAAGTGTCGAAATCTGTCTCTCGATCGTCGAGTTTTCTCAAACAAGTGTCTAAATCTGTCGAACAACTGTCGAAATCTGTCTTACAATTGTCGAAATCTGTCGGACAAGTGTCGAAGTTTGTCGAACAAGTGTCGAAGTTTGTCGAACAAGTGTCGTTTCTCAAACAAGGGTCTAAAAATGTAAATCAAGTGTCCAAATCTTTCGAGCGTACGTCGAAATCTGTCGAACAAGAGACGAAATCTGTTGCATACGTGTCCAAATCTATTGAACAAGTGTCGATATTTGTTGAATACGTGTGAAAATCTGTCGAACAAGTGTCGAAAACAATCGATCAATTGTCGAAATAAATCGAGTACGTGTCCAAATCTGACGTGCAAGTGTCTAAATCTGTCGAACAAGTGTCGAAATCTGTCGGACAAGTGTCGAAGTTTGTCGAACAAGTGTCGAAGTTTGTCGAACAAGTGTCGAAGTTTGTCGAACAAGTGTCGAAGTTTGTCGACCAAATGTCGAAATCTAACAAACAAGTGTCAAAATCTATCGAACAAGTGTCGAAGTTTGTCAAACATGTGCCCAAATAGGTCGAAACATTGTCGAAATCTGTCTCAAAAATGTCAAATTCTTTCAAACGATTGTCGAAATCGGACGAACAAGAGTGGAACTCTGTATATCGAGTGTCGAATTCTCGAAACAAGTGTCGTTTCTCAAACAAGGGTCTAAAAATGTAAATCAAGTGTCCAAATCTTTCGGGCGTACGTCGAAATCTGTCGAACAAGAGACGAAATCTGTTGCATACGTGTCCAAATCTATTGAACAAGTGTCGAAATCTGTTGAATAAGTGTGAAAATCTATCGAACAAGTGTCGATAAGAGTCGATCAATTGTCGAACTATGTCGAGTACGTGCCGAAATCTGTCCTGCAAGTGTCGAAATCTGTCGGACAAGTGTTGAGAACCAACAAACAAGTGTCGAAATCTGTCAAACAAGTGTCTAAATCTGTCGAACAAGTGTCGAAATCTGTTAAACAAGTATCGAAATCTGTCTCTCGAGGGTCGGGTTTTCTCAAACAAGGGTCTAAATCTGTCGAACAAGTGGCGAAATCTGTCGAACAAGTGTCAAAATCTGTCGAACAAGTTTCGAAATCTGTCGAACAAGTATCTAAGTTTGTCAAACAAGTGTCCATATAGGTCAAAACATTGTCGAAATCTGTGTGAAAAAAAAAATTCAAAATCTGTCAAACTATTATCGAAATCTGACGAACAAGAGTGGAACTCTGTCACTCGAGTGTCGAATTCTCCAGACAATTGTCGAAATCTGCCGAACAACTGTCGAAGTTTCTCAAACAAGGGTCTAAATCTGTAAATCAAGTGTCCAAATCTTTCAGACAAACTTCGAAATCTGTCGAACAAGAGTCGAAAACTGTTGAATATGTGTCCAAATCTATCGAACAAGTGTCGAAATCTGTTGAATACGTGTGAAAATCTATCGTAGAAGTGTCGAAAACAGTCGATCAATTGTCGAAATAAATCGAGTACGTGCCGAAATCTGTCGTGCAAGTGTCGAAGTTTCTCAAAGAAGGGTATAAATCTGTCGAACAAGTGTCTAAATCTGTCGAACAAGTGTCTAAATCTGTCGAACAAGTGTCGAAATCTGTTAAACAAGTATCGAAATCTGTCTCTCGAGGGTCGGGTTTTCTCAAACAAGGGTCTAAATCTGTCCAACAAGTGGCGAAATCTGTCGAACAAGTGTCAAAATCTGTCGAACAAGTGTCAAAATCTGTCGAACAAGTGTCGAAATCTGTCGAACAAGTATCTAAGTTTGTCCATATAGGTCAAAACATTGTCGAAATCTGTCTCAAAAAATTCAAAATCTGTCAAACTATTATCGAAATCTGACGAACAAGAGTGGAACTCTGTCTCTCGAGTGTCGAATTCTCCAGACAAGTGTCGAAATCTGTCGAACAACTGTCGAAGTTTCTCAAACAAGGGTCTAAATCTGTAAATAAAGTGTCTAAATCTGTCGAACAAGTGTCGAAATCTGTTGAATACGTGTGAAAATCTATCGAACAAGTGTCGATAACAGTCGATCAATTGTCGAACTATGTAAAGTACGTGCCGAAATCTGTCGAACAAGTGTCGAAATCTGTTAAACAAGTATCGAAATCTGTCTCTCGAGGGTCGGGTTGTCTCAAACAAGGGTCTAAATCTGTCGAACAACTGTCGAAATCTGTCTCACAATTGTCGAAATCTGTCAAACAAGTATCGAAATCTGTCTCTCGAGTGTCGAGTTTTCTCAAACAAGGGTCTATATCTGTCTCAAAAGTGTAAAAATCTTTCGGACAAACGTCGAAATCTGTCGAACAAGAGTAGAAATCTGTTGAATACGTGTCCAAATCTATAGAACAAGTGTCGAAATCTGTTGAATACGTGTGAAAATCTATCGTAGAAGTGTCGAAAACAGTCGATCAATTGTCGAAATAAATCGGGTACGTTCCGAAATCTGTCGTGCAAGTGTCGAAGTTTCTCAAAGAAGGGTCTAAATCTGTCGAACAAGTGTCTAAATCTGTCGAACAAGTGTCGAAATCTGTGAAACAAGTATCGAAATCTGTCTCTCGAGTGTCGAGTTTTCTCAAACAAGGGTCTAAATCTGTCTCAAAAGTGTAAAAATCTTTCGGACAAACGTCGAAATCTGTCGAACAAGAGTAGAAATCTGTTGAATACGTGTCCAAATCTATCGAACAAGTGTCGATATCTGTTGAATACGTGTGAAAATCTGTCGAACAAGTGTCGAAAACAATCGATCAATTGTCGAAATAAATCGAGTACGTGTCTAAATCTGTCGAACAAGTGTCTAAATCTGTCGAACAAATGTCGAAATCTGTCGAACAAGTATCGAAATCTGTCGAACAAGTGGCGAAATCTGTCGAATAAGTGTCAAAATCTGTCGAACAAGTGTCGAAATCTGTCGAACAAGAGACGAAATCTGTTGCATACGTGTCCAAATCTATTGAACAAGTGTCGATATTTGTTGAATACGTGTGAAAATCTGTCGAACAAGTGTCGAAAACAATCGATCAATTGTCGAAATAAATCGAGTACGTGTCCAAATCTGACGTGCAAGTGTCTAAATCTGTCGAACAAGTGTCGAAATCTGTCGGACAAGTGTCGAAGTTTGTCGAACAAGTGTCGAAGTTTGTCGAACAAGTGTCGAAGTTTGTCGAACAAGTGTCGAAGTTTGTCGACCAAATGTCGAAATCTAACAAACAAGTGTCAAAATCTATCGAACAAGTGTCGAAGTTTGTCAAACATGTGCCCAAATAGGTCGAAACATTGTCGAAATCTGTCTCAAAAATGTCAAATTCTTTCAAACGATTGTCGAAATCGGACGAACAAGAGTGGAACTCTGTATATCGAGTGTCGAATTCTCGAAACAAGTGTCGTTTCTCAAACAAGGGTCTAAAAATGTAAATCAAGTGTCCAAATCTTTCGGGCGTACGTCGAAATCTGTCGAACAAGAGACGAAATCTGTTGCATACGTGTCCAAATCTATTGAACAAGTGTCGAAATCTGTTGAATAAGTGTGAAAATCTATCGAACAAGTGTCGATAAGAGTCGATCAATTGTCGAACTATGTCGAGTACGTGCCGAAATCTGTCCTGCAAGTGTCGAAATCTGTCGGACAAGTGTTGAGAACCAACAAACAAGTGTCGAAATCTGCCAAACAAGTGTCGAAATCTGTCTCTCTAGTGCCGAAATTTCCCGCCAAGTGTCGAAATCTGTCAAACAAGTATCTAAATCTGTCGAACAAGTGTCGAAATCTGTTAAACAAGTATCGAAATCTGTCTCTCGAGGGTCGGGTTTTCTCAAACAAGGGTCTAAATCTGTCGAACAAGTGGCGAAATCTGTCGAACAAGTGTCAAAATCTGTCGAACAAGTTTCGAAATCTGTCGAACAAGTATCTAAGTTTGTCAAACAAGTGTCCATATAGGTCAAAACATTGTCGAAATCTGTCTCAAAAAATTCAAAATCTGTCAAACTATTATCGAAATCTGACGAACAAGAGTGGAACTCTGTCACTCGAGTGTCGAATTCTCCAGACAATTGTCGAAATCTGCCGAACAACTGTCGATGTTTCTCAAACAAGGGTCTAAATCTGTAAATCAAGTGTCCAAATCTTTCAGACAAACTTCGAAATCTGTCGAACAAGAGTCGAAAACTGTTGAATATGTGTCCAAATCTATCGAACAAGTGTCGAAATCTGTTGAATACGTGTGAAAATCTATCGTAGAAGTGTCGAAAACAGTCGATCAATTGTCGAAATAAATCGAGTACGTGCCGAAATCTGTCGTGCAAGTGTCGAAGTTTCTCAAAGAAGGGTATAAATCTGTCGAACAAGTGTCTAAATCTGTCGAACAAGTGTCTAAATCTGTCGAACAAGTGTCGAAATCTGTTAAACAAGTATCGAAATCTGTCTCTCGAGGGTCGGGTTTTCTCAAACAAGGGTCTAAATCTGTCCAACAAGTGGCGAAATCTGTCGAACAAGTGTCAAAATCTGTCGAACAAGTGTCAAAATCTGTCGAACAAGTGTCGAAATCTGTCGAACAAGTATCTAAGTTTGTCCATATAGGTCAAAACATTGTCGAAATCTGTCTCAAAAAATTCAAAATCTGTCAAACTATTATCGAAATCTGACGAACAAGAGTGGAACTCTGTCTCTCGAGTGTCGAATTCTCCAGACAAGTGTCGAAATCTGTCGAACAACTGTCGAAGTTTCTCAAACAAGGGTCTAAATCTGTAAATAAAGTGTCTAAATCTGTCGAACAAGTGTCGAAATCTGTTGAATACGTGTGAAAATCTATCGAACAAGTGTCGATAACAGTCGATCAATTGTCGAACTATGTAAAGTACGTGCCGAAATCTGTCCTGCAAGTGTCGAAATCTGTCTCTCTAGTGCCGAATTTTCCAGCCAAGTGGCGAAATCTGTCAAACAAGTGTCTAAATCTGTCGAACAAGTGTCGAAATCTGTTAAACAAGTATCGAAATCTGTCTCTCGAGGGTCGGGTTGTCTCAAACAAGGGTCTAAATCTGTCGAACAACTGTCGAAATCTGTCTCACAATTGTCGAAATCTGTCAAACAAGTATCGAAATCTGTCTCTCGAGTGTCGAGTTTTCTCAAACAAGGGTCTATATCTGTCTCAAAAGTGTAAAAATCTTTCGGACAAACGTCGAAATCTGTCGAACAAGAGTAGAAATCTGTTGAATACGTGTCCAAATCTATAGAACAAGTGTCGAAATCTGTTGAATACGTGTGAAAATCTATCGTAGAAGTGTCGGAAACAGTCGATCAATTGTCGAAATAAATCGGGTACGTGCCGAAATCTGTCGTGCAAGTGTCGAAGTTTCTCAAAGAAGGGTCTAAATCTGTCGAACAAGTGTCTAAATCTGTCGAACAAGTGTCAAAATCTGTGAAACAAGTATCGAAATCTGTCTCTCGAGTGTCGAGTTTTCTCAAACAAGGGTCTAAATCTGTCTCAAAAGTGTAAAAATCTTTCGGACAAACGTCGAAATCTGTCGAACAAGAGTAGAAATCTGTTGAATACGTGTCCAAATCTATCGAACAAGTGTCGATATCTGTTGAATACGTGTGAAAATCTGTCGAACAAGTGTCGAAAACAATCGATCAATTGTCGAAATAAATCGAGTACGTGTCTAAATCTGTCGAACAAGTGTCTAAATCTGTCGAACAAATGTCGAAATCTGTCGAACAAGTATCGAAATCTGTCGAACAAGTGGCGAAATCTGTCGAATAAGTGTCAAAATCTGTCGAACAAGTGTCGAAATCTGTCGAACAAGTGGCGAAATCTGTCGAACAAGTGTCAAAATCTGTCGAACAAGTGTCGAAATCTGTCGAACAAGTATCTAAGTTTGTCAAACAAGTGTCCATATAGGTCAAAACATTGTCGAAATCTGTCTCAAAAAATTCAAAATCTGTCAAACTATTATCGAAATCTGACGAACAAGAGTGGAACTCTGTCTCTCGAGTGTCGAATTCTCCAGACAAGTGTCGAAATCTGTCGAACAACTGTCGAAGTTTCTCAAACAAGGGTCTAAATCTGTAAATCAAGTGTCCAAATCTTTCGGACAAACGTCGAAATCTGTCGAACAAGAGTCGAAAACTGTTGAACAAGTATCGAAATCTGTCTTTCGAGGGTCGAGTTTTCTCAAACAAGGGTCTAAATCTGTCGAACAAATGTCGAAATCTAACAAACAAGTGTCAAAATCTGTCGAACAAGTCTCAAAGTTTGTTAATCAAGTGTCCAAATTTGTAGAACAAGTGTCGAAATCTGTCTCTCTAGTGCCGAATTTTCCAGCCAAGTGGCGAAATCTGTCGAACAAGTGTCCAAACCTGTCGAACAAATGTCGATATTTGTCAAGAAAGTGTCCAAATGGGTCGAAACATAGTCGAAATCTGTCTCAAAAGTTTCAAAATCTTTCAAACAATTGTCGAAATCTGACGAACAAGAGTGGAACTCTGTCTTTTGAGTGTCGAATTCTCCGGACAAGTGTCGAAATCTGTCGAACAACTGTCGAAGTTTCTCAAACAAGGGTCTAAATCTGTAAATAAAGTGTCTAAATCTGTCGAACAAGTGTCGAAATCTGTTGAATACGTGTGAAAATCTATTGAACAAGTGTCGATAACAGTCGATCAATTGTCGAACTATGTAAAGTACGTGCCGAAATCTGTCCTGCAAGTGTCGAAATCTGTCTCTCTAGTGCCGAATTTTCCAGCCAAGTGGCGAAATCTGTCAAACAAGTGTCTAAATCTGTCGAACAAGTGTCGAAATCTGTTAAACAAGTATCGAAATCTGTCTCTCGAGGGTCGGGTTTTCTCAAACAAGGGTCTAAATCTGTCGAACAACTGTCGAAATCTGTCTCACAATTGTCGAAATCTGTCAAACAAGTATCGAAATCTGTCTCTCGAGTGTCGAGTTTTCTCAAACAAGGGTCTATATCTGTCTCAAAAGTGTAAAAATCTTTCGGACAAACGTCGAAATCTGTCGAACAAGAGTAGAAATCTGTTGAATACGTGTCCAAATCTATAGAACAAGTGTCGAAATCTGTTGAATACGTGTGAAAATCTATCGTAGAAGTGTCGAAAACAGTCGATCAATTGTCGAAATAAATCGGGTACGTGCCGAAATCTGTCGTGCAAGTGTCGAAGTTTCTCAAAGAAGGGTCTAAATCTGTCGAACAAGTGTCTAAATCTGTCGAACAAGTGTCGAAATCTGTGAAACAAGTATCGAAATCTGTCTCTCGAGTGTCGAGTTTTCTCAAACAAGGGTCTAAATCTGTCTCAAAAGTGTAAAAATCTTTCGGACAAACGTCGAAATCTGTCGAACAAGAGTAGAAATCTGTTGAATACGTGTCCAAATCTATCGAACAAGTGTCGATATCTGTTGAATACGTGTGAAAATCTGTCGAACAAGTGTCGAAAACAATCGATCAATTGTCGAAATAAATCGAGTACGTGTCTAAATCTGTCGAACAAGTGTCTAAATCTGTCGAACAAATGTCGAAATCTGTCGAACAAGTATCGAAATCTGTCGAACAAGTGGCGAAATCTGTCGAATAAGTGTCAAAATCTGTCGAACAAGTGTCGAAATCTGTCGAACAAGTGGCGAAATCTGTCGAACAAGTGTCAAAATCTGTCGAACAAGTGTCGAAATCTGTCGAACAAGTATCTAAGTTTGTCAAACAAGTGTCCATATAGGTCAAAACATTGTCGAAATCTGTCTCAAAAAATTCAAAATCTGTCAAACTATTATCGAAATCTGACGAACAAGAGTGGAACTCTGTCTCTCGAGTGTCGAATTCTCCAGACAAGTGTCGAAATCTGTCGAACAACTGTCGAAGTTTCTCAAACAAGGGTCTAAATCTGTAAATCAAGTGTCCAAATCTTTCGGACAAACGTCGAAATCTGTCGAACAAGAGTCGAAAACTGTTGAACAAGTATCGAAATCTGTCTTTCGAGAGTCGAGTTTTCTCAAACAAGGGTCTAAATCTGTCGAACAAATGTCGAAATCTAACAAACAAGTGTCAAAATCTGTCGAACAAGTCTCAAAGTTTGTTAATCAAGTGTCCAAATTTGTAGAACAAGTGTCGAAATCTGTCTCTCTAGTGCCGAATTTTCCAGCCAAGTGGCGAAATCTGTCGAACAAGTGTCGAAACCTGTCGAACAAATGTCGATATTTGTCAAGAAAGTGTCCAAATGGGTCGAAACATAGTCGAAATCTGTCTCAAAAGTTTCAAAATCTTTCAAACAATTGTCGAAATCTGACGAACAAGAGTGGAACTCTGTCTTTTGAGTGTCGAATTCTCCGGACAAGTGTCGAAATCTGTCGAACAACTGTCGAAGTTTCTCAAACAAGGGTCTAAATCTGTAAATAAAGTGTCTAAATCTGTCGAACAAGTGTCGAAATCTGTTGAATACGTGTGAAAATCTATTAAACAAGTGTCGATAACAGTCGATCAATTGTCGAACTATGTAAAGTACGTGCCGAAATCTGTCCTGCAAGTGTCGAAATCTGTCTCTCTAGTGCCGAATTTTCCAGCCAAGTGGCGAAATCTGTCAAACAAGTGTCTAAATCTGTCGAACAAGTGTCGAAATCTGTTAAACAAGTATCGAAATCTGTCTCTCGAGGGTCGGGTTTTCTCAAACAAGGGTCTAAATCTGTCGAACAACTGTCGAAATCTGTCTCACAATTGTCGAAATCTGTCAAACAAGTATCGAAATCTGTCTCTCGAGTGTCGAGTTTTCTCAAACAAGGGTCTATATCTGTCTCAAAAGTGTAAAAATCTTTCGGACAAACGTCGAAATCTGTCGAACAAGAGTAGAAATCTGTTGAATACGTGTCCAAATCTATAGAACAAGTGTCGAAATCTGTTGAATACGTGTGAAAATCTATCGTAGAAGTGTCGAAAACAGTCGATCAATTGTCGAAATAAATCGGGTACGTGCCGAAATCTGTCGTGCAAGTGTCGAAGTTTCTCAAAGAAGGGTCTAAATCTGTCGAACAAGTGTCTAAATCTGTCGAACAAGTGTCGAAATCTGTGAAACAAGTATCGAAATCTATCGAACAAGTGTCGATATCTGTTGAATACGTGTGAAAATCAGTCGAACAAGTGTCGAAAACAATCGATCAGTTGTCGAAATAAATCGAGTACGTGTCTAAATCTGTCGAACAAGTGTCTAAATCTGTCGAACAAATGTCGAAATCTGTCGAACAAGTATCGAAATCTGTCGAACAAGTGGCGAAATCTGTCGAATAAGTGTCAAAATCTGTCGAACAAGTGTCGAAATCTGTCGAACAAGTATCTAAGTTTGTCAAACAAGTGTCCATATAGGTCGAAACATTGTCGAAATCTGTCTCAAAAAATTCAAAATCTGTCAAACTATTATCGAAATCTGACGAACAAGAGTGGAACTCTGTCTCTCGAGTGTCGAATTCTCCAGACAAGTGTCGAAATCTGTCGAACAACTGTCGAAGTTTCTCAAACAAGGGTCTAAATCTGTAAATCAAGTGTCCATATCTTTCGGACAAACGTCGAAATCTGTCGAACAAGAGTCGAAAACTGTTGAATATGTGTCCAAATCTATCGAACAAGTGTCGAAATCTGTTGAATACGTGTGAAAATCTATCGTAGAAGTGTCGAAAACAGTCGATCAATTGTCGAAATAAATCGAGTACGTGCCGAAATCTGTCGTGCAAGCGTCGAAGTTTCTCAAAGAAGGGTCTAAATCTGTCGAACAAGTGTCTAAATCTGTCGAACAAGTGTCGAAATCTGTTAAACAAGTATCGAAATCTGTCTCTCGAGGGTCGGGTTTTCTCAAACAAGGGTCTAAATCTGTCGAACAACTGTCGAAATCTGTCGAATAAGTGTCTAAATCTGTCGAACAAGTGTCGAAATCTGTCGAACAAGTATCTAAGTTTGTCAAACAAGTGTCCATATAGGTCAAAACATTGTCGAAATCTGTCTCAAAAAAATTAAAATCTGTCAAACTATTATCGAAATCTGACGAACAAGAGTGGAACTCTGTCTCTCGAGTGTCGAATTCTCCAGACAAGTGTCGAAATCTGTCGAACAACTGTCGAAGTTTCTCAAACAAGGGTCTAAATCTGTAAATCAAGTGTCTAAATCTGTCGAACAAGTGTCGAAATCTGTCGAACAAGAGTCGAAAACCGTTGAATATGTGCCCAAATCTATCGAACAAGTGTCGAAATCTGTTGAATACGTGTGAAAATCTATCGTAGAAGTGTCGAAAACAGTCGATCAATTGTCGAAATAAATCGAGTACGTGCCGTAATCTGTCGTGCAAGTGTGGAAGTTTCTCAAAGAAGGGTCTAAATCTGTCGAACAAGTGTCTAAATCTGTCGAACAAGTGTCGAAATCTGTTAAACAAGTATCGAAATCTGTCTCTCGAGGGTCGGGTTTTCTCAAACAAGGGTCTAAATCTGTCGAACAAGTGGCGAAATCTGTCGAACAAGTGTCAAAATCTGTCGAACAAGTGTCGAAATCTGTCGAACAAGTATCTAAGTTTGTCAAACAAGTGTCCATATAGGTCAAAACATTGTCGAAATCTGTCTCAAAAAATTCAAAATCTGTCAAACTATTATCGAAATCTGACGAACAAGAGTGGAACTCTGTCTCTCGAGTGTCGAATTCTCCAGACAAGTGTCGAAATCTGTCGAACAACTGTCGAAGTTTCTCAAACAAGGGTCTAAATCTGTAAATCAAGTGTCTAAATCTGTCGAACAAGTGTCGAAATCTGTCAAACAAGTATCGAAATCTGTCTCTCGAGTGTCGAGTTTTCTCAAACAAGGGTCTAAATCTGTCTCAAAAGTGTAAAAATCTTTCGGACAAACGTCGAAATCTGTCGAACAAGAGTAGAAATCTGTTGAATACGTGTCCAAATCTATCGAACAAGTGTCGATATCTGTTGAATACGTGTGAAAATCTGTCGAACAAGTGTCGAAAACAATCGATCAATTGTCGAAATAAATCGAGTACGTGCCGAAATCTGTCGTGCAAGTGTCGAAGTTTCTCATAGAAGGGTCTAAATCTGTCGAACAAGTGTCTAAATCTGTCGAACAAGTGTCGAAATCTGTTAAACAAGTGTCTAAATCTGTCGAACAAGTATCGAAATCTGTCTCTTGAGGGTCGGGTTTTCTCAAACAAGGGTCTAAATCTGTCGAACAACTGTCGAAATCTGTCTCACACTTGTCGAAATCTGTCAAACAAGTATCGAAATCTGTCTCTCGAGTGTCGAGTTTTCTCAAACAAGGGTCTAAATCTGTCTCAAAAGTGTAAAAATCTTTCGGACAAACGTCGAAATCTGTCGAACAAGAGTAGAAATCTGTTGAATACGTGTCCAAATCTATCGAACAAATGTCGATAACTGTTGAATACGTGTGAAAATCTGTCGAACAAGTGTCGAAAACAATCGATCAATTGTCGAAATAAATCGAGTACGTGTCTAAATCTGTCGAACAAGTGTCTAAATCTGTCGAACAAATGTCGAAATCTGTCGAACAAGTGTCGAAATCTGTGAAACAAGTATCGAAATCTGTCTCTCGAGTGTCGAGTTTTCTCAAACAAGGGTCTAAATCTGTCTCAAAAGTGTAAAAATCTTTCGGACAAACGTCGAAATCTGTCGAACAAGAGTAGAAATCTGTTGAATACGTGTCCAAATCTATCGAACAAGTGTCGAAATCTGTTGAATACGTGTGAAAATCTATCGTAGAAGTGTCGAAAACAGTCGATCAATTGTCGAAATAAATGGAGTACGTTCCGAAATCTGTCCTGCAAGTGTCGAAGTTTCTCAAAGAAGGGTCTAAATCTGTCATACAAGTGTCTAAATCTGTCGAACAAGTGTCGAAATCTGTTAAACAAGTATCGAAATCTGTCTCTCGAGGGTCGGGTTTTCTCAAACAAGGGTCTAAATCTGTCGAACAAGTGGCGAAATCTGTCGAACAAGTATCAAAATCTGTCGAACAAGTGTCGAAATCTGTCGAACAAGTATCTAAGTTTGTCAAACAAGTGTCCATATAGGTCAAAACATTGTCGAAATCTGTCTCAAAAAATTCAAAGTCTGTCAAACAAGTATCGAAATCTGTAACTCGATCGTCGAGTTTTCTCAAACAAGGGTCTAAATCTGTCGAACAAGTGTCTAAATCTGTCGAACAAATGTCGAAATCTGTCGAACAAGTATCGAAATCTGTCGAACAAGTGGCGAAATCTGTCGAATAAGTGTCAAAATCTGTCGAACAAGTGTCGAAATCTGTCGAACAAGTGGCGAAATCTGTCGAACAAGTGTCAAAATCTGTCGAACAAGTGTCGAAATCTGTCGAACAAGTATCTAAGTTTGTCAAACAAGTGTCCATATAGGTCAAAACATTGTCGAAATCTGTCTCAAAAAATTCAAAATCTGTCAAACTATTATCGAAATCTGACGAACAAGAGTGGAACTCTGTCTCTCGAGTGTCGAATTCTCCAGACAAGTGTCGAAATCTGTCGAACAACTGTCGAAGTTTCTCAAACAAGGGTCTAAATCTGTAAATCAAGTGTCCAAATCTTTCGGACAAACGTCGAAATCTGTCGAACAAGAGTCGAAAACTGTTGAACAAGTATCGAAATCTGTCTTTCGAGGGTCGAGTTTTCTCAAACAAGGGTCTAAATCTGTCGAACAAATGTCGAAATCTAACAAACAAGTGTCAAAATCTGTCGAACAAGTCTCAAAGTTTGTTAATCAAGTGTCCAAATTTGTAGAACAAGTGTCGAAATCTGTCTCTCTAGTGCCGAATTTTCCAGCCAAGTGGCGAAATCTGTCGAACAAGTGTCGAAACCTGTCTCACACTTGTCGAAATCTGTGAAACAAGTATCGAAATCTGTCTCTCGAGTGTCGAGTTTTCTCAAACAAGGGTCTAAATCTGTCTCAAAAGTGTAAAAATCTTTCGGACAAACGTCGAAATCTGTCGAACAAGAGTAGAAATCTGTTGAATACGTGTCCAAATCTATCGAACAAGTGTCGATATCTGTTGAATACGTGTGAAAATCTGTCGAACAAGTGTCGAAAACAATCGATCAATTGTCGAAATAAATCGAGTACGTGTCTAAATCTGTCGAACAAGTGTCTAAATCTGTCGAACAAATGTCGAAATCTGTCGAACAAGTATCGAAATCTGTCGAACAAGTGGCGAAATCTGTCGAATAAGTGTCAAAATCTGTCGAACAAGTGTCGAAATCTGTCGAACAAGTGGCGAAATCTGTCGAACAAGTGTCAAAATCTGTCGAACAAGTGTCGAAATCTGTCGAACAAGTATCTAAGTTTGTCAAACAAGTGTCCATATAGGTCAAAACATTGTCGAAATCTGTCTCAAAAAATTCAAAATCTGTCAAACTATTATCGAAATCTGACGAACAAGAGTGGAACTCTGTCTCTCGAGTGTCGAATTCTCCAGACAAGTGTCGAAATCTGTCGAACAACTGTCGAAGTTTCTCAAACAAGGGTCTAAATCTGTAAATCAAGTGTCCAAATCTTTCGGACAAACGTCGAAATCTGTCGAACAAGAGTCGAAAACTGTTGAACAAGTATCGAAATCTGTCTTTCGAGGGTCGAGTTTTCTCAAACAAGGGTCTAAATCTGTCGAACAAATGTCGAAATCTAACAAACAAGTGTCAAAATCTGTCGAACAAGTCTCAAAGTTTGTTAATCAAGTGTCCAAATTTGTAGAACAAGTGTCGAAATCTGTCTCTCTAGTGCCGAATTTTCCAGCCAAGTGGCGAAATCTGTCGAACAAGTGTCGAAACCTGTCGAACAAATGTCGATATTTGTCAAGAAAGTGTCCAAATGGGTCGAAACATAGTCGAAATCTGTCTCAAAAGTTTCAAAATCTTTCAAACAATTGTCGAAATCTGACGAACAAGAGTGGAACTCTGTCTTTTGAGTGTCGAATTCTCCGGACAAGTGTCGAAATCTGTCGAACAACTGTCGAAGTTTCTCAAACAAGGGTCTAAATCTGTAAATAAAGTGTCTAAATCTGTCGAACAAGTGTCGAAATCTGTTGAATACGTGTGAAAATCTATTGAACAAGTGTCGATAACAGTCGATCAATTGTCGAACTATGTAAAGTACGTGCCGAAATCTGTCCTGCAAGTGTCGAAATCTGTCTCTCTAGTGCCGAATTTTCCAGCCAAGTGGCGAAATCTGTCAAACAAGTGTCTAAATCTGTCGAACAAGTGTCGAAATCTGTTAAACAAGTATCGAAATCTGTCTCTCGAGGGTCGGGTTTTCTCAAACAAGGGTCTAAATCTGTCGAACAACTGTCGAAATCTGTCTCACAATTGTCGAAATCTGTCAAACAAGTATCGAAATCTGTCTCTCGAGTGTCGAGTTTTCTCAAACAAGGGTCTATATCTGTCTCAAAAGTGTAAAAATCTTTCGGACAAACGTCGAAATCTGTCGAACAAGAGTAGAAATCTGTTGAATACGTGTCCAAATCTATAGAACAAGTGTCGAAATCTGTTGAATACGTGTGAAAATCTATCGTAGAAGTGTCGAAAACAGTCGATCAATTGTCGAAATAAATCGGGTACGTGCCGAAATCTGTCGTGCAAGTGTCGAAGTTTCTCAAAGAAGGGTCTAAATCTGTCGAACAAGTGTCTAAATCTGTCGAACAAGTGTCGAAATCTGTGAAACAAGTATCGAAATCTATCGAACAAGTGTCGATATCTGTTGAATACGTGTGAAAATCAGTCGAACAAGTGTCGAAAACAATCGATCAGTTGTCGAAATAAATCGAGTACGTGTCTAAATCTGTCGAACAAGTGTCTAAATCTGTCGAACAAATGTCGAAATCTGTCGAACAAGTATCGAAATCTGTCGAACAAGTGGCGAAATCTGTCGAATAAGTGTCAAAATCTGTCGAACAAGTGTCGAAATCTGTCGAACAAGTATCTAAGTTTGTCAAACAAGTGTCCATATAGGTCGAAACATTGTCGAAATCTGTCTCAAAAAATTCAAAATCTGTCAAACTATTATCGAAATCTGACGAACAAGAGTGGAACTCTGTCTCTCGAGTGTCGAATTCTCCAGACAAGTGTCGAAATCTGTCGAACAACTGTCGAAGTTTCTCAAACAAGGGTCTAAATCTGTAAATCAAGTGTCCATATCTTTCGGACAAACGTCGAAATCTGTCGAACAAGAGTCGAAAACTGTTGAATATGTGTCCAAATCTATCGAACAAGTGTCGAAATCTGTTGAATACGTGTGAAAATCTATCGTAGAAGTGTCGAAAACAGTCGATCAATTGTCGAAATAAATCGAGTACGTGCCGAAATCTGTCGTGCAAGCGTCGAAGTTTCTCAAAGAAGGGTCTAAATCTGTCGAACAAGTGTCTAAATCTGTCGAACAAGTGTCGAAATCTGTTAAACAAGTATCGAAATCTGTCTCTCGAGGGTCGGGTTTTCTCAAACAAGGGTCTAAATCTGTCGAACAACTGTCGAAATCTGTCGAATAAGTGTCTAAATCTGTCGAACAAGTGTCGAAATCTGTCGAACAAGTATCTAAGTTTGTCAAACAAGTGTCCATATAGGTCAAAACATTGTCGAAATCTGTCTCAAAAAAATTAAAATCTGTCAAACTATTATCGAAATCTGACGAACAAGAGTGGAACTCTGTCTCTCGAGTGTCGAATTCTCCAGACAAGTGTCGAAATCTGTCGAACAACTGTCGAAGTTTCTCAAACAAGGGTCTAAATCTGTAAATCAAGTGTCTAAATCTGTCGAACAAGTGTCGAAATCTGTCGAACAAGAGTCGAAAACCGTTGAATATGTGCCCAAATCTATCGAACAAGTGTCGAAATCTGTTGAATACGTGTGAAAATCTATCGTAGAAGTGTCGAAAACAGTCGATCAATTGTCGAAATAAATCGAGTACGTGCCGTAATCTGTCGTGCAAGTGTGGAAGTTTCTCAAAGAAGGGTCTAAATCTGTCGAACAAGTGTCTAAATCTGTCGAACAAGTGTCGAAATCTGTTAAACAAGTATCGAAATCTGTCTCTCGAGGGTCGGGTTTTCTCAAACAAGGGTCTAAATCTGTCGAACAAGTGGCGAAATCTGTCGAACAAGTGTCAAAATCTGTCGAACAAGTGTCGAAATCTGTCGAACAAGTATCTAAGTTTGTCAAACAAGTGTCCATATAGGTCAAAACATTGTCGAAATCTGTCTCAAAAAATTCAAAATCTGTCAAACTATTATCGAAATCTGACGAACAAGAGTGGAACTCTGTCTCTCGAGTGTCGAATTCTCCAGACAAGTGTCGAAATCTGTCGAACAACTGTCGAAGTTTCTCAAACAAGGGTCTAAATCTGTAAATCAAGTGTCTAAATCTGTCGAACAAGTGTCGAAATCTGTCAAACAAGTATCGAAATCTGTCTCTCGAGTGTCGAGTTTTCTCAAACAAGGGTCTAAATCTGTCTCAAAAGTGTAAAAATCTTTCGGACAAACGTCGAAATCTGTCGAACAAGAGTAGAAATCTGTTGAATACGTGTCCAAATCTATCGAACAAGTGTCGATATCTGTTGAATACGTGTGAAAATCTGTCGAACAAGTGTCGAAAACAATCGATCAATTGTCGAAATAAATCGAGTACGTGTCTACATCTGTCGAACAAGTGTCTAAATCTGTCGAACAAATGTCGAAATCTGTCGAACAAGTATCGAAATCTGTCGAACAAGTGGCGAAATCTGTCGAATAAGTGTCAAAATCTGTCGAACAAGTGTCGAAATCTGTCGAACAAGTGGCGCAATCTGTCGAACAAGTGTCAAAATCTGTCGAACAAGTGTCGAAATCTGTCGAACAAGTATCTAAGTTTGTCAAACAAGTGTCCATATAGGTCAAAACATTGTCGAAATCTGTCTCAAAAAATTCAAAATCTGTCAAACTATTATCGAAATCTGACGAACAAGAGTGGAACTCTGTCTCTCGAGTGTCGAATTCTCCAGACAAGTGTCGAAATCTGTCGAACAACTGTCGAAGTTTCTCAAACAAGGGTCTAAATCTGTAAATCAAGTGTCCAAATCTTTCGGACAAACGTCGAAATCTGTCGAACAAGAGTCGAAAACTGTTGAACAAGTATCGAAATCTGTCTTTCGAGGGTCGAGTTTTCTCAAACAAGGGTCTAAATATGTCGAACAAATGTCGAAATCTAACAAACAAGTGTCAAAATCTGTCGAACAAGTCTCAAAGTTTGTTAATCAAGTGTCCAAATTTGTAGAACAAGTGTCGAAATCTGTCTCTCTAGTGCCGAATTTTCCAGCCAAGTGGCGAAATCTGTCGAACAAGTGTCGAAACCTGTCGAACAAATGTCGATATTTGTCAAGAAAGTGTCCAAATGGGTCGAAACATAGTCGAAATCTGTCTCAAAAGTTTCAAAATCTTTCAAACAATTGTCGAAATCTGACGAACAAGAGTGGAACTCTGTCTTTTGAGTGTCGAATTCTCCGGACAAGTGTCCAAATCTGTCAAACAAGTGTCGAAGTTTCTGAAAGAAGGGTCTAAATCTGTTGAACAAGTGTCGAAATCTGTCGAACAAGTGGCGAAATCTGTCGAACAAGTGTCGAAGTCTGTCGAACAAGTGTCGAAATCTGTCACTCAATTGTCGAAATCTGTCAATCAAGTGTCGAAATCTGTCTCTCATCGACGAGTTTTCTCAAGCAAGGGTCTAAATCTGTCGAACAACTGTCGAAATCTGTCTCACATTTGTCGAAATATGTCGAACAAGTGTCGAATTTTGTCGAACAAGTGTCGAATTTTGTCGAACAAGTGTCGAAGTTTGTCGAACAAGCGTCGAAGTTTGTCGAACAAGTGTCGAAGTTTGTCGAACAAGTGTCGAAATTTGTCGAACAAGAGTCGAAATTTGTCGAACAAGTGTCGAAGTTTGTCGAACAAGTGTCGTAGTTTATCGAACAAGTGTCGAAGTTTGTCGAACAAGTGTCCAAGTTTGTCGAACAAGTGTCGAAGTTTGTCGAACAAATGTCGAAATCTATTGAACAAGTGTCGAAATCTAACAAACAAGTGTCAAAATCTGTCGCACAAATCTCGAAGTTTGTTAATCAAGTGTCCAAATTTGTAAAACAAGCATCCAAATCTGTCGAACAAGTGTCGAAATCTGTCACACAATTGTCGAAATCTGTCAAACAAGTGTCGAAATCTGTCTCTCGAGGGTCGAGTTTTCTCAAACAAGGGTCTTATTCTGTCGAACAACTGTCCAAATCTGTCTCACAATTGTCGAAATCTGTCAAACAAGTATCGAAATCTGTCTCTCGAGTGTCGAGTTTTCTCAAACAAGGGTCTAAATCTGTCTCAAAAGTGTAAAAATCTTTCGGACAAACGTCGAAATCTGTCGAACAAGAGTAGAAATCTGTTGAATACGTGTCCAAATCTATCGAACAAGTGTCGATATCTGTTGAATACGTGTGAAAATCTGTCGAACAAGTGTCGAAAACAATCGATCAATGGTCGAAATAAATCGAGTACGTGTCTAAATCTGTCGAACAAGTGTCTAAATCTGTCGAACAAGTGTCTAAATCTGTCGAACGAGTGTCGAAATCTGTCGAACAAGTATCGAAATCTGTCTCTCGAGGGTCGGGTTTTATCAAACAAGGGTCTAAATCTGTCGAACAAGTGGCGAAATCTGTCGAACAAGTGTCAAAATCTGTCGAACAAGTGTCGAAATCTGTCGAACAAGTATCTAAGTTTGTCAAACAAGTGTCCATATAGGTCAAAACATTGTCGAAATCTGTCTCAAAAAATTCAAAATCTGTCAAACTATTATCGAAATCTGACGAACAAGAGTGGAACTCTGTCTCTCGAGTGTCGAATTCTCCAGACAAGTGTCGAAATCTGTCGAACAACTGTCGAAGCTTCTCAAACAAGGGTCTAAATCTGTAAATCAAGTGTCCAAATCTTTCGGACAAACGTCGAAATCTGTCGAACAAGAGTCGCAATCTGTCAAACAAGTGTCGAAATCTGTAACTCGATCGTCGAGTTTTCTCAAACAAGGGTCTAAATCTGTCGAACAACTCTCGAAATCTGTCTCACAATTGTCGAAATATGTCGAACAAGTGTCGAAGTTTGTCGAAGAAGTGTCGAAGTTTGTCGAACAAGTGTCGAAGTTTGTGGAACAAGTGTCGAAGTTTGTCGAACAAATGTCGAAATCTAACAAACAAGTGTCAAAATCTGTCGAACAAGTCTCAAAGTTTGTTAATCAAGTGTCCAAATTTGTAGAACAAGTGTCGAAATCTGTCTCTCTAGTGCCGAATTTTCCAGCCAAGTGGCGAAATCTGTCGAACAAGTGTCGAAACCTGTCGAACAAATGTCGATATTTGTCAAGAAAGTGTCCAAATGGGTCGAAACCTTGTCGAAATCTGTCTCAAAAGTGTCAAAATCTTTCAAACAATTGTCGAAATCTGACGAACAAGAGTGGAACTCTGTCTCTCGAGTGTCGAATTGTCCAGACAAGTGTCGAAATCTGTCGAACAAGTCTGGAATGTTTGTCGAGCAAATGTCGAAATCTATTGAACAAGTGTCAAAATTGTCGGACAAGTGTCGAAATCTAACAAACAAGTGTCAAAATCTGTCGAACAAGTCTCGAAGTTTGTTAATCAAGTGTCCAAATTTGTAGAACAAGGATCCAAATATGTCAAACAAGTGTCTAAATCTGTCTCTCGAGTGTCGAGTTTTCTCAAACAAGGGTCTAAATCTGTCGAACAAGTGTCGTAATCTGTCGAACAAGTGTCGAAACCTGTCGAACAAGTGTCGAAGTTTGTCAAACATGTGCCCAAATAGGTCGAATCATTGTCGAAATCTGTCTCAAAAGTGTCAAAATCTTTCAAACAATTGTCAAAATCTGACGAACAAGAGTGGATCTCTGTCTCTCGAGTGTCGAATTCTCCAGACAAGTGTCGAAATCTGTCGAACAAGTCTGGAATGTTCGTCGAACAAATGTCTAAATCTGTCGAACAAGTGCCGAAATCTGTCAAACAAGTGTCGAAATCTGTCGAACAAGTCTCGAAGTTTGTTAATCTAGTGTCCAAATTTGTAGAACAAGCATCCAAATCTGTCGCACAAGTGTCGAAATCTGTCACACAATTGTCGAAATCTATCAAACAAGTGTCGAAATCTGTCTCTCGATCGTCGAGTTTTCTCAAACAAGTGTCTAAATCTGTCGAACAACTGTCGAAATCTGTCTTACAATTGTCGAAATCTGTCGGACAAGTGTCGAAGTTTGTCGAAAAAGTGTCGAAGTTTGTCGAACAAGTGTCGAAGTTTGTCGAACAAGTGTCGAAGTTTGTCGACCAAATGTCGAAATCTAACAAACACGTGTCAAAATCTGTCGAACAAGTGTGGAAAGTTTGTCAAACATGTGCCCAAATAGGTCGAAACATTGTCGAAATCTGTCTCAAAAATGTCAAATTCTTTCAAACGATTGTCGAAATCGGACGAACAAGAGTGGAACTCTGTATATCGAGTGTCGAATTCTCGAAACAAGTGTCGTTTCTCAAACAAGGGTCTAAAAATGTAAATCAAGTGTCCTAATCTTTCGGGCGTACGTCGAAATCTGTCGAACAAGAGACGAAATCTGTTGCATATGTGTCCAAATCTAGTGAACAAGTGTCGATATTTGTTGAATACGTGTGAAAATCTGTCGAACAAGTGTCGAAAACAATCTATCAATTGTCGAAATAAATCGAGTACGTGTCCAAATCTGACGTGCAAGTGTCTAAATCTGTCGAACAAGTGTCGAAATCTGTCTCTCGATCGTCGAGTTTTCTCAAACAAGTGTCGAAATCTGTCGAACAACTGTCGAAATCTGTCTTACAATTGTCGAAATCTGTCGGACAAGTGTCGAAGTTTGTCGAACAAGTGTCGAAGTTTGTCGAACAAGTGTCGTTTCTCAAACAAGGGTCTAAAAATGTAAATCAAGTGTCCAAATCTTTCGAGCGTACGTCGAAATCTTTCGAACAAGAGACGAAATCTGTTGCATACGTGTCCAAATCTATTGAACAAGTGTCGATATTTGTTGAATACGTGTGAAAATCTGTCGAACAAGTGTCGAAAACAATCGATCAATTGTCGAAATAAATCGAGTACGTGTCCAAATCTGACGTGCAAGTGTCTAAATCTGTCGAACAAGTGTCGAAATCTGTCGAACGAGTATCGCAGTTTGTCAAACAAGTGCCCGAATAGGTCGAAACCTTCTCGAAATCTGTCTCAAAATTGTCAAAATCTTTCAAACAATTGTCGAAATCTGACGAACAAGAGTGGAACTCTGTCTCTCGAGTGTCGAATTCTCCAGACAAGTGTCGAAATCTGTCGAACAAGTCTGGAATGTTCGTCGAGCAAATGTCTAAATCTGTCGAACAAGTGTCGAAATCAGTCAAACAAGTGTCGAAATCTGTCGAACAAGTCTCAAAGTTTGTTAATCTAGTGTCCAAATTTATAGAACAAGCATCCAAATCTGTCGCACAAGTGTCGAAAACTGTCACACAATTGTCGAAATCTATCAAACAAGTGTCGAAATCTGTCTCTCGATCGTCGAGTTTTCTCAAACAAGTGTCTAAATCTGTCGAACAACTGTCGAAATCTGTCTTACAATTGTCGAAATCTGTCGGACAAGTGTCGAAGTTTGTCGAACAAGTGTCGAAGTTTGTCGAACAAGTGTTGTTTCTCAAACAAGGGTCTAAAAATGTAAATCAAGTGTCCAAATCTTTCGAGCGTACGTCGAAATCGGTCGAACAAGAGACGAAATCTGTTGCATACGTGTCCAAATCTATTGAACAAGTGTCGATATTTGTTGAATACGTGTGAAAATCTGTCGAACAAGTGTCGAAAACAATCGATCAATTGTCGAAATAAATCGAGTACGTGTCCAAATCTGACGTGCAAGTGTCTAAATCTGTCGAACAAGTGTCGAAATCTGTCGAACGAGTATCGAAGTTTGTCAAACAAGTGCCCGAATAGGTCGAAACCTTCTCGAAATCTGTCTCAAAAGTGTCAAAATCTTTCAAACAATTGTCGAAATCTGACGAACAAGAGTGGAACTCTGTCTCTCGAGTGTCGAATTCTCCAGACAAGTGTCGAAATCTGTCGAACAAGTCTGGAATGTTCGTCGAGCAAATGTCTAAATCTGTCGAACAAGTGTCGAAATCAGTCAAACAAGTGTCGAAATCTGTCGAACAAGTCTCGAAGTTTGTTAATCTAGTGTCCAAATTTGTAGAACAAGCATCCAAATCTGTCGCACAAGTGTCGAAAACTGTCACACAATTGTCGAAATCTATCAAACAAGTGTCGAAATCTGTCTCTCGATCGTCGAGTTTTCTCAAACAAGTGTCTAAATCTGTCGAACAACTGTCGAAATCTGTCTTACAATTGTCGAAATCTGTCGGACAAGTGTCGAAGTTTGTCGAACAAGTGTCGAAGTTTGTCGAACAAGTGTCGTTTCTCAAACAAGGGTCTAAAAATGTAAATCAAGTGTCCAAATCTTTCGAGCGTACGTCGAAATCTGTCGAACAAGAGACGAAATCTGTTGCATACGTGTCCAAATCTATTGAACAAGTGTCGATATTTGTTGAATACGTGTGAAAATCTGTCGAACAAGTGTCGAAAACAATCGATCAATTGTCGAAATAAATCGAGTACGTGTCCAAATCTGACGTGCAAGTGTCTAAATCTGTCGAACAAGTGTCGAAATCTGTCGGACAAGTGTCGAAGTTTGTCGAACAAGTGTCGAAGTTTGTCGAACAAGTGTCGAAGTTTGTCGAACAAGTGTCGAAGTTTGTCGACCAAATGTCGAAATCTAACAAACAAGTGTCAAAATCTATCGAACAAGTGTCGAAGTTTGTCAAACATGTGCCCAAATAGGTCGAAACATTGTCGAAATCTGTCTCAAAAATGTCAAATTCTTTCAAACGATTGTCGAAATCGGACGAACAAGAGTGGAACTCTGTATATCGAGTGTCGAATTCTCGAAACAAGTGTCGTTTCTCAAACAAGGGTCTAAAAATGTAAATCAAGTGTCCAAATCTTTCGGGCGTACGTCGAAATCTGTCGAACAAGAGACGAAATCTGTTGCATACGTGTCCAAATCTATTGAACAAGTGTCGAAATCAGTTGAATAAGTGTGAAAATCTATCGAACAAGTGTCGATAAGAGTCGATCAATTGTCGAACTATGTCGAGTACGTGCCGAAATCTGTCCTGCAAGTGTCGAAATCTGTCGGACAAGTGTTGAGAACCAACAAACAAGTGTCGAAATCTGCCAAACAAGTGTCGAAATCTGTCTCTCTAGTGCCGAAATTTCCCGCCAAGTGTCGAAATCTGTCAAACAAGTGTCTAAATCTGTCGAACAAGTGTCGAAATCTGTTAAACAAGTATCGAAATCTGTCTCTCGAGGGTCGGGTTTTCTCAAACAAGGGTCTAAATCTGTCGAACAAGTGGCGAAATCTGTCGAACAAGTGTCAAAATCTGTCGAACAAGTTTCGAAATCTGTCGAACAAGTATCTAAGTTTGTCAAACAAGTGTCCATATAGGTCAAAACATTGTCGAAATCTGTCTCAAAAAATTCAAAATCTGTCAAACTATTATCGAAATCTGACGAACAAGAGTGGAACTCTGTCACTCGAGTGTCGAATTCTCCAGACAATTGTCGAAATCTGCCGAACAACTGTCGAAGTTTCTCAAACAAGGGTCTAAATCTGTAAATCAAGTGTCCAAATCTTTCAGACAAACTTCGAAATCTGTCGAACAAGAGTCGAAAACTGTTGAATATGTGTCCAAATCTATCGAACAAGTGTCGAAATCTGTTGAATACGTGTGAAAATCTATCGTAGAAGTGTCGAAAACAGTCGATCAATTGTCGAAATAAATCGAGTACGTGCCGAAATCTGTCGTGCAAGTGTCGAAGTTTCTCAAAGAAGGGTATAAATCTGTCGAACAAGTGTCTAAATCTGTCGAACAAGTGTCTAAATCTGTCGAACAAGTGTCGAAATCTGTTAAACAAGTATCGAAATCTGTCTCTCGAGGGTCGGGTTTTCTCAAACAAGGGTCTAAATCTGTCCAACAAGTGGCGAAATCTGTCGAACAAGTGTCAAAATCTGTCGAACAAGTGTCAAAATCTGTCGAACAAGTGTCGAAATCTGTCGAACAAGTATCTAAGTTTGTCCATATAGGTCAAAACATTGTCGAAATCTGTCTCAAAAAATTCAAAATCTGTCAAACTATTATCGAAATCTGACGAACAAGAGTGGAACTCTGTCTCTCGAGTGTCGAATTCTCCAGACAAGTGTCGAAATCTGTCGAACAACTGTCGAAGTTTCTCAAACAAGGGTCTAAATCTGTAAATAAAGTGTCTAAATCTGTCGAACAAGTGTCGAAATCTGTTGAATACGTGTGAAAATCTATCGAACAAGTGTCGATAACAGTCGATCAATTGTCGAACTATGTAAAGTACGTGCCGAAATCTGTCCTGCAAGTGTCGAAATCTGTCTCTCTAGTGCCGAATTTTCCAGCCAAGTGGCGAAATCTGTCAAACAAGTGTCTAAATCTGTCGAACAAGTGTCGAAATCTGTTAAACAAGTATCGAAATCTGTCTCTCGAGGGTCGGGTTGTCTCAAACAAGGGTCTAAATCTGTCGAACAACTGTCGAAATCTGTCTCACAATTGTCGAAATCTGTCAAACAAGTATCGAAATCTGTCTCTCGAGTGTCGAGTTTTCTCAAACAAGGGTCTATATCTGTCTCAAAAGTGTAAAAATCTTTCGGACAAACGTCGAAATCTGTCGAACAAGAGTAGAAATCTGTTGAATACGTGTCCAAATCTATAGAACAAGTGTCGAAATCTGTTGAATACGTGTGAAAATCTATCGTAGAAGTGTCGAAAACAGTCGATCAATTGTCGAAATAAATCGGGTACGTGCCGAAATCTGTCGTGCAAGTGTCGAAGTTTCTCAAAGAAGGGTCTAAATCTGTCGAACAAGTGTCTAAATCTGTCGAACAAGTGTCAAAATCTGTGAAACAAGTATCGAAATCTGTCTCTCGAGTGTCGAGTTTTCTCAAACAAGGGTCTAAATCTGTCTCAAAAGTGTAAAAATCTTTCGGACAAACGTCGAAATCTGTCGAACAAGAGTAGAAATCTGTTGAATACGTGTCCAAATCTATCGAACAAGTGTCGATATCTGTTGAATACGTGTGAAAATCTGTCGAACAAGTGTCGAAAACAATCGATCAATTGTCGAAATAAATCGAGTACGTGTCTAAATCTGTCGAACAAGTGTCTAAATCTGTCGAACAAATGTCGAAATCTGTCGAACAAGTATCGAAATCTGTCGAACAAGTGGCGAAATCTGTCGAATAAGTGTCAAAATCTGTCGAACAAGTGTCGAAATCTGTCGAACAAGTGGCGAAATCTGTCGAACAAGTGTCAAAATCTGTCGAACTAGTGTCGAAATCTGTCGAACAAGTATCTAAGTTTGTCAAACAAGTGTCCATATAGGTCAAAACATTGTCGAAATCTGTCTCAAAAAATTCAAAATCTGTCAAACTATTATCGAAATCTGACGAACAAGAGTGGAACTCTGTCTCTCGAGTGTCGAATTCTCCAGACAAGTGTCGAAATCTGTCGAACAACTGTCGAAGTTTCTCAAACAAGGGTCTAAATCTGTAAATCAAGTGTCCAAATCTTTCGGACAAACGTCGAAATCTGTCGAACAAGAGTCGAAAACTGTTGAACAAGTATCGAAATCTGTCTTTCGAGGGTCGAGTTTTCTCAAACAAGGGTCTAAATCTGTCGAACAAATGTCGAAATCTAACAAACAAGTGTCAAAATCTGTCGAACAAGTCTCAAAGTTTGTTAATCAAGTGTCCAAATTTGTAGAACAAGTGTCGAAATCTGTCTCTCTAGTGCCGAATTTTCCAGCCAAGTGGCGAAATCTGTCGAACAAGTGTCGAAACCTGTCGAACAAATGTCGATATTTGTCAAGAAAGTGTCCAAATGGGTCGAAACATAGTCGAAATCTGTCTCAAAAGTTTCAAAATCTTTCAAACAATTGTCGAAATCTGACGAACAAGAGTGGAACTCTGTCTTTTGAGTGTCGAATTCTCCGGACAAGTGTCGAAATCTGTCGAACAACTGTCGAAGTTTCTCAAACAAGGGTCTAAATCTGTAAATAAAGTGTCTAAATCTGTCGAACAAGTGTCGAAATCTGTTGAATACGTGTGAAAATCTATTGAACAAGTGTCGATAACAGTCGATCAATTGTCGAACTATGTAAAGTACGTGCCGAAATCTGTCCTGCAAGTGTCGAAATCTGTCTCTCTAGTGCCGAATTTTCCAGCCAAGTGGCGAAATCTGTCAAACAAGTGTCTGAATCTGTCGAACAAGTGTCGAAATCTGTTAAACAAGTATCGAAATCTGTCTCTCGAGGGTCGGGTTTTCTCAAACAAGGGTCTAAATCTGTCGAACAACTGTCGAAATCTGTCTCACAATTGTCGAAATCTGTCAAACAAGTATCGAAATCTGTCTCTCGAGTGTCGAGTTTTCTCAAACAAGGGTCTATATCTGTCTCAAAAGTGTAAAAATCTTTCGGACAAACGTCGAAATCTGTCGAACAAGAGTAGAAATCTGTTGAATACGTGTCCAAATCTATAGAACAAGTGTCGAAATCTGTTGAATACGTGTGAAAATCTATCGTAGAAGTGTCGAAAACAGTCGATCAATTGTCGAAATAAATCGGGTACGTGCCGAAATCTGTCGTGCAAGTGTCGAAGTTTCTCAAAGAAGGGTCTAAATCTGTCGAACAAGTGTCGAAATCTGTCGAACAAGTATCTAAGTTTGTCAAACAAGTGTCCATATAGGTCAAAACATTGTCGAAATCTGTCTCAAAAAATTCAAAATCTGTCAAACTATTATCGAAATCTGACGAACAAGTGTGGAACTCTGTCTCTCGAGTGTCGAATTCTCCAGACAAGTGTCGAAATCTGTCGAACAACTGTCGAAGTTTCTCAAACAAGGGTCTAAATTTGTAAATCAAGTGTCCAAATCTTTCGGACAAACGTCGAAATCTGTCGAACAAGAGTCGAAAACTGTTGAACAAGTATCGAAATCTGTCTCTCGAGGGTCGGGTTTTCTCATACAAGGGTCTAAATCTGTCGAACAACTGTCGAAATCTGTCTCACATTTGTCGAAATATGTCGAACAAGAGACGAAATCTGCTGCATACGTGTCCAAATCTATTGAACAAGTGTCGAAATCTGTTGAATACGTGTGAAAATCTATCGAACAAGTGTCGATAACAGTCGATCAATTGTCGAACTATGTCAAGTACGTGCCGAAATCTGTCCTGCAAGTGTCGAAATCTGTCTCTCTAGTGCCGAATTTTCCAGCCAAGTGGCGAAATCTGTCGAACAAGTGTCGAAACCTGTCGAACAAATGTCGATATTTGTCAAGAAAGTGTCCAAATGGGTCGAAACATAGTCGAAATCTGTCTCAAAAGTGTCAAAATCTTTCAAACAATTGTCGAAATCTGACGAACAAGAGTGGAACTCTGTCTTTTGAGTGTCGAATTCTCCGGACAAGTGTCGAAATCTGTCAAACAAGTGTCGAAGTTTCTGAAAGAAGGGTCTAAATCTGTTGAACAAGTGTCGAAATCTGTCGAACAAGTGTCGGAATCTATCGAACAAGTGTCGAAATCTGTCGATCAAGTGGCGAAATCTGTCGAACAAGTGTCGAAGTCTGTCGAACAAGTGTCGAAATCTGTCACACAATTGTCGAAATCTGTCAATCAAGTGTCGAAATCTGTCTCTCATCGACGAGTTTTCTCAAACAAGGGTCTAAATCTCTCGAACAACTGTCGAAATCTGTCTCACATTTGTCGAAATATGTCGAACAAGTGTCGAATTTTGTCGAACATGTGTCGAAGTTTCTCGAACAAGTGTCGAAGTTTGTCGAACAAGTGTCGAAGTTTGTCGAACAAGTGTCGAAGTTTGTCGAGCAAGTGTCGTAGTTTGTCGAACAAGTGTCGAAGTTTGTCGAACAAGTGTCGAAGTTTGTCGAACAAGTGTCGAAGTTTATCGAACAAGTGTCGAAGTTTCTCGAACAAATATCGAAATCTATTGAACAAGTGTCGAAATCTAACAAACAAGTGTCAAAATCTGTCGAACAAGTCTCGAAGTTTGTTAATCAAGTGTCCAAATTTGTAAAACAAGCATCCAAATCTGTAGAACAAGTGTCGAAATCTGTCACACAATTGTCGAAATCTGTCAAACAAGTGTCGAAATCTGTCTCTCGAGGGTCGAGTTTCCTCAAACAAGGGTCTTAATCTGTCGAACAACTGTCGAAATCTGTCACACAATTGTCGAAGTCTGTCAAACATGTGTCGAAATCTGTCTTTCGAGGGTCGAGTTTTCTCAAACAAGGGTCTAAATCTGTCGAATAACTGTCGAAATCTGTCACACAATTGTCGAAATCTGTCAAACAAGTGTCGAAATCTGTCTCTCGAGGGTCGAGTTTTCTCAAACAAGGGTCTTAATATGTCGAACAACTGTCGAAATCTGTCACAAAATTGTCGAAGTCTGTCAAACATGTGTCGAAATCTGTCTCTCGAGGGTCGAGTTTTCTCAAACAAGGGTCTTAATCTGTCGAACAACTGTCGAAATCTGTCACACAATTGTCGAAGTCTGTCAAACATGTGTCGAAATCTGTCTCTCGAGGGTCGAGTTTTCTCAAACAAGGGTCTAAATCTGTCGAACAAGTATCTAAGTTTGTCAAACAAGTGTCCATATAGGTCAAAACATTGTCGAAATCTGTCTCAAAAAATTCAAAATCTGTCAAACTATTATCGAAATCTGACGAACAAGAGTGGAACTCTGTCTCTCGAGTGTCGAATTCTCCAGACAAGTGTCGAAATCTGTCGAACAACTGTCGAAGTTTCTCAAACAAGGGTCTAAATCTGTAAATCAAGTGTCTAAATCTGTCGAACAAGTGTCGAAATCTGTCAAACAAGTATCGAAATCTGTCTCTCGAGTGTCGAGTTTTCTCAAACAAGGGTCTAAATCTGTCTCAAAAGTGTAAAAATCTTTCGGACAAACGTCGAAATCTGTCGAACAAGAGTAGAAATCTGTTGAATACGTGTCCAAATCTATCGAACAAGTGTCGATATCTGTTGAATACGTGTGAAAATCTGTCGAACAAGTGTCGAAAACAATCGATCAATTGTCGAAATAAATCGAGTACGTGCCGAAATCTGTCGTGCAAGTGTCTAAATCTGTCGAACAAGTGTCGAAATCTGTCGAACGAGTATCGAAGTTTGTCAAACAAGTGCCCGAATAGGTCGAAACCTTGTCGAAATCTGTCTCAAAAGTGTCAAAATCTTTCAAACAATTGTCGAAATCTGACGAACAAGAGTGGAACTCTGTCTCTCGAGTGTCGAATTGTCCAGACAAGTGTCGAAATCTGTCGAACAAGTCTGGAATGTTTGTCGAGCAAATGTCGAAATCTATTGAACAAGTGTCGAAATCTGTCGAACAAGTGTCGAAATCTAACAAACAAGTGTCAAAATCTGTCGAACAAGTCTCGAAGTTTGTTAATCAAGTGTCCAAATTTGTAGAACAAGGATCCAAATATGTCAAACAAGTGTCTAAATCTGTCTCTCGAGTGTCGATATTTCTCAAACAAGGGTCTAAATCTGTCGAACAAGTGTCGTAATCTGTCGAACAAGTGTCGAAACCTGTCGAACAAGTGTCGAAGTTTGTCAAACATGTGCCCAAATAGGTCGAATCATTGTCGAAATCTGTCTCAAAAATTTCAAATGTTTTCAAACGATTATCGAAATCTGACGAACAAGAGTGGAACTCTGTCTCTCGAGTGTCGAATTCTCCAGACAAGTGTCGAAATCTGTCGAACAAGTCTGGAATGTTTGTCGAGCAAATGTCGAAATCTATTGAACAAGTGTCGAAATCTGTCAAACAAGTGTCGAAATCTGTCGAACAAGTCTCGAAGTTTGTTAATCTAGAGTCCAAATTTGTAGAACAAGCATCCAAATCTGTCGCACAAGTGTCGAAATCTGTCACACAATTGTCGAAATCTATCAAACAAGTGTCGAAATCTGTCTCTCGATCGTCGAGTTTTCTCAAACAAGTGTCTAAATCTGTCGAACAACTGTCGAAATCTGTCTTACAATTGTCGAAATCTGTCGGACAAGTGTCGAAGTTTGTCGAAAAAGTGTCGAAGTTTGTCGAACAAGTGTCGAAGTTTGTCGACCAAATGTCGAAATCTAACAAACACGTGTCAAAATCTGTCGAACAAGTGTCGAAAGTTTGTCAAACATGTGCCCAAATAGGTCTAAACATTGTCGAAATCTGTCTCAAAAATGTCAAATTCTTTCAAACGATTGTCGAAATCGGACGAACAAGAGTGGAACTCTGTATATCGAGTGTCGAATTCTCGAAACAAGTGTCGTTTCTCAAACAAGGGTCTATAAATGTAAATCAAGTGTCCTAATCTTTCGGGCGTACGTCGAAATCTGTCGAACAAGAGACGAAATCTGTTGCATATGTGTCCAAATCTATTGAACAAGTGTCGATATTTGTTGAATACGTGTGAAAATCTGTCGAACAAGTGTCGAAAACAATCTATCAATTGTCGAAATAAATCGAGTACGTGTCCAAATCTGACGTGCAAGTGTCTAAATCTGTCGAACAAGTGTCGAAATCTGTCGAACGAGTATCGAAGTTTGTCAAACAAGTGCCCGAATAGGTCGAAACCTTGTCGAAATCTGTCTCAAAAGTGTCAAAATCTTTCAAACAATTGTCGAAATCTGACGAACAAGAGTGGAACTCTGTCTCTCGAGTGTCGAATTCTCCAGACAAGTGTCGAAATCTGTCGAACAAGTCTGGAATGTTCGTCGAACAAATGTCTAAATCTGTCGAACAAGTGCCGAAATCTGTCAAACAAGTGTCGAAATCTGTCGAACAAGTCTCGAAGTTTGTTAATCTAGTGTCCAAATTTGTAGAACAAGCATCCAAATCTGTCGCACAAGTGTCGAAATCTGTCACACAATTGTCGAAATCTATCAAACAAGTGTCGAAATCTGTCTCTCGATCGTCGAGTTTTCTCAAACAAGTGTCGAAATCTGTCTTACAATTGTCGAAATCTGTCGGACAAGTGTCGAAGTTTGTCGAACAATTGTCGAAGTTTGTCGAACAAGTGTCGAAGTTTGTCGAACAAGTGTCGAAGTTTGTCGAACAAGTGTCGAAGTTTGTCGACCAAATGTAGAAATCTAACAAACAAGTGTCAAAATCTGTCGAACAAGTGTCGAAGTTTGTCAAACATGTGCCCAAATAGGTCGAAACATTGTCGAAATCTGTCTCAAAAATGTCAAATTCTTTCAAACGATTGTCGAAATCGGACGAACAAGAGTGGAACTCTGTATATCGAGTGTCGAATTCTCGAAACAAGTGCCGTTTCTCAAACAAGGGTCTAAAAATGTAAATCAAGTGTCCAAATCTTTCGGGCGTACGTCGAAATCTGTCGAACAAGAGACGAAATCTGTTGCATACGTGTCCAAATCTATTGAACAAGTGTCGAAATCTGTTGAATAAGTGTGAAAATCTATCGAACAAGAGTCGATCAATTGTCGAACTATGTCGAGTACGTGCCGAAATCTGTCCTGCAAGTGTCGAAATCTGTCGGACAAGTGTTGAGAACCAACAAACAAGTGTCGAAATCTGCCAAACAAGTGTCGAAATCTGTCTCTCTAGTGCCGAAATTTCCCGCCAAGTGTCGAAATCTGTCAAACAAGTGTCTAAATCTGTCGAACAAGTATCGAAATCTGTCTCTCGAGGGTCGGGTTTTCTCAAACAAGGGTCTAAATCTGTCGAACAAGTGGCGAAATCTGTCGAACAAGTGCCGAAATCTGTCAAACAAGTGTCGAAATCTGTCGAACAAGTCTCGAAGTATGTTAATCTAGTGTCCAAATTTGTAGAACAAGCATCCAAATCTGTCGCACAAGTGTCGAAATCTGTCACACAATTGTCGAAATCTATCAAACAAGTGTCGAAATCTGTCTCTCGATCGTCGAGTTTTCTCAAACAAGTGTCTAAATCTGTCGAACAACTGTCGAAATCTGTCTTACAATTGTCGAAATCTGTCGGACAAGTGTCGAAGTTTGTCGAAAAAGTGTCGAAGTTTGTCGAACAAGTGTCGAAGTTTGTCGAACAAGTGTCGAAGTTTGTCGACCAAATGTCGAAATCTAACAAACACGTGTCAAAATCTGTCGAACAAGTGTCGAAAGTTTGTCAAACATGTGCCCAAATAGGTCGAAACATTGTCGAAATCTGTCTCAAAAATGTCAAATTCTTTCAAACGATTGTCGAAATCGGACGAACAAGAGTGGAACTCTGTATATCGAGTGTCGAATTCTCGAAACAAGTGTGGTTTCTCAAACAAGGGTCTAAAAATGTAAATCAAGTGTCCTAATCTTTCGGGCGTACGTCGAAATCTGTCGAACAAGAGACGAAATCTGTTGCATATGTGTCCAAATCTATTGAACAAGTGTCGATATTTGTTGAATACGTGTGAAAATCTGTCGAACAAGTGTCGAAAACAATCGATCAATTGTCGAAATAAATCGAGTACGTGTCCAAATCTGACGTGCAAGTGTCTAAATCTGTCGAACAAGTGTCGAAATCTGTCGAACGAGTATCGAAGTTTGTCAAACAAGTGCCCGAATAGGTCGAAACCTTCTCGAAATCTGTCTTACAATTGTCGAAATCTGTCGGACAAGTGTCGAAGTTTGTCGAACAAGTGTCGAAGTTTGTCGAACAAGTGTCGTTTCTCAAACAAGGGTCTAAAAATGTAAATCAAGTGTCCAAATCTTTCGAGCGTACGTCGAAATCTGTCGAACAAGAGACGAAATCTGTTGCATACGTGTCCAAATCTATTGAACAAGTGTCGATATTTGTTGAATACGTGTGAAAATCTGTCGAACAAGTGTCGAAAACAATCGATCAATTGTCGAAATAAATCGAGTACGTGTCCAAATCTGACGTGCAAGTGTCTAAATCTGTCGAACAAGTGTCGAAATCTGTCGAACGAGTATCGAAGTTTGTCAAACAAGTGCCCGAATAGGTCGAAACCTTCTCGAAATCTGTCTCAAAAGTGTCAAAATCTTTCAAACAATTGTCGAAATCTGACGTACAAGAGTGGAACTCTGTCTCTCGAGTGTCGAATTCTCCAGACAAGTGTCGAAATCTGTCGAACAAGTCTGGAATGTTCGTCGAGCAAATGTCTAAATCTGTCGAACAAGTGCCGAAATCTGTCAAACAAGTGTCGAAATCTGTCGAACAAGTCTCGAAGTTTGTTAATCTAGTGTCCAAATTTGTAGAACAAGCATCCAAATCTGTCGCACAAGTGTCGAAATCTGTCACACAATTGTCGAAATCTATCAAACAAGTGTCGAAATCTGTCTCTCGATCGTCGAGTTTTCTCAAACAAGTGTCTAAATCTGTCGAACAACTGTCGAAATCTGTCTTACAATTGTCGAAATCTGTCGGACAAGTGTCGAAGTTTGTCGAACAATTGTCGAAGTTTGTCGAACAAGTGTCGAAGTTTGTCGAACAAGTGTCGAAGTTTGTCGACCAAATGTAGAAATCTAACAAACAAGTGTCAAAATCTGTCGAACAAGTGTCGAAGTTTGTCAAACATGTGCCCAAATAGGTCGAAACATTGTCGAAATCTGTCTCAAAAATGTCAAATTCTTTCAAACGATTGTCGAAATCGGACGAACAAGAGTGGAACTCTGTATATCGAGTGTCGAATTCTCGAAACAAGTGCCGTTTCTCAAACAAGGGTCTAAAAATGTAAATCAAGTGTCCAAATCTTTCGGGCGTACGTCGAAATCTGTCGAACAAGAGACGAAATCTGTTGCATACGTGTCCAAATCTATTGAACAAGTGTCGAAATCTGTTGAATAAGTGTGAAAATCTATCGAACAAGAGTCGATCAATTGTCGAACTATGTCGAGTACGTGCCGAAATCTGTCCTGCAAGTGTCGAAATCTGTCGGACAAGTGTTGAGAACCAACAAACAAGTGTCGAAATCTGCCAAACAAGTGTCGAAATCTGTCTCTCTAGTGCCGAAATTTCCCGCCAAGTGTCGAAATCTGTCAAACAAGTGTCTAAATCTGTCGAACAAGTATCGAAATCTGTCTCTCGAGGGTCGGGTTTTCTCAAACAAGGGTCTAAATCTGTCGAACAAGTGGCGAAATCTGTCGAACAAGTGTCAAAATCTGTCGAACAAGTTTCGAAATCTGTCGAACAAGTATCTAAGTTTGTCAAACAAGTGTCCATATAGGTCAAAACATTGTCGAAATCTGTCTCAAAAAATTCAAAATCTGTCAAACTATTATCGAAATCTGACGAACAAGAGTGGAACTCTGTCTCTCGAGTGTCGAATTCTCCAGACAATTGTCGAAATCTGCCGAACAACTGTCGAAGTTTCTCAAACAAGGGTCTAAATCTGTAAATCAAGTGTCCAAATCTTTCAGACAAACTTCGAAATCTGTCGAACAAGAGTCGAAAACTGTTGAATATATGTCCAAATCTATCGAACAAGTGTCGAAATCTGTTGAATACGTGTGAAAATCTATCGTAGAAGTGTCGAAAACAGTCGATCAATTGTCGAAATAAATCGAGTACGTGCCGAAATCTGTCGTGCAAGTGTCGAAGTTTCTCAAAGAAGGGTCTAAATCTGTCGAACAAGTGTCTAAATCTGTCGAACAAGTGTCGAAATCTGTTAAACAAGTATCGAAATCTGTCTCTCGAGGGTCGAGTTTTCTCAAACAAGGGTCTTAATCTGTCGGACAACTGTCGAAATCTGTCACACAATTGTCGAAATCTGTCAAACAAGTGTCGAAATCTGTCTCTCGAGGGTCGAGTTTTCTCAAACAAGGGTCTAAATCTGTCGAACAAGTGTCGAAAACAATCGATCAATTGTCGAAATAAATCGAGTACGTGTCTAAATCTGTCGAACAAGTGTCGAAATCTGTCGAACAAATGTCGAAATATGTCGAACAAGTATCGAAATCTGTCGAACAAATGTCGAAATATGTCGAACAAGTATCGAAATCTGTCGAACAAGTGGCGAAATCTGTCGAACAAGTGTCTAAATCTGTCGAACAAGTGTCGAAATCTGTTAAACAAGTATCGAAATCTGTCTCTCGAGGGTCGGGTTTTCTCAAACAAGGGTCTAAATCTGTCGAACAAGTGGCGAAATCTGTCGAACAAGTGTCAAAATCTGTCGCACAAGTGTCAAATCTGTCAAACTATTATCGAAATCTGACGAACAAGAGTGGAACTCTGTCTCTCGAGTGTCGAATTCTCCAGACAAGTGTCGAAATCTGTCGAACAACTGTCGAAGTTTCTCAAACAAGGGTCTAAATCTGTAAATCAAGTGTCCAAATCTTTCGGACAAACGTCGAAATCTGTCAAACAAGAGTCGAAAACTGTTGAACAAGTATCGAAATCTGTCTCTCGAGGGTCGGGTTTTCTCAAACAAGGGTCTAAATCTGTCGAACAACTGTCGAAATCTGTCTCACATTTGTCGAAATATGTCGAACAAGTGTCGAAGTTTGTCGAACAAGTGTCGAAGTTTGTCGAACAAGTTTCGAAGTTTGTCGAACAAGTGTCGAAATCTAACAAACAAGTGTCAAAATCTGTCGAACAAGTCTCGAAGTTTGTTAATCAAGTGTCCAAATTTGTAAAACAAGCATCCAAATCTGTCGAACAAGTGTCGAAATCTGTCACACAATTGTCGAAATCTGTCAAACAAGTGTCGAAATCTGTCGAACAAGTCTGGAATGTTCGTCGAGCAAATGTCTAAATCTGTCGAACAAGTGCCGAAATCTGTCAAACAAGTTTCGAAATCTGTCGAACAAGTCTCGAAGTTTGTTAATCTAGTGTCCAAATTTGTAGAACAAGCATCCAAATCTGTCGCACAAGTGTCGAAATCTGTCACACAATTGTCGAAATCTATCAAACAAGTGTCGAAATCTGTCTCTCGATCGTCGAGTTTTCTCAAACAAGTGTCTAAATCTGTCGAACAACTGTCGAAATCTGTCTCACAATTGTCGAAATCTGTCAAATAAGTGTCGAAATCTGTCTCTCGAGAATCGAATTTTCTCAAACAAGGGTCTAAATCTGCCTCAAAAGTGTAAAAATCTTTCGGACAAACGTCGAGATCGGTCGAACAAGATTCGAAATCTGTTGAATACGTGTCCAAATCTATCGAACAAGTGTCGATATTTGTTGAATACGTGTGAAAATCTGTCGAACAAGTGTCGAAAACAATCGATCAATTGTCGAAATAAATCGAGTACGTGTCCAAATCTGACGTGCAAGTGTCTAAATCTGTCGGACAACGGTTGAAATCCAACAAACAAGCGGCGAAATCTGCCAAACAAGTGTCGAAATCTATCTCCCTAGTGCCGCATCTTCCAGCCAAGTGTCGAAATCTGTCGAACATGTGTCGAAGTTTCTCAAAGAAGGGTCTAAATCTGACGAACAAGTGTCGACATCTGTCGAACAAGTGTCGAATACGTGTGAAAATCTATCGTAGAAGTGTCGAAAACAGTCTATCAATTGTCGAAATAAATCGAGTACGTGCCGAAATCTGTCGTGCAAGTGTCGAAGTTTCTCAAAGAAGGGTCTAAATCTGTCGAACAAGTGTCTAAATCTGTCGAACAAGTGTCTAAATCTGTTAAACAAGTATCGAAATCTGTCTCTCGAGGGTCGGGTTTTCTCAAACAAGGGTCTAAATCTGTCGAACAAGTGGCGAAATCTGTCGAACAAGTGTCAAAATCTGTCGAACAAATGTCGAAATCTGTCGAACAAGTATCTAAGTTTGTCAAACAAGTGTCCATATAGGTCAAAACATTGTCGAAATCTGTCTCAAAAAATTCAAAATCTGTCAAACTATTATCGAAATCTGACGAACAAGAGTGGAACTCTGTCTCTCGAGTGTCGAATTCTCCAGACAAGTGTCGAAATCTGTCGAACAACTGTCGAAGTTTCTCAAACAAGGGTCTAAATCTGTAAATCAAGTGTCCAAATCTTTCGGACAAACGTCGAAATCTGTCGAACAAGAGTCGAAAACTGTTGAACAAGTATCGAAATCTGTCTCTCGAGGGTCGGGTTTTCTCAAACAAGGGTCTAAATCTGTCGGACAACTGTCGAAATCTGTCACACAATTGTCGAAATCTGTCTAACAAGTGTCGAAATCTGTCTCTCGAGGGTCGAGTTTTCTCAAACAAGGGTCTTAATCTGTCGGACAACTGTCGAAATCTGTCACACAATTGTCGAAGTCTGTCAAACATGTGTCGAAATCTGTCTCTCGAGGGTCGAGTTTTCTCAAACAAGGGTCTAAATCTGTCGAACAAGTGTCGAAAACAATCGATCAATTGTCGAAATAAATCGAGTACGTGTCTAAATCTGTCGAACAAGTGTCGAAATCTGTCGAACAAATGTCGAAATCTGTCGAACAAGTATCGAAATCTGTCGAACAAGTGGCGAAATCTGTCGAACAAGTGTCTAAATCTGTCGAACAAGTGTCGAAATCTGTTAAACAAGTATCGAAATCTGTCTCTCGAGGGTCGGGTTTTCTCAAACAAGGGTCTAAATCTGTCGAACAAGTGGCGAAATCTGTCGAACAAGTGTCAAAATCTGTCGCACAAGTGTCAAATCTGTCAAACTATTATCGAAATCTGACGAACAAGAGTGGAACTCTGTCTCTCGAGTGTCGAATTCTCCAGACAAGTGTCGAAATCTGTCGAACAACTGTCGAAGTTTCTCAAACAAGGGTCTAAATCTGTAAATCATGTGTCCAAATCTTTCGGACAAACGTCGAAATCTGTCGAACAAGAGTCGAAAACTGTTGAACAAGTATCGAAATCTGTCTCTCGAGGGTCGGGTTTTCTCAAACAAGGGTCTAAATCTGTCGAACAACGGTCGAAATCTGTCACACAATTGTCGAAGTCTGTCAAACATGTGTCGAAATCTGTCTCTCGAAGGTCGAGTTGTCTCAAACAAGGGTCTAAATCTGTCGAATAACTGTCGAAATCTGTCACACAATTGTCGAAATCTGTCAAACAAGTGTCGAAATCTGTCTCTCGAGGGTCGAGTTTTCTCAAACAAGGGTCTTAATCTGTCGGACAACTGTCGAAATCTGTCACACAATTGTCGAAGTCTGTCAAACATGTGTCGAAATCTGTCTCTCGAGGGTCGAGTTTTCTCAAACAAGGGTCTAAATCTGTCGAACAAGTGTCGAAAACAATCGATCAATTGTCGAAATAAATCGAGTACGTGTCTAAATCTGTCGAACAAGTGTCGAAATCTGTCGAACAAATGTCGAAATATGTCGAACAAGTATCGAAATCTGTCGAACAAGTGGCGAAATCTGTCGAACAAGTGTCTAAATCTGTCGAACAAGTGTCGAAATCTGTTAAACAAGTATCGAAATCTGTCTCTCGAGGGTCGGGTTTTCTCAAACAAGGGTCTAAATCTGTCGAACAAGTGGCGAAATCTGTCGAACAAGTGTCAAAATCTGTCGCACAAGTGTCAAATCTGTCAAACTATTATCGAAATCTGACGAACAAGAGTGGAACTCTGTCTCTCGAGTGTCGAATTCTCCAGACAAGTGTCGAAATCTGTCGAACAACTGTCGAAGTTTCTCAAACAAGGGTCTAAATCTGTAAATCAAGTGTCCAAATCTTTCGGACAAACGTCGAAATCTGTCAAACAAGAGTCGAAAACTGTTGAACAAGTATCGAAATCTGTCTCTCGAGGGTCGGGTTTTCTCAAACAAGGGTCTAAATCTGTCGAACAACTGTCGAAATCTGTCTCACATTTGTCGAAATATGTCGAACAAGTGTCGAAGTTTGTCGAACAAGTGTCGAAGTTTGTCGAACAAGTTTCGAAGTTTGTCGAACAAGTGTCGAAATCTAACAAACAAGTGTCAAAATCTGTCGAACAAGTCTCGAAGTTTGTTAATCAAGTGTCCAAATTTGTAAAACAAGCATCCAAATCTGTCGAACAAGTGTCGAAATCTGTCACACAATTGTCGAAATCTGTCAAACAAGTGTCGAAATCTGTCTCTCGATCGTCGAGTTTTCTCAAACAAGTGTCTAAATCTGTCGAACAACTGTCGAAATCTGTCTCACAATTGTCGAAATCTGTCAAATAAGTGTCGAAATCTGTCTCTCGAGAATCGAATTTTCTCAAACAAGGGTCTAAATCTGTCTCAAAAGTGTAAAAATCTTTCGGACAAACGTCGAAATCGGTCGAACAAGATTCGAAATCTGTTGAATACGTGTCCAAATCTATCGAACAAGTGTCGATATTTGTTGAATACGTGTGAAAATCTGTCGAACAAGTGTCGAAAACAATCGATCAATTGTCGAAATAAATCGAGTACGTGTCCAAATCTGACGTGCAAGTGTCTAAATCTGTCGGACAACGGTTGAAATCCAACAAACAAGCGGCGAAATCTGCCAAACAAGTGTCGAAATCTATCTCCCTAGTGCCGCATCTTCCAGCCAAGTGTCGAAATCTGTCGAACATGTGTCGAAGTTTCTCAAAGAAGGGTCTAAATCTGACGAACAAGTGTCGACATCTGTCGAACAAGTGTCGAAATCTGTCGAACAAGTGTCGAAATCTGTCGAACAAGTGTCGAAATCTGTCGAACAAGTGGAGAAATCTGTCGAACAAGTGTCGAAATCTGTCGAACAAGTGTCGAAATCTGTCGAACGAGTATCGAAGTTTGTCAAACAAGTGCCCGAATAGGTCGAAACCTTGTCGAAATCTGTCTCAAAAGTGTCAAAATCTTTCAAACAATTGTCGAAATCTGACGAACAAGAGTGGAACTCTGTCTCTCGAGTGTCGAATTGTCCAGACAAGTGTCGAAATCTGTCGAACAAGTCTGGAATGTTTGGCGAGCAAATGTCGAAATCTATTGAACAAGTGTCGAAATCTGTCGGACATGTGTCGAAATCTAAGAAACAAGTGTCAAAATCTGTCGAACAAGTCTCGAAGTTTGTTAATCAAGTGTCCAAATTTGTAGAACAAGGATCCAAATATGTCAAACAAGTGTCGAAATCTGTCTCTCGAGTGTCGAGTTTTCTCAAACAAGGGTCTAAATCTGTCGAACAAGTGTCGTAATCTGTCGAACAAGTGTCGAAACCTGTCGAACAAGTGTCGAAGTTTGTCAAACATGTGCCCGAATAGGTCAAATCATTGTCGAAATCTGTCTCAAAAATGTCAAATATTTTCGAACGATTATCGAAATCTGACGAACAAAAGTGGAACTCTATCTCTTGAGTGTCGAATTCTCCAGACAAGTGTCGAAATCTGTCGAACAAGTCTGGAATGTTCGTCGAGCAAATGTCTAAATCTGTCGATCAAGTGCCGAAATCTGTCAAACAAGTGTAGAAATCTGTCGAACAAGTCTCGAAGTTTGTTAATCTAGTGTCCAAATTTGTAGAACAAGCATCCAAATCTCTCGCACAAGTGTCGAAATCTGTCACACAATTGTCGAAATATATCAAACAAGTGTCGAAATCTGTCTCTCGATCGTCGAGTTTTCTCAAACAAGTGTCTAAATCTGTCGAACAACTGTCGAAATCTGTCTTACAATTGTCGAAATCTGTCGAACAAGTGTCGAAGTTTGTCGAACAAGTGTCGAAGTTTGTCGAACAAGTGTCGAAGTTTGTCGACCAAATGTCGAAATCTAACAAACAAGTGTCAAAATCTGTCGAACAAGTGTCGAAGTTTATCAAACATGTGCCCAAATAGGTCGAAATATTGTCGAAATCTGTCTCAAAAATGTCAAATTCTTTCAAACGATTGTCGAAATCGGACGAACAAGAGTGGAACTCTGTATATCGAGTGTCGAATTTACGAAACAAGTGTCGAAGTTTCTCAAACAAGGGTCTAAAAATGTAAATCAAGTGTCCAAATCTTTCGGGCGTACGTCGAAATCTGTCGAACAAGAGACGAAATCTGTTGCATACGTGTCCAAATCTATTGAAAAAGTGTCGAAATCTGTCGAACGAGTATCGAAGTTTGTCAAACAAGTGCCCGAATAGGTCGAAACCTTGTCGAAATCTGTCTCAAAAGTGTCAAAATCTTTCAAACAATTGTCGAAATCTGACGAACAAGAGTGGAACTCTGTCTCTCGAGTGTCGAATTGTCCAGACAAGTGTCGAAATCTGTCGAACAAGTCTGGAATGTTTGGCGAGCAAATGTCGAAATCTATTGAACAAGTGTCGAAATCTGTCGGACAAGTGTCGAAATCTAACAAACAAGTGTCAAAATCTGTCGAACAAGTCTCGAAGTTTGTTAATCAAGTGTCCAAATTTGTAGAACAAGGATCCAAATATGTCAAACAAGTGTCGAAATCTGTCTCTCGAGTGTCGAGTTTTCCCAAACAAGGGTCTAAATCTGTCTAACAAGTGTCGTAATCTGTCGAACAAGTGTCGAAACCTGTCGAACAAGTGTCGAAGTTTGTCAAACATGTGCCCAAATAGGTCAAACATTGTCGATATCGGTTTCAAAAAATTCAAATTTGTCAAACTATTATCGAAATCTGACGAACAAAAGTGGAACTCTCTCTCTCGAGTGTCGAAATCTGTCACACAATTGTCGAAATCTGACAAACAAGTGTCGAAATCTGTAACTCGATCGTCGAGTTTTCTCAAACAAGGGTCTAAATCTGTCGAACAACTCTCGAAATCTGTCTCACAATTGTCGAAATCTGTCGAACAAGTGTCGAAGTTTGTCGAACAAGTGTCGAAGTTTGTCGAACAAGTGTCGAAGTTTGTCGAACAAGTGTCGAAGTTTGTCGAACAAATGTCGAAATCTAACAAACAAGTGTCCAAATCTGTCGAACAAGTCTCGAAGTTTGTTAATCAAGTGTCCAAATTTGTAGAACAAGCATCCAAATCTGTCGAACAACTGTCGAAATCTGTCACACAATTGTCGAAGTCTGTCAAACAAGTGTCGAAATCTGTCTCTCGAGGGTCGAGTTTTCTCAAACAAGGGTCTAAATCTGTCGAACAACTGTCGAAATCTGTCGAACAAGTGTCGAAGTTTGTCGAACAAGTGTCGAAGTTTGTCGAAAAAATGTCGAAGTTTGTCGTATAAGTGTCGAAGTTTGTCGAACAAATGTCGAAATTTAACTAACTAGTGTCAAAATCTGTCGAACTAGTCTCGAAGTTTGTTAATCAAGTGTCCATATAGGTTGAAACATTGTCGAAATCTGTCTCAAAAAATTCAAATTTGTCAAACTATTATCGAAATCTGACGAACAAAAGTGGAACTATGTCTCTCGAGTGTCGAATTATCCAGACAATTATCGAAATCTGTCGAACAAGTGTCGAAATCTGTCACACAAGGGTCGAAATCTGTCAAACATGTGTCGAAATATGTCTCTCGATCGTCGAGTTTTCTCAAAAAAGGGTCTAAATCTGTCGAACAACTGTCGAAATCTGTCTCACAATTATCGAAATCTGTCGAACAAGTATCGAAGTTTGTCGAACAAGTGTCGAAGTTTGTCGAACAAGTGTCGAAGTTTGTCGAACAAACGTCGAAATCTAACAAACAAGTGTCAAAATCTGTCGATAAAGTCTCGAAGTTTGTCAATCAAGTGTCCAAATTTGTAGAACCAGTATCCAAATCTGTCGAACAACTTTCGAAATCTGTGTCACAATTGTCGACATCTGTCAAACAAGTGTCGAAGTCTGTCTCACGAGTGTCGAGTTTTCTCAAACAAGGGTCTAAATCTGTCGAACAAGTGTCGAAAACAATCGATCAATTGTCGAAATAAATCGAGTACGTGTCTAAATCTGTCGAACAAGTGTAGAAATCTGTCGAACAAATGTCGAAATCTGTCGAACAAGTATCGAAATCTGTCGAACAAGTGGCGAAATCTGTCGAACAAGTGTCAAAATCTGTCAAACTATTATCGAAATCTGAAGAACAAGAGTGGAACTCTGTCTCTCGAGTGTCGAATTCTCCAGACAAGTGTCGAAATCTGTCGAACAACTGTCGAAGTTTCTCAAACAAGGGTCTAAATCTGTAAATCAAGTGTCCAAATCTTTCGGACAAACGTCGAAATCTGTCGAACAAGAGTCGAAAACTGTTGAATATGTGTCCAAATCTATCGAACAAGTGTCGAAATCTGTTGAATACGTGTGAATATCTATCGTAGAAGTGTCGAAAACAGTCGATCAATTGTCGAAATAAATCGAGTACGTGCCGAAATCTGTCGTGCAAGTGTCGAAGTTTCTCAAAGAAGGGTCTAAATCTGTCGAACAAGTGTCTAAATCTGTCGAACAAGTGTCGAAATCTGTTAAACAAGTATCGAAATCTGTCTCTCGAGGGTCGGGTTTTCTCAAACAAGGGTCTAAATCTGTCGAACAACTGTCGAAATCTATCTCACATTTGTCGAAATATGTCGAACAAGTGTCGAAGTTTGTCAAACAAGTGTCGAAGTTTGTCGAACAAGTGTCGAAGTTTGTCGAACAAGTGTCGAAGTTTGTCGAACAAGTGTCGAAATCTAACAAACAAGTGTCAAAATCTGTCGAACAAGTCTCGAAGTTTGTTAATCAAGTGTCCAGATTTGTAAAACAAGCATCCAAATCTGTCGAACAAGTGTCGAAATCTGTCACACAATTGTCGAAATCTGTCAAACAAGTGTCGAAATCTGTCTCTCGAGGGTCGAGTTTTCTCAAACAAGGGTCTTAATCTGTCGAACAACTGTCGAAATCTGTCACACAATTGTCGAAGTCTGTCAAACATGTGTCGAAATCTGTCTCTCGAGGGTCGTGTTTTCTCAAACAAGGGTCTAAATCTGTCGAACAACTGTCGAAATCTGTCACACAATTGTCGAAATCTGTCAAACAAGTGTCGAAATCTGTCTCTCGAGGGTCGAGTTTTCTCAAACAAGGGTCTTAATCTGTCGAACAACTGTCGAAATCTCTCACACAATTGTCGAAGTCTGTCAAACATGTGTCGAAATCTGTCTCTCGAGGGTCGAGTCTTCTCAAACATGGGTCTAAATCTGTCGAACAAGTGTCGAAAACAATCGATCAATTGTCGAAATAAATCGAGTACGTGTCTAAATCTGTCGAACAAGTGTCGAAATCTGTCGAACAAATGTCGAAATCTGTCGAACAAGTATCGAAATCTGTCGAACAAGTGGCGAAATCTGTCGAACAAGTGTCAAAATCTGTCGAACAAGTGTCGAAATCTGTCGAACAAGTATCTAAGTTTGTCAAACAAGTGTCCATATAGGTCAAAACATTGTCGAAATCTGTCTCAAAAACTTCAAAATCTGTCAAACTATTATCGAAATCTGACGAACAAGAGTGGAACTATGTCTCTCGAGTGTCGAATTCTACAGACAAGTGTCGAAATCTGTCGAACAACTGTCGAAGTTTCTCAAACAAGGGTCTAAATCTGTAAATCAAGTGTCCAAATCTTTCGGACAAACGTCGAAATCTGTCGAACAAGAGTCGAAAACTGTTGAATATGTGTCCAAATCTATCGAACAAGTGTCGAAATCTGTTGAATACGTGTGAAAATCTATCGTAGAAGTGTCGAAAACAGTCGATCAATTGTCGAAATAAATCGAGTACGTGCCGAAATCTGTCGTGCAAGTGTCGAAGTTTCTCAAAGAAGGGTCTAAATCTGTCGAACAAGTGTCTAAATCTGTCGAACAAGTGTCGAAATCTGTTAAACAAGTATCGAAATCTGTCTCTCGAGGGTCGGGTTTTCTCAAACAAGGGTCTAAATCTGTCGAACAACTGTCGAAATCTGCCTCACATTTGTCGAAATCTGTCAAACAAGTATCGAAATCTGTCTCTCGAGTGTCGAGTTTTCTCTAACAAGGGTCTAAATCTGTCTCAAAAGTGTAAAAATCTTTCGGACAAACGTCCAAATCTATCGAACAAGAGTCGAAATCTGTTGAATACGTGTCCAAATCTATCGAACAAGTGTCGATATCTGTTGAATACGTGTGAAAATCTGTCGAACAAGTGTGAAAAACAATCGATCAATTGTCGAAATAAATCGAGTACGTGTCTAAATCTGTCGAACAAGTGTCTAAATCTGTCGAATAAGTGTCGAAATCTGTCGAACAAGTGTCGAAATCTGTCGAACAAGTGTCGAAATCTAACAAACAAGTGTCAAAATCTGTCGAACAAGTCTCGAAGTTTGTTAATTAAGTGTCCAAATTTGTAGAACAAGTATCCAAATCTGTCGAACATCTGTCGAAATCTGTGTCACAATTGTCGACATCTGTCAAACAAGTGTCGAAGTCTGTCTCACTATCATTTACATTATCAATATTTGCGTTGAAAATAAGGACAATTTTTAACATACCTCCTGGTTTTTTTTATTTTCTGGGTCTGTAGAGCGACAGTAATCAGAGTTGGTGCTACAAAATATAGATCTCTCATCGCCAGCAAACTTCAGCATTGAATATACACCTGTATGTCGGCATAAGATATGTGGAACTTCTGCAAAGCTTTCTACTGCGGACTTTTCAATATTCTTTCTCTTCATTTAAAAAATCTATTCTGAGCTTGAATTCGCTGGATAGGTGCAACAAGTGCAACTAAACTTTTCTGCCTTAAGCTTGGAATAACTCTCTGCGACTCTTGAATAACAACTCTGCAACTTTAGATCTATTTAGTACTTGCATAAATGAAAAGTTGTGGGTTGATAAAGACAGTTGAACATCCATAGGTGAAAATGAACAAGTGTTCAAAGAATTATGCCGTGTACTACCCAAAGGTGAAGATGCATTGACAGGAAAGAAATCTTGAACCTGAAAGGTATTGATACTTGAATGATCTTCAATTGAAATGCTGTTGATGTCTTGAATATGTGATATTTTTAATGATTCTAAATTCAAATTTAATATATCTTCATATTTATCATGGACCTGTGTTTTTAGATTTTGACTTTTGGGTAACTGTATATATCCAAAGTTCGTGAGAGCTTGTATTTTTTTTATCTTTAAGCATACATTTTTGTGCAGTAATTTGTTGAGGAACACGCTTTTTTTGTCTTTAAAGTAAGTTTCCGACCTTGCAGATGTTCCAACTTTATTTGGAGATGAAAAATGGTGTATCATAACATTTGTCCAGGTTGTGAAAGAGTAACATAAGCTTTGAAAATTTTTTGTAAATTCACGACAAAATTAAAAGTTTGCTTTATCTGATATTTCATCATCTGAATGACACATACTTAGAGCTTTTTTAAAAATTTCATCTACAAATAATATTAAATCATTTTTTGAGTTATCAACTTCTGTGTCCTTATCGTTCACTTGACGTATTATGTGTGTGTCTGATTTCTCAGCCAAATCTTTATTTTATCCAATCTATATTTATAAGTTTTAAATGTTTCTAGTAATAATGATTTATTTTTGTAACATTTGGAATCAATTTCTGCAGTTTCTCTGTTTGCAACAATAATAACAGATAAAACTACGTGTTCAAATTGCTGTATTGTTTCGGTTTGAATCAAGTAACCAATGCTACGTAAATAGAAGTCGATGACACCTTGGTTGGACAATTTGAAGCATTTCCATCTTCTCACAGTATTCAATAAATGAGCAACATCGTGTCTTAAGTAACATGGTAACATGAAAGTAAGTTATTACTTTGACTAACTAATATATTGTAACATTGTAAATTATAAATCTTAAAAGTCATCTTATTAAAAGGAAGTGAAATTGAAATTTGTAGTGCAAGTGAATCGTCTGTCGTAATCTCTTTAGGAATTTTAGCGCCACTTTCAATCCAACTAGATAAAACTTCCTGAATGATGGATACATCACGAATTGATAAGATTGCTTGCAATAATGAGACTATTTTTCCTGCAATACCAATGCAATACCAATACCATTACATACAGAAAAAGAGTTTTACTTATAGTTTTTGAATAGAAGGAATACTTTTTAACCCTTTGTGGCTCACATTTTTCTGTTCAATATTTTAAGCTGAAAATTGTTACTCGGGGGTTTTTGGGGTCGCTGATTACGAATTTGAATTTTTGTTAATTAGTATTATAGAAAAACCTCTTAGCAAATAGAAGAATGTAAAATAATTTATATACACCTATAATTAAAATTTTTATACATAAAAATCTTAGACGAAAGAGGTGGCTATTATAATAGCCACTAAGCCACAAAGGGTTAACTAAACTGCCAGTAGCGTCCAGTGACAATGGCAAGCTTAGCTGTTGTAAAGCATTCCATAAGCGTAACTGTTCATTAGCCCAATACCAAATATAGAATGGCACTAAGCATAATTTACGTACATTACAAAAATTTAAAAATTTTTTGTTTGATATTGATAGTCCTTTAAATTCTGTAAACCCGAGCTCTTCATCTAAACCTTGTTCTCTTGCTTTACTTAAAGTTCCACTATTATTTAGATGAGGAGGTTCATAGTTTGTCTTCAATTTTTCGAGTTCTTCTTCTCTGTATTGTTCAACAGTTTTTGTTAGTATTATTCCAAAAGTAGAAAAAGTAAAAATTTTAAACTCGATATTTTCTGTATCAATCACCTCACCTATTATATCTGATCCACAATCAGTGCAAAATCCATCAAATTTGAATTTATCTTTTGTTAACCAACCATTCTTAAAGCTAAAAACACAAGGCAGCTCATTTGCTTCCCATATAGCCATTGCCATAAATCTGTCCAATTATCTTGTTTTTTCTTTTTTTCTGAGCAATCAATTATTTCATTTACATGTATTGTTATTTTAAAACATAATTCTTTACAATTCTTTGGATTATTCATTATTTTTTTTTCAATTGGATCAAATTCTATATCTTTGTCTTCTTTTTTATTTTTTGCGATTTATTAATCTTAAAAAAGCTTCTAATCGTGATCTACATGCATGTTGATCTTTGTACAAGTACAAATATAATGATTTTGCACTCATTTTTAAATTGAAACTAGTTGTAATTTCTACCTAAATAGGATCTTTCTCTTGTATTAACTTTCGATTCTTGAAAATTGTCGGTCATTCTTTTAACCTGGCTTCTAGCTGTTTTTATTCTATTTCTGGTATTATAGGCATTTCATAACCCTGTAACTAGAAAAATTTCTTTTTCAATACTTTGAAATTGCATTTATCTATAAAAACAAATACAAAGATCTAAAGATAGCTGAGGTGTAACTGCGAAGGTGTTTGTTTAACCGTGAGTACGAAATAATGCTGCACTTATATAGCTACACTCAAAAACGTTAGGCGTCATCTGATCTCTTTGTACGACTTACTAAGTTGTAGCGCATTTTTTGTTTGTATAGGCTAGAAATTTTATTTTTCAACAGTTCTAATCCATCACACGTGTATTCATATATGTATGATATTAGACGTAAAATAAATTTCTGAAGTCTATACCTATAGGTATGAGTTGTGTCGCTGCACGACCTGCACGTGCAAGCAAAAGTCTCCCATCTGGCGGTGGAGCTCCGTACTGCTCTGAGTTATACCGTATCAACGGAAAATGCACAATGGACTTGAAATATGCCATGAAAAATTGATATTTACAGATAAAAATAAAATTAGATATTAAAATCAATCAAAACAATCCTAAATTTGTAAATTTTCAGCAGTGTTTATAAAACATTTGCACTTCCCTCCATGTATCACGTGACTTTACTATAACTCAAAGAACTGGTTTTAGTGCCATCTGACAGGGACGTGCAAATTGAGGCAAAGTTCAAATTATCGTAGTTGTCGCTTCGCGTATATGTATCTTTAAGTAAGAACTTAAAGATACATATACGCGAAGCGACAACTACGATAATTTGAACTTTGCCTCAATTTGCACGTCCCTGTCAGATGGCACTCATGAGAATCTCGCTTTTAATTACTGTTGGATTGTATCTGCCGAAACAGGACAGGAATCCGGGAACCGCCAAGAACAACACTTTATTTTATAAAACTATAAAATGAGGCGCAACTGCGCTCTCTGCTTTATTAGCTGATTAATAAACAATGGATGCAGTCCTCTGGCTTAACTCTAATACACTAGTCATAAGGCACAATGAAGGTCGTCGTGCGTACGTGCTGTTGCTCTTCTGGCGGCTCGGCCAGTACTATTGCTTAAGGGCACAGAGCGCAGCAAGCAGAGAAGGGGGGGGGGGCGGTCACAACTGTGGTCATTGGCCCCCGGGGCCCCGTGCTCCCAGGTAGTGCCCTCTAATAGACACGAAGCCTCCAATACTCCCTCCCTTCGTGCCTCCTTACTTACTTCGATGTGGACCTGTAACAGAAAATAGAAACACAAAAAATTTCCTCTGCCTCTAACTCAATTTTACTATATATATTTGTATTATGAGTGTAGAATTTTGTCTCTGAGGTATATGTGATTTTGTGCTGGCAGAGGCTTGGTCATAATGTCAGCTTCATTTTCATTAGTGGCAATCCACTTGACCAAGACTTTATTTTCCAATACACAACTCTTAATATAGTCTGCATGGGTTTCTGCCATGTGACTCTTACTTCCTTTAATTTCTCTTTCTTTTAGTTTCCTCTGGGTTTCGGATACATCCTCGTCAAAGTTTTTCAACTTGTGTGAGCCATCCATCTGTGTGCAGTTGCCTGCTGACTTATTATCACACCAAATTATTACAGGATACAAGGTTTCACCTGTAATATCTCTGATGGCTTTATCTAAAGATATCAACTCCTGGCAAGCCTCACTCATGGCAAGATACTCTGCTTGGCATGTTGATAAAGTCACATACGATTGCTTGTGACTTCTCCATGAGACTGTATCTCCATACAGTTTAATTATATATCCTCCTGTAGACGAAGAATCTTCACAATCTCTAAAGCTTGCGTCGGAGTAAGCTTCCAGCTTATCGCCTGATGCTCTAAAAGTTAATCCCACTTTGGTGGTTCCTCTCAAGTACCGGAAAATCCTCTTTACATCTTTCCAGTCGTTCTCTGTGGGTGAAGTTTGTTTGCGAGACAAATAGTTTACTGCAAAGGCTATGTCGGGTCGTGTGACTCCTGCCAAATAGAGCAAACTCCCTATAGCTTCTCTGTAAGGTGCTCTACATGGAGCATTACTTTCATCCGATTTTTCTGCCGTCTTGTCTTCTCTGTTTTTCACTTGTCGAGTTACCATTGGTGTGTTTTGAGCTTTACATTATTTCATTTGAAATCTCTCTAGTATTTTCTCTGTGTAGTCTGACTGATCCAGTGTCATTATTTTACTTTTTCTGCTTCTTTGAATTTTCATGCCTAAATACATCTTAGGCTCTCCCAGATCTTTCATTTTGAATGTGATGCACAAGCACGTCTTAATCTCTGTTAATTTTTCTATGTCATTGCTTGCTAATATTATATCATCTACGTACAATACTAGCAATGCCATTTTTCCATTCATTCTCCACGTGAATAAACATGGATCATTTATGTCTCTTTCCAATCCAAGTTTCTTGGCTTCCTCTGTGGACCTCTGATTCCACTTCTTTGGACTGACTTTTAGTCCGTACAAAGTTTTCCTCAGTCTACGTACTTGTTTTCCTCTGGTATTTACATTTGGCTCGATTCCCTCCAGAATCTCCATGTAAATTTCGTCTTCTAGCATACGATTCAAGAATGCAATTTTTACGTCCAATTGGACTGCCTCTAAGTCAAACTTATTTATGATCACCAGAGCTGATTTTATCACGGCTAACCGAGATACTGGTGCATAAGTTTCTCTGAGTTCATATTGATTTTTATCTTTGAATCCTCTGATAACCAATCTGGCTTTGAACTTTTCCTGTCCATTTTCTTCAACTTTCCTCTTAAATATCCATCTGGAATCTATGATGTTTGGTTTTATTCTGTTTTGACCAGTAGTTGATCTGTCTACAATATCCCAGACATCATTTTCTTTCATTGATTTTAATTCTTCTTGTACGGTTTCCAGCCATTTTTCTCTGTCCTCTGTCTCTATAGCCTCTTTGTAGCTAGTTGGATCTCCATTTGTATTAGCTATTTGTGCGTAGATTAATTCATATTTGCTCGGGGCTGCGTCCTCTTCTACATAAACATTTTGTGTTCTGTATACAAAATCTGGATCTCTCTGTGGATTTACTTTTGCTTTTCTGCTAGGTAATTTTCTGATTTTTATTTATTTTTCTGTTTCCTGTGGTTGATTCGTAATTTTCCTCTTTAGCAGTTTTTCTTGTTGAGATTTTATATTAACCTCTCCTCTTGTTTCGATATTCTCCGTGTGAGTTTCATTTTCTTCCTCTGGCCGATCTGTTAACTCACTTTCTGTGATTTCTTCAAATTGTAACTCTCGATTCTCTGAACTCTTTGTTGTATCTTTATATACAATCTTCTCATTGCACTTTACGTGCCTGGAGTTCAGCAACTTCAGTGTTTGCGGATACCATAGTAAATAGCCTGTAGGAGTATATCCCACCATGATGGCTTTTACTGCTCTCTCTGAGATTTTGTTCTCTGGTTTGGGTATTTTTACGTATGACACACACCCAAATCTCTTTAATTCCTCTAAGTGGCTGTTTTTCTCTGGGTTGACTAGTGACAAGGGTGTCTTGAAGTTGATTCCCGTGTGCGGTGTTCTGTTTTAAACGTGTATAGCTGCTTCTGTCGCAAGTACCCACATTGTAGCTGGTAGACCGGAATCAAACATCAGTGCTCTGATTATGTTTTGAAGCGTCTTGTTGAATGTTTCTGCTGTACCATTTAATTGAGGAGTGTGTGGTGGGGCGAAATCACTACTGATGTACTCTCTTTTCATGATTTCAGCAAACTCTCCTCCAGTAAACTCTGTACCGTTGTCTGATCTGATGTAACACACTTTTTTATTTTTACTAATCAGATTTCTCATGTATGTTAAATACCTCTGAAGACATTCTCCTGATTCACTTTTATGCTTCACACTGTAGGCTCTAGCATATCTGGTATAATCGTCCAATAACACAATTATGAATCTGTTTTCACCTGGGAATAAAGGCGGTGAAATCTTTCCCATTGTGTCTGTATGTATCGTGTCAAGTGGTCTGTCTGACCTGCCTCTGTTGTTTTTAAATGGAAGAATTTCCATTTTCGCTAGAACACAGATCTCACAATCTTGTATGTCTTTGTTTAAATTTACCTTTTGGATCTTGGTCTCATATTTTTGCATCTCTTTCATGTATTCTAGCGATGTGTGGCCTAGTCTCATGTGCCACAGCATTCCTTCACTTGGTTTCCTGGCTATGGAATTTCTCTGGTTGTGTCCAATGAGGTTCTCTGTCTCTGACTCTGGTAATTCATTGTTCAGGTCCAAAATCTTTCTTTTCAATTCCAGTTTGCCTGTACTTGAATCTTCTTCATTGTTTTCGTTCCCTTCTAAAGTTTCCTTTTCTATCTCCCTCCCAATCTCAGACGGTCTTTGATTGGTGTCCTCTGGTTGTGTAAACTCCGTCTGTGATTGTGTAAGGAAATTTTCTATGGAAACGAGAAATGCAGTTACTGTGTATTTGTCATTTCTATCCTCTGATACCTCTGTGTTTTGGGCCTCAAAATCTATTATCCAATTTGGTTGTTCATAATATCCGGTAATATAATTTTCCTCTGTTACCTTGTCAAAAATTTGTAGAACTCTGTTATCCAGATATATCCCACAACCAGCTTCCGCAAACTTTCTTAGTGAAAGCAGGTTGTCTGATATGTCTGGTGCTGATATTACGTTGGACAGATAAACATTTTCATTACCTGTGATTGATTTCAGTCATAGATTTCCCTTACCATCTATATTAATATTTGCGCTCTTGTTCTTATTGGCGCATCTAATTTCTTCAATAGTATTCTTACTATAATTTTTTAGGAGCAACTCTTTATTTATTATGTGCTCAGTTGCTCCTGAGTGGGCTATAAAAGTTATACTAGTGTTATCCTTAATTGTATCATTTTATTTACCTGCTATATTAGCCTTCGTCTGGTTGGGCTTCTCTCTGGTGTAAGGTTAGTTCCTATTTTTATTCGAGAAGACTCTGGTTCTCAATTTTCCTCTACCTCTAACTGTACCTTTGTTGTTGGTGTTTGTGTTTTTGTTAGTGTTATGTGTATTACTTCGTTTTTGGTCTAACCTTTTTCCTGCATTGGGACACTGGTCACCCTTGTGACCCCTGACCTCGCTACACCAGTAGCAATGCCATGTTTTGTATGCGATCAGGGGGCACTCGGATTTCCAGTGCCCATACTTGTTGCACCTATAGCATTTTATGTCCTTGTCAGGATTGTCCTCTTTCCTCTGAGCTAGGTTAGCTCTGGCCTCTGGTTGCCTCTGACCCTCTGCTTCAATCTGTAACAAACAGTTTTTCATGTCCTCTATGGTCATTACTGTCCCTGTCTGACTTCTCACCAGGCAGGCGGATCTTAGCTCCGGGCTTGTATCATACACTGCATGGTGAAAGCAGAACTTATTTCTTCCTCTGTTAGTGAGACTGTTGTGTTACAGTTCTCATATTCTCTTATTATTTTGTCAAATCTGTCACAGAAGTCTGAGACTTTTTCTTTGTTAGATTTTTTGATATTGTACAGTCTTTGACTTACTGTTGTGTGTGTCGTGTTTGTCTCTATTCTCCTAATTTCTTTAATTTTTAATAATATCTCTTCTGGTTCTGTAATATTTAAGATTTTTTTATGGTAGTTTGCATGGATATAATTTATCGTAATATCTCTTATTAATCTTTTTGATTTTAATGTTTTATTTGAACTATCATTTTTAAATTTATTAAGATTTTCTAATATTATTGATAAATCATTCGATGCCAACTCTGATTTTAATGAATGTAGCCAAATTTCAAAATTGCTTTTACTTGTTAATTTGTAATCTCTTTTTATATTAATTTTATTTTGAATGTTGGACTCTAATGTTTTATTTAATCTCATAAATGTTAAATTAATATCCCCTAAAGACATATTGTTTTTCTCTATCTCTGTTACTTCATTATTTTTTGTGTTAATGTTTTGTGCGGTGGAGTGTAGTTGGGGTTCCTCTTCCTCTATAGATACCTCCTCTAGTCTCTCTGATATGACTTTTAATTCCGCCAGGCAGGTTTTCACAGCTCCCATCTGTTCTTTATTCTTGTCCTTGACCTGGTCCTGCAATTTCTCTAGGCCTTTGCTGACCTTCTCCAGCACCTTCGAAACATTTTCAGTGGCAGCAGCTTGCTGCCTCAGGACCTTCAATAGTTCGATCATGTTTATTGCCAACTCTCCGTTCCTTTTCTCTGGAAGTTTTTATTCGTAAATAGTTTTAAAAATTTAATGTTTGGTCTTATCTGTTGGCGTATATGTTGTGCATATAGGGGTGCTCAATCATATACTAATAGATCTATATTCTGATATTGACTCTTTTTTTTCTTTTTCTCTTTTCAATGTATTTGATGTGTAATCTTTAATATTTATATAAATTTAATACATTATATATATATATATATATATATATATATATATATATATGGGTCATTCCTATAAATTTCGTCAAATAGGTGTCGGGGGGGGGGGGGGTCGCCCAATCGGGCCGCCGATTTTTTGTGTGAAAGTACACTAGAAAACATGGCTCTTGGTAAATTTTCAGCCCCCTAGGTGCCCCTTAGCTCCCATAAAAAATTATTAAATTTTCAAAAATAGCGAAAAACTGACTTTTTAAAAAAATTTGCACAGGGTTACCTAATCAATCTTTTTTAATTCCAAAAAAAGGGATTTTCTCGTCATAACGTCAGCTTTTCAGGAAAAATAAGCTGGAACGAAAAAGATTGAAGCAACATTTTCTATGAGGTCGCACGCGAAGCACAGATTTTCACGTTTTTAGGGTGTATAAATTCGTCTGCCATTCAGCTATTTTATAATATTTTTTACCCAAAAAAATCTTAATCTCATTTTCGTTTTTGAACGATCTAAAATGGTTGTTCCTAGCCAGAGTTATAGTCCTCGAAAGATAGCCTATTTTTCGAAAATCGCCATATTGGCACCCCTGTATCTCAGGTCTATATGCCTCAATCTAGCTGAAATTTTCATGAAAAATAGTCAAAATATAGTAGAAAAAGATGTAATTATTTTGGATTTGTTTATTTGGGATTTAGTATGTCTACGAAGTCCTCGAAGTTGGGGTTGTTGGTTTGAAATGCGCGCGTTGGTTTGCGAGAGAAGCCGACAGATGGCGCCAGTAGCTCCGCGCTTCGCCGGCGCCACCGGAGAGAACGGCAGCTTCGGGCAGAGTAGCTCCGGACTTCATGGTGTGAGGACGTGATCGAGAGTGGCTACACCGACAATCCGTATTTGTATCATATTTCAATATAATTACTTACTCATTTCACTGTCTAATTGCTATTGTCTTACATTAATAAACTAGAATCAACTTTGTAACACTTGATTTCATTATTACTGCACCTTTTAGTCTCCATCTCCTTCGGAACGAGCACACCATTGATTGGAGAAACCTGAGATTGCAACAAGCTAAACATTTGGTCCTTGCGGAGCCGGATTCATCACGGTGCCTGCTAATCTACGAAGAACGCTGAACACAGGTTAGTCCAGTGTGCATAGTGCAGTGTAATGAAATTTCGCGAAGTGAACATTTCTAACACGCGCGGCAGCCATTCATTGCCCTATCGTGCGTCGCCACGTGACGGGTCACGACGGAAGTGCGCCAGCGTCCATCTTGTGTGCTGTGGCGCGTCGTCGGGTGGCCGCTCGGATCTAGCGCGGCGTGCTGTTATCTCGCATCGAACAGTGCTCGTCATATCCTCACGAAACCATGCGGTTCGCGGCGGAAGTGCACTCGCGTCCATATCGATTTTGGCGTGGCGCATCGTCGCAGTGGCAGTTAAGTCGGTGACCGCTCCTATCCATCGCGCATGTACCGACGTTTTCGCCCCAGGCTCGCAAGGTATTCGATAGTTCGTGGTGGCTTTATAACGTAGCGCGCCCGTGTCCGTTGGATGAAAGATATAGTTTCGTCGAGTGACCGGTCGGTAATCTCTCGGGTTGGTTTCGGCACGCTGCCGTTTGATACGGCAGATTCACGCAACATTATCGATCGGGTGGAGTTGCTCGAGATAGACGCGTGATCGCAGTCAACCTTATGTTGCTGCACGTCGCTCTGTTGCCGACCGCTCAAGTCCGAACGCGCATGTGACGAGGTTTTATCCTATACTAACTACGCGTTTGAAAGTTACAACTAGAGCATTTCGAAGTTGATCTCGGTCTACCGACGTGGCACACAGCGGCGTCGCTCGCCGACTCATACGCATCATATGTTGCGCTCGGGAGAGGAGGCGTACCTTGATGAAGATTCTTCTCGCCATTAGTGCTGTCGCAAGCGCTCCACTGCGCCGTGCGTGGCATTGGCTCGAGGTCGATGCAACCACGTAAGCTGCCTTGCTATCTGTTCCTCGCCCCAATGCTGCCACCGGGGGCTCGAAGATGGCGCTCGCTCGCCTGTCACTCGTCGGTTGCCTTTTAACTGGCATCTCTTGGCGCGCCGCATACACGCAATTTACCATTGAACTAATGTCTCGGCCCGCTGCGGCATCAGGGGAGGCTCGAGGACGCACATACTCGCCTCTCGCACCAGCCACCCAGTCGGTGCGCATCTTGCCGCGCTGCTGCGTCAGTGGAGGCTTGAGGTTGATTTAGTTTGTCCGCGTAGATTATTGCATCCTCACGACCTTGGTGCTTGATTCCTTTTAACCCTCGCTCTATTACAATGTCGTCGGGACAGAGCTCGAGGGCCGCTCGGTTGTCACGCCTCTCGCTGGCCATAACACTGCCTCGCGGAGTCGAGCCTCCGCTCATGAAGAGCGTCGAGCTAAGCATGTTATTGTTTACAGGTGCAATGGCTGAGCTGGTGGCCACCCAACATGCCCTCGTGGTAGTCATCAAGAACTTCGTAACAACGCTGCAGGCCACTCTCCCTGACGACTGGACGGTAGGCCTGGTGCAGGCCCGAATGGAGGTACTGCAAGGGTACTGGGCTGATTTCCAAAGCAACCATCTTGAGATGATTTCTGCCGCTGTCCCAGCAGCCGAATATGACCACGGAGGTGTCTATGCGGAAATTGAGCAGGCATACATTTCCGGGCGATCAACGCTCCTCGATACCCAACGGCGTTTAGATTCGGCACCAGCTGTCAATGCGATCACCAATCAAGGCGAACATTTAGGGCAAGCCCGCTTGGCTCCTGGAACTGGGCTCTCTCGGCTGCCTCAGATCGATCTGCCCACCTTCTCTGGGCGTCGGGAGGATTGGGAGTCCTTTCGAGACTTGTTTCAAGCTCTCGTTCATGAAGATCCGCGCCTCAGTGACGTCGCTAGGTTCTTTTACTTGAAGACCCACGTCCATAGAGAGGCAAGGGCAGCTTTGGAGACTCTGAAACTCACCAGCAGCAATTATGCTTCGGCTTGGCACCTCCTTGAGTCTCGCTACGAGCACCGCCGGCTGCTTGTCCAAGATCACTGACGGCCCTTCGCAGCATTCGACCCTTGCGAGATGAGACGTCGACCGGCCTTCAGAATCTCCATGACACACTCAACCGACACCGTGATCAGCTGCAGGCCCTCAATCGCCCAGTCAACCAGTGGGACGATTGGTTCATTTCCATCGCCGCTTCATGCATGGACCCCTTGACCCGCCGAGCCTGGGAGAATGACTTGGAGAAGATGAGCCCTAGTCCATTCGATGTGACACGTCCGGCAGCCGAATCCACTCAGGCGGATGATACCCTGGCCACTTTCTCCACTCTAGCCGAGTTTCTCCAAAGCAGGTGCCACATGATGAGCTCAGTGGAGAGCTCAGGGTGTTCCCGTTCCGCCCCAGGGCGATCCCTCGGTGCTCACGGCAGCGGTCCATCTTCCAGCCGCAATTTCCGCAGCCTCGCCACCAGGGCAGTGGCTACTTCGTGCTCCACCTGCCAGGGGGCTCACTACATTGGGCATTGCGAACGCTTCCTGGGCATGTCACCGGATGTGAGAAGAGACACGGTGCTACAGGCGCTTCAACTGCCTTCGGTCAGGTCATTCAGCGCGAGCTTGTCTCTCCAAGTCTGTTTGTCAAGTGTGCCAAGCTTTGCACCACACCCTGTTACATAACAGTGATCGTAAACGCGCTGCGTCGGTTGGCGCCTCACCCGCACCCTCAAAGAAGGCAAAACCGACGGCTCCCAATGTCGACCTTGTGTCCTCAGATCCACCTGACCCACTGACGTCCTGACTGGCCATATTGCCTACGGCGTCCCTCCGCATTGGCGGCGGCCGCGGACGGACAATCATCGCCCGTGCCTTACTGGATGCCTGCTCAGAAATCTCACTCGTTTCTCTCAGGCTCATTAATCGTCTCAACATTGACCCAGAGCGGAGTGCAGTAAATATATCCGACGTTGGGGGATTGACGTCTGAGCGAGCTCGCCTGAAAGCTCGCCTTGTGATCTACACTCTGGAATCATCTGGCCTAACACCCCTGGTCGAGTTTGAAGCTCACTGCCTCCGGCATCTCATGATTTCCACACCCGCGTCGCAGCTGGACGAAGAGTCAAAAGGAGCATGGCAGGGGCTCAGACTGGCAGACTCTCAGTTCGGCATTCCGGGGGAGGTTGAGCTGCTCCTGGGTGCGAATGTTCTCCCCGACATCATGAGACCAGGTTTTCTCCAACGCGCCGGTCTCGTGGCACATTGCACGGCTGTTGGATGGACAATCTCAGGACGTGCCCCGCAGCGCAATCCCAGGTCAGCCAACTTTTCGTGTCTGGCGGCAGAAAGCGAGACGGATCCACACTGGCATCCACAGTTGCTGCAGGCTGTGCAGCGATTCTGGGAATTGGAAGACATACCCCGCTCGGTGCGGATAGCCCCGGACGAGGAGGCGTGTGAGCGCATCTTCCACGCTCATAGACGAGACCAAGACGGTAGATACATTCTGCGACTACCTGTCAAGCCTGGTGCTTTAGCACTCCTCGGCGACGGCTTGTCAGGCGCTCAAGCTGCTTATCGATCCATGCATCGTCGCATGGCCCAGGACCCCATTCTGGCATCAGAATATCGACGGTTTATGAGCGACTACCTGAGCATTGGTCACATGAGAATGGTGCCCCATGACAAACAGCTGTTACCAGGGTCACAAGTACACTACATCGCTCATCATGCAATCTGGCAACGTGGTGATCAGAATCCCAAGGTGAGAGGCGTCTTCGACGGCTCCAGGCCCACCCGCACCGGACGCAGCCTCAATGACACCCTTTACACCGGGCGAAAGCTCCAAACCTCGGTCTGGTGCGTGATTACTCGCTGGCGAAGACATCGAGTGGCATTTTGTGCTGACATGAAGATGATGTATCGTCAAATTTGGATCGATGAACGGGACGTTGATCTCCAACGCATCCTATGGGCCCCTGAAGAACGAGACCCCCCCTTGCACTTGCAACTGCTCACCGTAACATATGGAGAATCATGCGCTCCTTATCTGGCTTTACGTGTGATTGAGCAACTGTGTCACGACGAAGGTGGCCCTTACCCCGAAGCTGTCGAGACTATGCTCAAGGATAGGTACGTGGATGACATACTCACAGGCGCAGATGATGTAGAGTCAGCACTTCGACTGAGAGATCAGGTGATTAGGCTGCTGAAGGCGGGTGGTTTCCCACTTGGAAAATGGGTTGCCAATTCACAGGAGCTCTTAAAGGACCTTCCGAGCGAGGACTGTCTCCGTCCTGAAGGACGACAGCTGGGAACCAATGGCCCCGTCACTGAACTTGGAATCCGCTGGAACCCTTCGGATGACAGCCTTCGCCTCGACTCTCCTTCAATTCAAGGCCGACAACAAACCAAACGAGAGATTCTTGCGGCCGTAGCTTCGCTGTTTGACCCCTGTGGATGGTTCGCCCCAGCTGTATTATTAGCTAAACTCCTGATGCAGGATCTTTGGAGAGCCCGGCTCGAATGGGATGAGGACCTGCCCCCCTCATTTGCGCGTCGCTGGGAAGGAATCAAGGACGGTTTCCAGGTGCTCCCCGACATCAAGTTCCCGCGCTGGGTGCAAACGGGGCCGAATAGTGACACTCAACTCCACGCTTTCTCAGATGCAAGTCGTCGAGCCATGGCAGCTGTCGTTTACATTAGAGTATCCAGCTGTGTTTCGTCGGTTGCCGTCAACCTCCTAGTGGCCATGACCAAGCTTGCACCGATCCGGAGCTTGAAACCTGCCACACTACCCAATCCGCGGATGACCATCCCCCGCCTGGAGCTGCGAGCCGCCCTGATCGCTGCTCGGTTGCTTCGATCCCTGTCAGAGGAGCTAGGAGTGCCATTGGATAGATGCTTTGGCTGGGGGGACTCGCAGATAGTCTTGAGCTGGCTCCGATCCTCCGAGCCTGTGGGAAATTCCCTCGTGGATAACTACGTGTGTCACATTCAGGAGCTACTTCCGTCCAGTGTCTGGCATTACGTTCCCACTCAAGCCAATCCAGCAGACGTAGCCAGTCGTGGATCTGACCCTGCCCAGCTTCATCGCTCTCGAGCGTGGTTTGATGGACCGCCATGGCTGGCCGACCCGCCCGCAACCTGGCCTCACGACCATCCCCACCCATCGCCTGGTGAGTTTAGTCCGTCCATACCCGGCGCCCTTACTTGCTTGACCCGAAGCGCCCCCACTGATCCCACAACTGCATTCTCGAATCTCAACGTCATGCTGCGATTTATGGTTCGACTGCGCCGGTGGGTCCGCCGGCATCTGGCTCGAATCCCATTGATCAACGTCGTGAGCCCCATCACCGCTCAAGAATTAGACGACGCCTTTACTGCGTGTGTCCAAGTCAGTCAGAGACGGTCCTTTGCTAGGGAAATAGAGTTGCTACAAAAGAACTCACCGCTGCCCGTACGCGGCCCACTGCATGGCCTCGACGTCTTCATCGGCCCCGACGGTATCTTGAGAGTTGGCGGTCGACTACGTCACTCCACCCTTCCGTTCAACTTGCGACACCCACCGATCGTGGACGGAGCCTCAGCTCTGGCCAATCTCGTCATCAATTGGGCCCACCAACGGTCGCTGCATGGTGGATTCCGGTCCACGTATGTCTTCGCAGTTCGAAGGGTCTGGCTAATCGGCGGCAAGCGCCGCATCCGCGCACACATTCACAAATGTGTCATCTGCGCACGGATCCGCGCTCGACCGATGGAGCAGAAAATGGCATCGCTGTCCCCAGAGCGAGTGGTACCGACACGTGCCTTCACCCGTGTAGGATTGGACTACGCAGGGCCATTCCACGTGTTGGCTACCAAAGGACGAGGGGTCCGTACAACAAAGGCCTACGTCGCAGTATTTGTTTGCTTTGTCACGAAGGCAATACACCTGGAGTTGGTCGGAGATCTCGCTACTGACAGCCGTCCTGCAGAGATCTGGAGCGACAACGCAACTCACTTTCATCGCGCTGACCTAGACCTCCGCAAAACGCTGGCTGAGGCCAACCTTGACTGGCCTCGAGTTTCTGAGACACTTGCTGAAGACGGAATTTCCTGGAGATTCATCCCCCCGGCTGCTCCACATTTCGGCGGACTTTGGGAGGCCGGCGTTAAGTCCTTCAAGACTCATCTGAGACGTACTGTCGGACCTCGTCATCTAACCTTCGAAGAGTTCTCCACTCTACTGGTCAGTATCGAGGCGATATTAAACTGCCGGCCACTCACTCCACTCACGGGTGATCCCGAGGATTTGGATGTGCTCAACCCCGGACATTTCCTGGTGGGCAGCTTGCTTACTGCCGTCCCCGATCTGATTACTGAGCCATCTCATGTGGACCATCTTGCCCGCTGGAAGCTCGTAGCTGGCTTGCGATCCCAGTTTTGGCATCACTGGGCCGAGAGTATCTCAATATCCTCCAGCAACGACACAAATGGACTCAACAACGTCCAAACCTCCAAATCGGCGATTTTGTGGCTGTCCTGGACGCCACCCTCCTTCGCTCTAATGGCAAGTGGCCACTGGGCCGTGTCACCGACGTCCACCCCGGCCCTGATGGTCTCGTCAGGGCGGCGACTGTGAGAACGGCGGGCGGGGTGTACACTCGTCCTATCACCAAGCTGTCACGATTGCCCGTGACTGAGACAGCCTCAATAGATTCATCACCGCTGCCCAACGATCGGACAAATCGGTCACGGCGGGCGGCATCGGATGTTCGTTCAAGAAACGAGGCGGGCGGATTGTTGGTTTGAAATGCGCGCGCTAGAATCAACTTTGTAACACTTGATTTCATTATTACTGCACCTTTCAGTTTCCATCTCCTTCGGAACGAGCACACCATTGATTGGAGAAACCTGAGATTGCAACAAGCTAAACAGGGGTTCAGGGCTTTTTTTACCATATTTCGCGTTATAGGACGGACAGTTGCTTCTGACATTATTCCCGCCTTTTCTATTTGTAACTGCATATTTTACAAACCTGCAATGTATGCTCTCTATTATCGAGTGCACATCGTAAATCGTAATAAATAATAAAATAATGAAATAATAAAAATAATAAATACAAGCTTGTATATTTTTTTTTCGAAATTCTTGTTTTTTGCTTTATTTAATATATGTTAATCCAATTTAGTACTCGTTAAATTTCCAATCTTATATAATGTTTACTGTCTTCGATTCAGTGTCAAATGAAGTAATTTTTACATTAATAGTGGATTCATTTAATGGTATAAAGGCGTGATACTTTCTCGTGTTTGGAATTGTCTTTGAAGCTGTAAATCTTGCCTTTAATTTGCTTGTTCGTGCTTCAACCTCTTTTTCAGAAATCCAAACGAACCTTGAATAAAGCGTAAACATTAATTAATGTCTATATTCTATAAAAATTGACAATTCGCAGTATATTTTTTTGTATAAATTATATAAAAAATTTTAAACAAACAATGACTTATAAAATAGTTTATAAATATGATTTTATAGTAGAGTGATTCTAAATGAATTAATTAGTGTCTATGTGATAATTAGTTTCAAATTATTCTTTTTTTATATAGTAATTGAAAATATAGATATTTATAACCTAAAAATTTCTATATTTAAGCCTTGAATTATTAAAACAGCCTAAAATTATTAAACTAAGTAATTCGTTTAATTATTAAACTAATAACTTTTCTGCCATAATACATTAATAATCTGCATTGCATACTTACTTTATTCCTTTCACATGTTCATCTAAGTAATCAAACATCTCTTTTGGACTTAAAATTTGTTGGCTTGTATCTCTTTGCAATGTTGCTTTTCTGACTGTCCGTTTTGCTACTGCACCTATACCATCGCATGCATTTTTGCCATGACTTGTAGCAAAAAAGTTGTACGAAGTAATTTTCATGTTTAGTTCAGTTTCATGGTAGCATAAATTGATAAAATGATTTCTGTAAAAATAAGACATGCATAATTTAGATTATATTAAAAAATAATTCGTACATTTATAATGATTGATAAATATATTAACTTATTTTTGTACTGACTTAGTATTTACTGTTATTTTTCATTATTTTTCAATATTTATCATTATTTATTTGTATTCTTAAATATAAATTATTATCGATTATAATATTGTGGTGCAGCATGTTTAAGAGCTTATCAATGTTATATAAATTGCGCTAAAACATGCACTGACAAAATTCTGGCACGACAGTTATCCTCGACCATGCATGATATCATATGTCAAAAGTTGAGTGTTCTCCCAGCATTCGGAACACACTCTGGAGACTCAGTTCAATTTCTGCAGTCTAATACATTGTGTAATACTATACATGTTTTAGTGCAATTTAATATAATACTTATTCCGCATATAAGTAGATGCTAAATCACTACATATGTTACATTATTAGATTTACGTGTATCAAGTCATATAATGGCTAAGTGGTCTCAGTATGTGAGATCTGATTATAAGTGGTCTTACAATGCATATATAAGAGTATCGTTTTACATATATGCATTGTATTGAATTTGTGTATAAAAACATATTTAATTGTTTGAAGTAGGCTACGATAAAAATTTTCACTTCGGTTTCTTGGTTGGATCTTTCGCATCCATCCCTATGGCATAGTTGTTCATATTTTCATATACAAAAATAAAAATTACATCAGCTAGCATAAAAACAACTTGATTTATCGTTTTAACATGTTAAAACAAATTACCATGCAAAATTTCAGCCATCTAGGTATGATAGAATGCAAATAAGAGCCAAAATATAATATGAAACAAATACTCATATCGAAGGCCAAACTTTCTTTTTCCTCTCCTTTGAATTCTATCATACCTAGATAGCTGAAATTTTGCATAGTAATTTGTTTCAATCTTGTAAAACAATAAATCAAGTGGTTTTTATGCTAGCTGATATAATTTTTATTTTCATATGAATACCTATATGAAAATATGGACAGCTATGCAATAGGAATGGATGCGAAAGATCTAACCAAGAAACTGAAGTGAGAACTTTTATCGTAGCCTACTTCAACGCAATTAAATATGTTCTTATACACAAATTTAAATATCTTACTTCAATACAATGCATGTAATACCATAATCTTAGACACGCATGGTAAGAACACTTGTGATCAGATCTCACATAAAGAGATCACTCCCCGATATCATCGCTGGTTATTTTGGGCACATATATCTGTTTCTTTTTTGTAATATTTGACACAAAAAAAGGCATTTATCAGTAAGTCCTAAGTCCTGAATACAGAATATCTCATATATACATTTGTGTGTGTATCTAAGAGAAAGGTTAGGTCGTCTTAGTGTGCACATTAATTAACTTATAATTAATTGTATAAATAGTAAATGAAAATAGACTTTCGATTAAATATATCTTTTATAATTTAAGACACATAGATAATTCCTATTATTTAAACTTTAAAATTTTATAATGTGCATGATAATTGAATCGTCAGGTATTTATTTTTATTTAATTTTGTTGTTCATTGTCGCTTAGTGTTCGTTAGTATCTTTCATTATTTGTTGTTATTGTTTTTATTAATTTTTATTTCTTGCAATTTAAAAATACTTCCACCAGCGAATATGATTTTTTTTTATTTTTTAGAATAAATGTATATGGATTTACATTTTTCGCTTCTTAATTTTTGTGATTTATTGAACATGTATCTTGTACAATGAAAATACTTAGAAGCTGTTTTAAAATTTCAATCATTCGGCAATAGAGTAAGTAAACTTATCTTTCTATTAATATGTTTTTCTTTGTTATATTTACTTAAAAGGTTATCTAAAAATCCTCTGAGTGCAGCACTATCATTTTGCAACTATTGAATATTTATCGGCTTAACTATATTATTTTTACATGTATTATTTATAGCATCAGAAACTTTTACAACAATTTCTTGTATAATGACATTTGATTTTCTTTCGAGTCTGCTGCTACACAATTTTTGTTTCTTGAAAGGTTGTATATCAAATACATCCAATATTTCATCAAGAGTTCTAACATTTTGACTATGAGATTTGAATTCTGTACTTGAAAATGTAGGAGTTGATTCACAGCTAGTGCTTGTTGACATAGTATCAGCTGTCTCGGTAGGACCCAAAACTTCAGAACTTGCATTCCCAATCTCATCAGACTTATACGATAAAATGATGAATAAGCAATTAGCACAAAGTTTTTCACCTGGCTTTAACCTAATACTGGATGCAGTATAAAAGTTGTCACTAATTTTTAAGGTTATTACTCTTAAACCAATATTTACATTTGCTTTATGTTTATGGAATGGATCACAACATTTCTTGAATTTACTTTCATAATAGTGTAAATATCTATGGAGATGATGAGAACAAATCGTTCCACTTGTTATTGCTTCAAAACCTTCGATTCTGTACGACAGAATTCGCAAATCATCTTGACTAAACGATGACAACTGATTTAATTCTTTTTTTTTTTAGTAAAAGGTTTCATCGCAATTTTCATTAAGTAAATCTCCAATCGAACAAGCATGTGAATCTAGTGCATTCATTTTTATACAAATTTAACTATTCCGTACATGAAAAATGTTGTGAATTTTCGCAAACAAGCATAAACACACGGTATAATATATATTATGAGCTGTAAGCGACTTGAATATAGCCACGTGAGTTCAGCAGCGTTAGGGTCGTTTCATAGTTCTGATTGTCAGCGGAACAAGCGGATTGAAGTCGTTCCGTAATCCGCAAAATAACTGAGGGCGCGGTCCCATGGACGGAATGAAACTCCGGAACGGATTATCCGGAATGGCGACAGCCAATCAGAGTCGTTCCGTTTGATCCGTTCCGATTTTCGAAATACCCCGTGTCCCATGGAGCATATTTTTCCAGAACACTCTGCTCTATGAAGTAAATTTTTAGAGTGTATGTACTTAAAACTAATTTTGTCTTCAAAAATGTATCATAAAATAAGAGTTAATGATGGTAACTACTAAAATTTATGCACAGTTCATAATATTTTAACATTTAATATTATGAATTGAGATTAGAATGCAATGACCTCCTATTCCGAAAAAATATGCTCCATGGGACTCTGATTGGCAGTCGCCATTCCGGATGATCCGTTCCGGAGTTTCTTTCTCTCCATGGGACCGCGCCCTGAACCGTCCAGATAAACGGAACGCGTATTAAGTCGGTCGTATAACGCGAAATATGGTAAAAAAAAGCCCTGAACCCCAACTTCGAGGACTTCGTAGACATGCTAAATATATATATATATATATAAATCCCAAATAAACAAAACCAAAATAATTACATCCTTTTCTACTATATTTTGACTATTTTTCATGAAAATTTCAGCTAGATTGAGGCAGATAGACCTGAGATACAGGGGTGCCAATATGGCGATTTTCGAATAATAGGCTATCTTTCGAGGACTGTAACTCTGACTAGGAACAACCATTTTAGATTGTTCAAAAACGAAAATGAAGGTCTTTACACAAACAAAATTTTAAGATTTTTTTTGGTAAAAAATATTATAAAATAGCTGAATGGCAGACGAATTTATACACCCTAAAAATGTGAAAATCTGTGCTTCGCGTACGACCTCATAGAAAATGTTGCTTCAATCTTTTCCGTTCCGGTTTATTTTTCCTAAAAAGCTGACGTTATGACGAGAAAATACCTTTTTTTGGAATTAAAAAAGATTGATAAGGTAACCCTGTGCAAATTTTTTAAAAAAGTCATTTTTTCGCTATTTTTGAAAATTCAATCATTTTTTATGGGAGCTAGGGGGCACCTAGGGGCTGAAAATTTACCAAGAGCCATGTTTTCTAGTGTACTTTCACACAAAAACTCGGCGGCCCGATTGGGCGACCCCCCCCCTCCCCCGACACCTATTTGACGAAATTTATAGGAATGACCCATATATATATATATATATATATATATATATATATATATATATATATATATATATATATATATATATATATATATATATACCTAGCTTGTCGCTGGTCATTGGCATGTGCCTGCATGACACGTCCTCTGTTTGACTTCCAGACTCCCTGGTGGTCTGGGAAGACTGGTTTTCGGCCTCTGGTTCATTTTCAGTCTCCCTGATGTTCTGGGTGGACTGCTCGTTGGACTCTGGTTGACTCATCTCTGACTCTGGTGTTATACCTGCCAAACATCACTCTTTTCCTCTGTGATCACACTGGTATTAATTTGTACCACAAATTAATACTAGGATTTTATGTATTTGCAGCCTGCATTCGTGTACTCCCTCCCAAACCGACTAGTCGTACCACGATTTTGTCGTTACTATATGGGTGGAAGGCGATCGCTTACACAAGTACAGTTAACTCATACTATCCTTGTATATAAATAAGAGTTATTGCAAGATTTAATTTACTCAAAAATGTGACTCTTAAAAAAAATATAATAATCTCTTTGACTCTATTCCTCTTTGTAATAACTTTTATTTTTACAAAAATTATAATTATATCTTAAACAATAAGAGACGTCTTCACTGGCACGTGATTGTGCGCGCGTCGTGCAATTCTTCATCTAGTCTTAATCCACTCCACACACTGCGTTTTGTGGCTCTCTCACATACGGCGTCCCGTTTGAGAAAGAGATAGACTTAGATACGCATATGCATTTACGCGCCTCACTGCACCGTCCCATCAACGTACTCTTAAAGAAAATGGCTGCCCGCACCAAAACAAAATTCCCGCTGGCGCCGGCGTCTACATGTTCGAGCTCGCGCGTGGCGAAGTATTCGAGATGCCGCGCGCGCTCTGTGTTTCCAAGAATTTGGGGAGAGATATCCAACCGTCTTGCCGAACCAGTCTCTCCCTCTCTCTCTCTCTAGTATATCTATCTATCTATCTATCTATCTCTCTAGACACACCGCGAAGCGCGCGGCCCGTCGCGTCGACAATGTACCCACACGCGCGCTCGCGCTTCCTCTATCTCTATCTCTCTCTAGAAACCCCGGTGGAGAAAAGCGCGGCTCGTCGGCACGGCGACTTTTATTCGGACGCGCGCTCTCTCTCTTTCTCTTAAATTTTCGCACACTCGCGGCTTTGTATGCTGCATGTTGCCGGATTTTGCCACTACACGCACCGCGTTTTGTGGCTCACGAGCATCGTGCCTTTTACATGCATGCCGCGATTTCCCGTATCTGATTTTTGGCGCGGTCCATCTACGCGCACTAGACCGCCCCTTTCTCTTATAAACTACTCGTAGTACTCACTTTTAATGGACTCTGCTCGATCTCTTTTTCCTCTAAAATACCGCTTCAGATCCTGTCATCCGCGTGCTGGGCCGATAACCTGTTGGATTGTATCTGCGGGAACAGGACAGGGATCCGGGAACTGCCAAGAACAACACTTTATTTTATATAACTATAAAATGAGGCGCAACTGCGCTCTCTGCTTTATTAGCTGATACTAGTAATAAGGCACAATGAAGGTCGTCGTGCGGTTGCTCTTCTTGCGGCTCGGGCAGTACTATTGCTTAAGGGCATAGAGCGCAGTAAGCAGTGAAGGGGGGGGGGGTAGACGGTTCACAGCCGTAGTCATTGGCCCCCGGGGCCCCGTGCTCCCAGGTAGTGCCCTCTGAGAGACACGAAGCCTCCAACAATTACTATGAAAAACTGTACTAAAATATAGAAAACATTAAAAGACGTAACCTAGAAATAGTATAATTTATTAATAGAGAACTAGTTTTCTAATGTATTTTTAATATTATTTACACAATAAGTTATAAGGACGTACTATCTTTTACATTAAAAATCTTTAATCATGGTAAGTTAAGTGATATAGCCAATGAATAAATCTCGTTGATAATTATGTTTTGCACATTTATAGGAGTTTGCAAATGATAGCCATCCTCTAAAGGTTGATCTACATAGAATATGGGCAAAAGAGGACCTAAGCCGATTATCACGCATGAACAGCGTTTAAATGAGTTGCGAAAGCATAATATTTTTGATGAAAAAGGCAATGTTAGGAAAAAAAAATGATCCAGTCTGGGCAAAGGTCTGTGATATACTTAATCAGAAAAATTCTGAAAACCCAATAAAGCCACGAAACCTTCAAACTTATGTATCACAAGATAGAAATAAAGTATTATCTAAGTTAAATAAAAAAGTATCGGACAAGAAACAAGAATTAGACAAGAAAGAAGATGTAAACAGAAAAAATTCAATCGATACGAAACTGAATGTAGAGGAAAAACTGAACAACATACAAAGCAATGCTTTATATAAACCTATGTTTAAGGAAACAAGCACCTTTCCATTAGCATATTTCACTTGTCTGTTGAAGCCATTGCCATTGTTATCTATGGCAAAAGGTACGCATTATATCTTCGGAGTGCTTGGATCTCTATGAGAGAACTTTGTAGCACCAGATGGATCGATCAGTAAAACAATATTCTTGTATACGTTGGGCATAAATATAATGAATGAATTGATACCTATTTTCCAATTATCAGCAGAACAATGTGCAGTGTCGTTGTTTACCAGATTCTTTAATATGTGTATCAAAAATGGCTTACCTATACCTTGTAAACTTACAATAGACTACATATGGAATCAGTATGCTGCAGCAAACTCTCTGTTCAATGTTAATTTAACATATTAAAAATATTTGTCAATGTGTTTTTCACACCTACAAGGGAAAAGTAAAGAATTACCCAGATGCTTGATTAATACAAATATTAGATTTCTTATTATTCAAGTTAAACAATGGGAATGTGTAAATGATCATCCATTGAGAATTGTTAAAGAATTTTATATCTACTGTGTTATTTTATTAAGTATGCAAAATACTTTACATAATTTTGAGGATATACTACAAAAATTATTTGCATTTATATACAGTAGATTTCAAACTGAAATTAGTAAACAATATTTTGATTACCTAATGTCGAAAATTAAAGAATTGAAAATGAATATACTCTACGGTAGAAAAAATACAACAAACATTGAAAGTGAATTTCAAGAAATCGCAGCATCAGAAAATATTCATCATATTGATTATCATGAATGTGAAACACTTGTGAACTACATAAAATACATTTTCATTAAATCCAAAGAGTGCATTTCAAAATCAAGCAAATAAAATGAAAATAAAACCGAAGAAAATGCTTTTTATAATGAGGATTTTTATAAACATGTGATTCAACTTTGTGTAGAATTTGTTACATGGTCAAAAGTGATGTATAAAGATGCTGATGACTCTAGTACTGAAGATACTTCGGCAACATTGCTTAATAGTTATAAACACGAATTTGAGAATCGTTTACTTTGTACAAAAACACCAGCAGATAAGTATTTATTGGAAAATATTGATTATGTTGAAGAAAAAATACAAATAATTATGGACTCTGTAAAAAAAAAACAAGAAATAAAAACTAAAGAAATTATTAATTTTGAAGACAGTTATTTATTATACGAAGAAAATTGGTTGGGCCTAAACCCTCAAGAAAAATTGGATTACATGAGTGATAGTGAAGAAAGTTCAAAATCTTACATTAGTGAAGATGAAGACCAGTTAGAATTAAATTCAGATAATGAAGATGAAGATGATGTACAAAATGAATTTAATGAAAAAAAATAAATGAAATTGTTGATTCTATATGTGAAGAACTAGAAAACCAAAATGTTATTGACAAGTCAGGACCTATAATAGTTGCAGAGAAGAATACAGTTGCCGATTCTGTTATAGATGATTGTCCTATTAATAAAATAAGGATACAGTTTCAAAACTACGAGGAAAATATCTAAGGCAATGTTATGAAATAAATTTACTTAATCAAAAACCACTTTATTTACCAAAAAAACGCTCAATAATTAGGAATTATAATGATTTTAAACCAAAAAATGGACAGTCTATATTAACTTCAAATTACTTTGATAGTATACTAAAGATTTGTACTTCAACCTACTTCAATATTAGCAAATTTCAAAATTTCGTTGATAGCACAAATGATGTATTTGATGAAACAAAGAATGATTTTTTTACAATTTTACATAATTATGTATCAACTCTTAATTATAGCACATTATACACTGCTAGAGCACAATTTCTGAGTAAAGTTTGTCATGATAAGTGCAATGGCAAATTAATGTGGACCAAACCGATTGGAGATTTTTTCGGCAAAGTAGTATTTTCAAATATTTTTATAAGGCTGCTGTGCTTGGATTGTGATACTTTTATATACCAGTATTTAAACCGTATTAAACTATCAGCACAAGAATTAATATCTGAAGATATATCGACTTTAATATATAATAAACTTAAAATAGAATACAAATTTTTCTGTGAAGAATGCCAAGAGCAATTGATGTTGTTTGAGTTTGAAATAAAGCATCTACTTTGCCTTGGTATAGAAGATAATGATGTTAACAGTAAAAGCTGTTTAATAAAATTAGATGATCTAAATATTTCAATAATTATTGGCGACCAAACACTGATTCTAATTGGAGATATAGAGTTTGAAGAACCAATTAAAACTAATAGGAATCGACATTAGTTAGCTTATTGCAGAACTGTGACTGGATCTTGGCTTAAGTATAATGATGCAGAAATATTAAATAAACCGGTCAAAATTAAAGCTACAGATCAATGTATAAGCACAGAAAAGTAACAAGGAACATATATAAAAGATATGAGCACAGAAAAAGGAACAAGGAACAGACATTGAGCACACGGAACACGTGCTCCGTTGTCAATTAAAAAAATATTGATTTGTTATTACGTAAAATAATTATTTTATATTTACCTTCTCCGCTACACTGCCGCGCGACGTTCGTTTATAATAAAATATAACGGTGTCGTCTTATTCGTTGCAGCCGCGCGAACGTCAGTCACGTGCAATGCGCCTTAGATGACTCCTCGCTATGTAATCGAGACTTCTGTCTCGTTTTTGACAATGTGCGAGACAAAGTGGACTGTGCACAGGTCGTCGGTGCAGCGGCTAGCGCAGGTATACGCACCTGCGTCGGGAAGGGAAGCATATTGCGTGTAATTATGCTCGATTTCAGCCAAATCTGACGTTAGAAAAGAAGTCACAGCTCCGAAACAAAGCCTAGGGGCAGAACAAAACTTTAGGGTGGTTTTCTACTATGTTTGAGTTAACTTTTAGGCCTGGTTAGGTTAAGATTGGTACATGTAGAAATGTGCTACAGAGGTGCCAACTTCGCGATTTTTGGAAAGTAGACTACCTTCCAAGACCTATAACTTTAGTTATAATCGATGGATTTTAAAAATCGACATGTAGAATTGAAGATCTATCCAAAACGAACTTTTTGAGAGGTGTTTAGCCTAAATCGCCTGAAAGCTGATGGAATGGAGACCGATCGAATATCACCAAAAAAACCATTGATTTTGGTGTCTACTGCTGTTCGAGCCATTTCCGCTATTTAAATATATATGTCATGGGATTATTTTTTACTCAAATTTAACATATTACCAACAGATTACCGAAGAATTTTTTTTTTTTCATAATGCAAAGTTGTGGGAATTTTTTTAAATTAGCCACTTTTTAGCGATTTTTGAAAATTCAAAAAATTCTACAGGGCCACAGGTGGCACCTAGAGGGCTGAAAATTTATGAACAACCTTGTTTTCTCATGTACTTTCATAGAAAAAATCGGCGGTAACAATGGCCGACCCCCCCGCGCAGCGTTTTCTAAAACTTGACTGGAATTACCCATATATATATATATATATATATATATATATATATATATATATTATATATATATATATATGTACACACATACTGCTCTTCAACTAGAGAATTTAGAAATATCTCTTCATTTCTATATTCTATGCTCTCCAGATCATACACGCTTCCTTTAAATTACATGGAGACAGACTTGGGTCCAATAACATTGAAACCTGTGTCATTGGTTTCTGAAGACTACAAAGTTCTCGATCCGTCTGCTAGCTTTACCTTTTGACATGGAGTAAACAAAATCAAAGAGACCTGGAATTAAGAAAACTGCACAACTACTAGTGGATAAATACAGCTCTTTAAATTTACGCTGAATACAGTACATACTACCGTATTAACTAAAAATTTTTTTTTGGGCATGACAGAACTTCTGACTACAAAGTGTTATATTATAATCATTTTATAATTGAAGGATCGGATGCAATAAGGGAACTAGCTCTTTTTTCGATGATTTTGATCTCAAATAATAATACTCAGATAAATAAATAAAAAATACCGTGTGAAAGAATACAGTTAATTTAGTAACACTAAATTTTTTGGTTCTTTATCCGAGTATTATTATTACAGATAAAAATCATCGAAAAAAGTGCTAGTCCCCTTATTGCATCAGACCCTTCAATTTAATATCTGCAATCTTATTTCGTGAGATTTATAAAAATATTTTTATTTCAGTCAACATTTTTGAAGCCTAATTAGCCAGTAATCTCTTATTCAAAAATATATATTACTAAGTTTCGATATAAACAACCTGCCTTGAAATTATTTTGGTAAAAGTATGTATTTTTATTTAAAAAATTATTAAATTAAAAAAATGGAATAATAAAAATGTATATAAAATTATTATATGCATTTTTACATAAAATAAATAGGTTTTACAAAGTTTATAAGTCAATACTTAGTTAAATAATATTTTTGCGTGGATATTTTTGATTACAAGTATGCTTTACAGATGCAAGAAAAATCAGCTGATCCAAGAGAAGTACTGAATAGATCCAAAGTTGTAGATTTGTCATTCAAGAGTTGCAGAGAGTTACTTCAAGCTTAGGTCTGAACAGTTTAGTTGCACTTGTTGGGCCTATCCAGCGACTTCAAGCTCAGAATAGATTTTTTAAATGAAGAGAAAGAATATTGAAAAGTCCGCAGTAGAAAGCTTTGCAGAAGTTCCACATATCTTATGCCGACATACAGGTGTATATTCAATGCTGAAGTTTGCTGGCGATGAGAGATCTATATTTTGTAGCACCAACTCTGATTACTGTCGCTCTACAGACCCAGAAAATAAAAAAAACCAGGAGGTATGTTAAAAATTATCCTTATTTTCAACGCAAATATTGATAATGTAAATGATACATTGATAATATTTGCACAGCTGTTTTTATCAGCTATTTTTATTTTACTCTGTGCTTACAAAAAAATTGTTCAATGGCTTTTTTAGACTATAATTAATTATTTCATTGCATAAAGCAATAGGAGTGCCTAAAATACTTTGATTCGCCAAGCAATTGACCTCTTGTCTTTAAAAGAATTATAAATTTTAATGCGGCGAGTCTTGACATATATGATTAAACACAAAGGTATTGGCAAGTTTTTCCAACCATCCGTTCTTTAAAATTAATTAACAGCTGATCAACGATACTGTTAAAACAAATATCCATTCTCCTTTGTTTGTAAAAAATTTAGAAAAAATGCATATTCGAAACTGAAAAGAAAAATTACAATGTGAGTACCTTTGCGTCAAATCATGCTGAGATCCACCACACAGAGAGGAATAAAATAATAGAATAACTGTTTAAGACATGTCAATATAACCTCTGGAAGACAAAGTTGAGACTGCTAAAAAAATTTCAGTAGCTCCTTTTTTTATAGTAAATGCTACTTTTTTCTGGAAGCTAAATCAATTTAACTTCAAAATCCAAAAGTTCAAATTAAGAAAACAAGTACTTTTTTTAAAAAACAGTTGCAGCTTGCCATTAGGACTACTACGATAGACTTTTGTTTTGAGTATGAATGAATGTGCATTTCAGGGGATTCGACTTTTTATTTCTCTCAGTGCAAAAACAATATGACATATGTTATTCTCATTTCTTCTAAAATAAACATTGCAAGATTCTTGTTTAACATTATTTTGTGGAATATGTCAATGAGAGAAATTACTCTTTCTGAATACTCATAAAACAGTATGTAGAAATTTCAGCACTGCATTATTGAATACTAAATATTTTAATCTGTTTAACAGAAAAGGCAATCAATTCAGTCATCGTCCCAGCTACGAAAGTAATCAAGGTGCTAATTACTAAATTAATGGCTACCGTAGAACAAGACAATATACAAGCAATTTGCAGCTCTTTGTCCACGTATTGATTACCAATCATCAAAAGCCTGTAAAGTGATATTGCTATTTATTCAGTACTCGCTTTGCTCAGGGCTGTAAACTTTTCCCTTGGGGAATAATATTGCACTTTACTCCCTTGTGACATAATGTACTACTACAGCTTCTAAATGACATGTAAGTTTTACTTTTTACTTTATAATAATAATAATAATAATAATAGTAATAATAATACATATAATATTATACAAATTTTTTATAGTGATCAGTTAAAAGAGATGCCCTTTAAACTAAGCCACTACTTGGAAAAAAAGCATTATTCACATGCGACACAGTTACTTGTTTCTGCTCTCTCTATAGATGATGGAGTATTAGAGGGAGTAGAAGCTCTTCGAGAAGTTATAACAGAGTTAAAAACAAAAAAACAAAAGCTTATTAGTAAACTGTTAGAAGAATTTAATAAGCATTTGTACAAAGACCTTATTAATAAAAGAAAATATTATTTGTACCTAATGGTATAAAATTATTTATACTTACAACTATTATTTTGTAACAGTTACAAATAATATTGACTGAGTATCTGGATGTACAAAACATGGTTTATGGACCTTTCCCGTATCCAGTATCACTAAATGAACAAACTAATGATATAAATGCCTATTTGGCTAGAAAAAAGCCGCAGCATAAAAAAATGGCTTGCTTTTCAAGTTCGATGCCTCTTTGCATACCATGTCATTCAATAATTATCTTAAGGTGATGCTAAACCCACCCATCACCGATAATTACGAGGACCCACTTTCTCCATTAAATTTTCAATTTTAAGTAAATATCTCTATGGAACTTTGTAGTCCTAATCAAAAACAATAACTTTCCATAGAGATATTTTCTGAAAATTGAAAATGACGCGAGAAAGTAGATAGGCCATAGGCACACTGGCTCATGCGGCTTCTGTATCACCCCCTCCCCTCTCAAAGTGATCCAGAACCCGTTCGGATTCTAAATCACCCAGAATGATTCAGAATCGGAAATCGAGAGAGTGGAAGAGCTTCCCTTTCTCTCACGTGAACCAGAATGCCTATAGTGTTTTCTACTTTTTTTTTCTTTACTTTCTTTGCAAATGTTTACAGGAGTGATAGAATAATCTTATGAGTTTGACGGTGTAAAGTGCGCAGGCAGTCTTGTAGATGGGATTATGGTTTGTACATACTGTAACGCACTTGACTATATAGGTTTTTGACGGATAGCCGTATTGCTGAATGTTATGATCTGGAGTAAAATTGAATCGTTGCAGCCATTTCTGTTTAAATTCACCCATGACAAAAATTTTGGTAGCATCGTGTAAAGAGCCACGGAGTAATGATCCAATTTGTGAGTAGTCAAGCGCATCCGTGTTCCAGGCTATTCCATGATAATGATGTTCCAGCCAAATGTTTTCCCTTTGCAATTTGTCAGAGATTCTTTTCCATGAAAAGGGTTTCTTGAATAGACGAACGATAGGATCACCACTTTCATTGAGAGGAATGATAGCTATTTCTTTTAAAACATAATCATCTCCCATTTGCTTGAAACCAATCATGTCTACTGCATACTCCATCTTGGAATGAGTGTTGAAACGAAAGTGTGTTGGATAATATGCTGTTTAGACAAGCTTCTTGATATCCCCTCTGATGGGATTGTACTGAACGATGCGATCGTGTAAGATCATGCAATAAGCTGAAGTGTTAGCTAGAAAGTCTTTTTTAGACTCAAACTGTAGACGTACATCGACAGGAGCGCTCTTTATAGATTCGTTTTGCAGTGAACAGTCAATAACTATGAGTAGTTCAAGGTTGATAAATTCAGACTTTGTCAGCAGTGGCTGTGCGTCTTTTCCATAGTAGGTGATTTGAAAATTGGCATACATATCATAGAGAACAGCGAACTGATTCTTAGATATGTCAAGATTCATATTGTTATATGGATAATATTGTGAATTCAAGAAAAGTCTCACATTACTAATCTCACAATGGTCAAATCGAATGGCATTTTCAGTTTTCAAATTTTTTTTCTTGGTTTGTAGTCCGAGAATGACAAAACGAGGTTCTTCTAATTGATTTGAAGTTTTTACTGTCCAGACATGTTTATTCGTGCTCGGAAGTAGAGGATATTCAAATAACTCCCAAGATCGATAACACATAGAGATAGGATTATCTTTGCCAATGAAATTCAGCAGCTGGATCTTTTGTTTATCAGATGCAATAACATATGGCATTAACCACTCAATCTTCGTTATTTTTACCTGGTAGTCTTAATATGTAGTTACACTATTTGCTACAGTACCTTCCTGAATTATTACATTCAAGTAATTTATTGATCTTGTGAGAATGAGTTCATGCTTCACATTAACTATAATTTTTTTATAGTCTTCTGCAAAGCCCAAGATTATACTCAGAGGAATGGAAACGTCAAAGTTGCCGTGTGCATATACCAAAGTTTTGCTTTCTTCTGTAACGTCAAGCCAGCATGCATTTTCAAACATGAGAGTCTGATTCGGATTGAATGATGTCCATCCTTTCATGAGACTTCTTAAACCAACATTTTTACTTTTATCTATCTCCACAGCATTAATTTCATAACGAATTTCATCAAACAGATGGCAAATGCCATTGTTCACGAATTTAGTTTTAGTTAGTGCTGTTCCATCTGGTTTTTGCAGTTTTCCACATACATGGATAGAACTGCGCGATGGTAAGAGACATAGATCTTGATGTTGGATAGAAATACGAATTTCATCACTATTATCAAAGCTTAGTGTCGAGTATGGTTGATTTGCGTGAACCTCGTAATGAGCAATAGACTCATCGAATACGACACCTGATTGAATGCTTAGAATTTCGTCCATTTTTCTGGAAGCAGCAGAAAATTATACACGTAAATTTTCTCCACGAACTTTTAGACCTGGGCTTCTGAGGAACTGAATGCTTTTCCGTGTTAACGGTTTGAGTTTCTTCGGTCGACTGATGACCGATTGACATGTTGGTTGACTTATATGCACTCTAGAATTGTAAACGATGCCCATTATACAGATTTGATGTGCAGTCTAATAGTAATTTCTTCTCCACGGAAATTCACTAAATTTCCATCTTGATCTACGATTTGAATTTGAAGATGATCTATGCACTTGACACTGAGTGGTAGATATATGACATGAGATGGAACTTCCAAGATTTTATATCCTGGTGGAACTCTGGGAAAGAACTCATGGATTGTATGAACTTTTTGTTGTTGATGTAAGCACCTGCGGTAATATTGCACTCCACTCTCAGTGCGTTGATTTTCAATATTTTCACAGGTAAATCAGAACTGTGATGAGTTTTTTCCGTGAGAATGCGAGGAGTGAAGCCAAGAAGACGACCTATTAAATCGTGAAGAGTGAGATCTAACGAATGACTGCAATTAATTTCATTTCTGAGAGTATTGTTGTTAGCTCTCAAAGAAAATTCAATTCCTTTAGATTTCAAAGTTTCTTGTAAAAATTTATTAATAGCCTTAATCTCGTAAGTGCCAGTAGGGATAGTGATAATATTTCCATTCACATGAAGTTTATTATTCGAATAGTCCACATTGGGAATCGAGTTGAATGTTAAAAGTTCAACTTAACCAAAACAAAATTTTTATGCTGAGGTAGTTCAATTGAAGGAAAATATTGTGCTTCTAGAACAGAAGATTTTTCTGAAAGACTCGAAGTGAAACTGTCTTCCATGACTGATTGGAAGAGAATGATTCCCATTCATTTGCAATCTTCTCTTTTATAGTCTTCCGGTTACAAATTGAAGACAAAGATGACCACAAATGAATGAGTCAAAATTTTGATATCTTTTATAGTTATATTTTACTTCTTTCACGTTGAAATATAACATGAGCTCTATGGGAGGTTTCAGATCACCAAAACTGTCAAAGTAAATTACTTTGGAATCATGTTTTCGATAACACACCCAGTGAGTGCCTTTATTTTTCATGTCAGCCAAGTTAACAATAGCAGATTCATTACTCCATGGACCATCGGAAGGCAGATTATTTCTCATAAAAATACCTCAGAAATGTGGAATTTGCAACATACGAGCATATTTTAGAAGATCATAGTCAGTCAGTGGACGATTTGGCAAAGTTAAATTGAAGTTTTTTTTTTAGTAACTTGACCATGACCAACATGAGGTTTCATAAATAATCCCATTTCAGTTTTATATAGTTTAAGATAGAGACCTTCGCCTAAAGCAATATCTTCCATTGCCTTATTATGTCTCTTACTTTCATCATGGTTTTTCTGTGCAGCTTTAGCATCATTTACTGCTTTAGCTATTCCTGCAGCTCCCCCTGCCAGAGCACCGGTCGCACTTAGTCCTGCGAACAGCGGTATGAGAAACGGAAGAACTCCACCAATTTTTGATGGAATTGGAAGAACCCGTGGAATGATAACTTTCCTCTTACCACCAACTTTCTTAACAGCTTGACGTGCACTTTTCAAGACGGATTGAATAACCTTGCGAGAACATTTACTTGGTGACATTGATTTTTTAGCAGCCGTCACTAACTTACTAAATTTTAGACCCATTCCAGTTATTCCTTTTAATTTCATAGCATTTGTAACAGCAAAAGCAGATGCTTTTTCACTAAGACTGGCATCCTTGGCTTTAACACGTTGCCAAGCTTTATCAGCGAGCTTCATGTCAGCTGCTTTACGATCTCCATTTTTATCAGAGTACACTATGTCATGTTCTTTGCATGCCTGAGCAAGCGGATTAATTCCAGGATCACCTCTTTTCAATCGTTTTTTCAATTTATTTCCGGGACCACAGTATTGATATCCAGGAAGATGCATTTCAATCGGTAAGTTATTGATCACTTTATCAAGCAATCCATAACCTTTTGGTTGTTTCCGAGATTTATGTACGATCATCTCTCTTCGAGTGTTGTTTTATAACTAAAGATCAAAATATAAAACATGCGTTTATATTTCCATAGTTCAATATCAAACTAGACTTTGTAGCGTGAACATGGATTTTAGCGAGCAGAACGTCAAACTCCCCGTCACAAACTTTGATTTCGGAAAACAGGAAAGAAGGAAGCGTCATGGAGAATTACTACCTGATACTATACGAGCAGTATTCTGCGGGCCATCTAACTGATGAAAAACAAATAGTTTATTGGCTCTAATTACACATCCCAATGGTCTTAGATTTGAAAATTTGTATGTATAGTCTAAATCCTTGAATCAGCCAAAGTATCAATTACTCGAAAAAGTTTTGGAACCGATAAAAGGTGTATCATATCTACCTTTTAAGTGAGCATGAATCTGTAGTATCTCCAGATGAAGCCCGACCAAATTCAATTATGATTTTTGATGATGTGGCTTGTGTGAAGCAGGACAACGTCAGAGCATTTTTCTGTATGGGAAGACATAAAAGTGTAGACAGCTTTTATCTATGTCAGTCGTACGCTCATATACCGAAATGCCTCGTAAGGGACAATATTAATATGTTAGTAATTTATCGTCAAGACGATGTTAATCTAAAACATATCTATGAAGATCATGTCAATACTGATTTAACTTTCAATGAATTTCGAAATCTTTGTTCTGAATGCTGGAAGAATGATAAGTATGGATTTGTTGTTATCGACAAAGATAGAGTGATGGATGATGGTAGATACAGAAAAGGATTTGACTGTTTTGCAATAAAAAAGAAGTTATGAATCCGAAACTTACAGTTCAATTGTAGACAGCATCTCGTTAGCATGTCAGACTTCAAGAAAGAAAAGAATATTCTCAGCGAGCTCTTGTGAGCACGTTAGGCTATTAAACAAAAATACTCTTTATTGAAAAAGGAGAGAGAAGATTTTGAAAAAGTTATTGGTGATACATTGAAACCAGTCATTACGCCACTCGAGAAGCTCGTCGATTCGAAAGTCGAAAGCTTGCCACCTTCTAATCGCATTTTGAATATAAACAGCAACAGGAAACCGAGGAAGAGATTGAGATTTGATCGATCAAGTCATATAGTAAACGATATAAATGAGTCGGGTTCCGCATATGATGATGATGATGATGCAGATTTTTCTTCGATGGATGTTACAATGATGAATTCAACATTCAAATCTGCGCTTGAAGGAAATGAATCAAGTGACTTTTTATCATTGTTAAATGAAAGCCGCAGCAAAATCGATAACATATACGGAGTGCGGAACGTCAATGGAGTGTTAATGATTGGGGATTCAGAAATTCAGTTTCATGATAAAATGGTAAAAGTGAGAGATAAAAGTAATCCTAAAAGTAGGGGTCTAATGGAATTACTCTTCAAGAAACAACCAGATGACAATCTTATAAGTTCAACAAATCGAAAAAATTATCTTAGCATCCTGGAAGCATCAAATGCTCATGGGTTATTGGGTTACAGCAAAGATGAGAGTATACGCACTTCGAAGAGTAGAAAATATATGAATATCATATGACCTATGTTCCGCAGCGATCGTAAAAATAAATCCACCACCGGAAGAGGTCTCATACCTAAATATAAAATAGCAATGAAAAATTCTTGTATAGATCTAGTCTACTGGGATGATCCAAACGAGCTTATCGAGCGACTGCGATTATTAGTTGCGGAACGATCTGCTGGAAATAACAATCACGACAATGAAATACAATCGATCATTGAGGAACTACGTGAAGCTGGACATATATATTGAAATGCATCTTTTCTTATAAGATCAGTAGCATCATGAGTCTCGACGTGTTCGGAAGAAAACTTGAGGGCACGCAAGAAGTGAGTCGCGGTCCACCAGGTATCGGTTATAATCTTACATTAGATGGTAATTTTGATTTACAAAATAAAAGGTTATGTAACCTTGCTTATCCAAGTCAGCCTAATGATGCAGTCACCTTGGAAGTGCTTCTGACAACTATAAGTAAAGCAGTTAGAAATCTAAATAACATAATGGCTGTAACGAAAGTTGACTTAGAGATTCCCATAAACACTGAATTAAATAAAATCAATAATGTTCTTTCCCATCTTCAAATTCGATTAGATAATCTTGAGACAAAATTGATAGAATGCTTTGAAAAAAAAAAATTCTGATTCAATAAAAGTTTTATAATCACGAATTTTTCTTAAACCTTAAACATATTCTCGAAAAAAAAATGGAGCGACAAAAAATAGCTGAAGAGTTGCACAAACCAGCTCGCCGCATCTACAAACGAAGAAAATATGATATACGTGGAATAGATGAGACTTGGCAAGCTGATCTTGTAGAAATGATTCCATATGCCAACGAAAACAAAGGTTTTCGCTACTTACTTACTGTCATAGATACATTTTCAAAGTATGCATGGGCCATACCAATCAAGTCAAAGAGTGGTAATGATGTTACTCTAGCTATAGAGTCAATACTGAAACAAGAAAGCGTACCGACAAATCTACAAACTGACCAAGGAAAAGAATTTTACAATTCAAACTTTCAAAAACTCATGAAGAAGTACAAGATAAACCTATATACTCTTCACATATTAATCTTTATGCAAGTATATGTGAGTGTTTTAATAGAACATTAAAAAATGCAATGTGGATAGAGTTCAGCAAACAAGGGAGCTATAAATGGTGGGATATCCTGCCTGAGTTGGTGAAAGCTTACAATTCAAGAAAACATCGGACAATAGGAATTGAGCCCAAAAATGTTACGCAGGCAAATGAAAGAGAGGTCAAGAATCATTTTCCAAATGAAAAGTTACCTGTGAAAAAACCGAAATTTAAAGTACGAGATAAAGTGCGGATAAGTAATATAAAACGTGTTTTTGAAAAAGGTTATACGCCAAATTGGTCTGCTGAAATATTCACAATATCACGAGTTGTAAAAACCAATCCTGTAACTTATCATGTCAAAGATTATTATGATAAACCCATCTCTGGCGGCTTTTATGAAACGGAAATTCAGAAAACTATGTATCCAGAAATTTATCTAGTAGAAAAAGTTTTAAAGAAAAGTGGAAACCGTGCATATGTTAAATGGTTAGGCTTTAGTAATGAGCATAATAGTTGGATAATAAAAAAAAATTATTTGATTTAGCCAAGATTTAACCAAAAATATTAATGTAAACGCAATAATGTAGGTACTAGTAAATAAGACAGCAATCATATTATGTTATTGTATTTATTTATGTATTATTATGTACAAGTTTTAATCTGAATAAAATAAGTATTATAATCAAAACAAGCTGCGTATTTCATTCAAACTTGAAGGAAGATCCACCCTGATATGTCACAAATAAATTAATTTTATTTGCAGTATTGGAGAGTCTGTCAAAAAACTCTTGATCTCTTAGGATGGCTGATGAAATCTTCTCTGGTAAAAAGATTTGAAAACTTTCGTCGAGTTCGGCTACGACCTTCGTACCGAATCTCGTCTTTACCTCCTTAAGTGCTGTCACCATGTACTCATGATCTTTTTCCAAGTCTGTTACTTTCTTCCTCGGCAAGAAGTCGCGTTCAGCAATCTTATTAAGGGGGCAAACCACATTTAAATTGTCAAGAAATCGTTTTTTTTTTATTTCTCATAGTTATAGGAAATTTCCCGTAGAATAAGCTCCCGAAAACCGTTTTAAGATATCATAATTCCTTTTAAAGTTACCATATAAATACTGAGACAGCTTTTTTGCCGATTTTGCGTAAATTCGGTATTTTATCAATTATTATTTATTTTATTATTATTTATAACTAAATGTTTGATTGAATATTTTATTTAGTTATAAAGCAATAAAATATAATATAATAAGATCCATGCTTGTATATTCAAATATTGGCTCATGTGCGAATTACGAGTAACGTGACGTGTCATTACGTCACAAGATAAAGGTCGATAAATCAGATCGAATTTTTGACTAACCTTACCCGTACATTTTTGCTACTTTTGACAGTTGGCTTTTATGTTTACAAACCACCTGTTAGTAAACACAGTTAATATTTTTATTGTACTGAACTTATACAGTGTTTTAATTGCATTTGACAATTTGTGAATGTGTGTAAATCAGTGTAGTGAAAATGTCTTCTAAAAGAGATAAAAAAAGGAAGATTCACAAAAGAAGCCAAGACTATCCACCAGCTCAGCGAGGAAACTCCAAAACACAGCTAGTGCTAGAGACACCAGTGATACAACAAACAGAATCATTGACACTTCAATTTTATATTCTAAACTTAGAAGTGTTCTGTGTTGTAATCGGTGCCATGGCAGTGTTCAATTAAGTGAATCTGGTGTTCAGAGTCTTCAAAATAAATATTGTGTTTGGTTTCAAAATAGATATTGTGTGCTCAAAGTGTGGTGAAATAGCAGTGATCAACTCGACAGTGCTTAAAGTCTTCGAAAACAGTCTGGTTTACCATGGAGGCATAGAAGGTCCAACGAAGGTAAAAAATATACAAATTGGTAGGTATTTATATATACTTTGAGGAAAAAAAACCCTTATTAAAATAATTATCAAAATAAAAATTTTTAATTAATTTTTTTGTTTCAGATTTTAAAGGTGGTGTGCCCCCTTAAGTGTAGATAGATCCATTCTGGAAAAAGTAAAAAAATAAGAACTTCTAATAGAGAAAAGATTTGTTAGAGCAAAAAAAAAAAGAAAATTGGTGAGAATTAACTGTGAACTTACTTAGAAATTTAGTTGAGTCTTGGTTTCTTCCCGCAAGGATAATAATTCTCGAACTCTTCGATTGCTCGAATGTGCTCCTCGTCGTAGTCTGTCTGTTGATATAGTCCATTCCCCACCACAATTTCTGCCTCTTTCATTGCCTCCTGTAATATATCCCTTGTCTCTCCTCCCTAAGAGCGTTTCCCATCCATTGATGGATCCCAGTCATGCATAAACTCCTCTAACACATCATATTCAATTCTGATTTGTTCACCTTCATAATCATAAAGTGTCATCCCCTCTCTCCTTAGACCATTTTCATTGGCTGCTTCACCCCCACATCGTATTTCCCCCTCTCTTTCATCTTCTGCAACATCCATCCCCCCTCGCGTTGCCCCACTTTCATTGGATACTTCATACCCCCTCTCCACTACCATTCCTACCACTATTTCCTGTTTTTCAGCATCCTCCTCTATTCGAAGTGCAGCTTGCGCCATCTGCTCATCCATGATTCGAAAATGACCCCAAGGTAAAGTGTCTGTACTCTGAGGCTATTGCCTCATTGGTGAGAATATAGATAATAGAGATAATATAGAATCTCTTATCATCGTGAGGACTAAGAGCAATTTTATTCTGTCTTTCAGTATGCACTATGTGCAATTTTGAACGAATGTTGCATTGATCACGTTTTACAATAATAAGACCCTGAAGACATCTTCTATAATCCTCGAAAGTTATTGTCTTCTTCACAACGCTGGATTTTATACCTTTGGCTTTTTTCACTATCTCTCCTCCATCAACTAAAATACTGTACATTTTGCTTCGTATACCTATAAATTCCATCATGATCTTGCCACAGCATTCGTCTTTCATTAATCCTGGGACTTTTTTATTGACACGTGGAATGTTAAACTAATTATTCTCATCATAATCAGAAGTATCAAACCTGTAAATGTCTTCTTTCATTATTTTATACATATCAATGTCCTCAACTTCATATATCAAACTATCAGTATCTGTATAAAGAAGTTTACATTTTTCTCCTACTCACTGTTTCATATACGAATAATGGAAATCATAAACTAATGTCTTGGACAAAACAATGATACAAAGACCAACGTATATCGGTTTCTTGATTGTGATACTTGTTCTCTTTAACTGAATAGCAACTAAATTTTCATCAAAGATTGCACAGCTGTGAAAATGTGGTTGAGCTATGCGCGCTTCTGCCCCATATTTGCCTGTGAATTTATTTACTAATCGTACATCAACACGAGACCGCTCTCGCTCGATACACTTTCCATAGACAGCGTTAATTAATAATTTATAGAAGAGTTTTTCAAATTCATTCTTCGCTTGCTTTCTCTTCTCAGTATTTAATTCTACATAAGGTTTAAGCCAGGCCTTCTGCTCGAAACTCAGAATTCTATGCACCTTTTTCAAATAAAGTTCATTATCCAGCGCCTGTTTAAGTGTTCCATAGTGAATTACATACTTTTTCTTATCGTTCAGAGTAGTGAGAAGTTTGTTCTGCTTTAAGTCAGGCGGTACACGGTGCTGTGCGCAGAAAGGGAAGTCTCGATGTTCATCATGTATTTGCTCAGGATATTCCAAGTCTACTTCAGCAATGTAACCTATATCTGAATCTGGTGGTGTATTGAAAAAGCTTGGATTCGCCTCAAAGTCAATCCATTTGAATTTTCCAATCGATAAATGTTGTACCATCGCCCACCCATACAGATTATTTATATCAAAATATAAGAGTGTCTTCGTTTTCTGTTTCTCATCGTATGAAGAACCCATGTATGAATTGTTTGCCTTAGCATATCGATTACAACACTGGCTTATTACTCCCCGAATGCCTGCTTCAATAAACATTAGTATGTCAATATCTGTAAGAAGCTCTAATTCTACCTTTATCATTTTAAGAGCTGCTGAAAATGTTAACCCTGGCGTCGTGTAAAAGTGAGCAGGACATAAGTCATAAGCTTTAAGAGATTCGAAAACTTTCGAAAACGTCAGCCAATAGTAGAACATCTGTTTTTAAGTGAAGATCTGAATACTCTCCCAATGTTTTTATATTGAACTTATCCCAGACTCGAACAGCATGCTTGTAGTCTTCTTCAGCAATATGGGAATCTGTTAGTTTATTATAAAACTCATTCTTTTCTGGCAATTTTGTAGACGATAGCTTATCAAATGCGTCTACATAATTATATGGAAATATACCTTTCCGTCTGAGAAGATCTATCATTTCATCTGTGAATCCATCTGATCAAAACTCTTTCACCGCTATAGGCACGTTTTGTAGATATGATGCGAGCTTTTCCAATGATGAAGGTAGAAAACGCCAAGAATCTATGAATCTAAAGCTGATGTCGCAGTCATCTATGTATTTCGTGAACGAAATATATTTCTCCTTATTATGAGGTATTAGACTAACTCGTCCTTTCATCAATGTAGAAGTAGCGATCTCTTTCAAAATGAAGTGAGTATCATAATTGAAGAGAAAAAAGAATTCATTTTTTTTTTCTTAGGGAATCACCAAAAATTAATTTTAAATATAACTTAACTAATAACATACCGTCCTGTAAAATGACAATGGTCTCACACTGCAAGTTCTTCATCACGGATTGATTTTCGACATGTATGACAAACGGTTGACCTCTGGAAAGATAATTCTTCTAGAGCTATGAGTTTCATTGGTTTAGGATTCTTGTAGAGATGATCTATCTTCTCACTTATTGATTTTAGTTGTCGAACAAACCATTCTGCAGGTGTCTCTTGATCTCCAAATTTTTGTCTGTAAGATTTATAGACAGATAATCTGTCATCAAAGCTGCATTTTGTGTAGTAACCTATGCTGTATGCTTCATGAAGTTGAAAAGCATTCTCATTCTCAGTAGGCTTCAATAAACATTCAAAATCAGCATAAAAAACGAAAGGAACTTTTTCTCTCTTTTTGTAATCTTCGAATTTTAGAATGTTGTTCTTTGAGTCTGGCAGATTGATTCGGCAATTATTCATATTTTTACAATGATTTTCATGAATTTCCAATCTTTTTTCATTATAAAAAACTTGTAAACACCTTTTACAGTGGTATGATTTTCTATTAGTTTTAGATAGTTGAGAACTCAGAAGACGAGACATGCTTTTGATCCAAACGTAATGGTATTTGGGCATGCTTTCATCGCCATCAGCAAAATTATTTTCTTCATGCTCATCAATGTAAAAATCTTGAATGATAAGTAGATTTACATGTCTACCCTTCTTTTCTGGTTGATTATTATTTTCTGGTCGATTTACATGTTGATCTTCCTCTTCTGGTAGATTTACATGTTGATCTTCCTCTACTGGTAGATTTACATGTTGATCTTCCTCTTCTGCTTGATTTTCTTGTTCAGCCTTCTTTTCTGACGTAACGTGACAAGGCGATACTGCAAATTTTGAACCATACTTTCTGAGCATGTATACATTTACTGAAATATTATTCAATTTTTCGAATTTTGAAATATCTTTCAGTTTTACTGGGAACTGTATATCACTAAAGATCAGCTTGTTCTCATGTACATGATATTGATTAAATCTGTTGGAATTATATTTGCTGGGATATAATGCTGAAATAATAGCATACTTGAAACACTGATTGTCATTGTTATGAACATTAACACATGCTTTTTTGTTTTCTATAAACTTTGGGAGAGGAATGTAAGAACTGCCCTTGAATGGAGAATATTTTTTCATATTTATACACAAAATTTTAATACTCTTCAATGTACAGCCGGAATCCATTTCCTGAAATTCTTCTAGTGGTGTATGAATGGGCTCTTTGATATAGTCTTTAAACCATTCCTCTAAATTTGTTGACATGTATACTGAGGCACTTTCACTCATGAAATATTTAATATCGGTCGTTTCCGTTCCATTTTTCTGCATAGAAAATTCCGAGATAAAATCTGAATTTATTTTCACAGCATTGTATTCTTCTAAGCATTCTTGTGCCTTAACTTTGAAGAGCTTTTGTGCATCACTTAAGAAACTCAGAATGTCCATGTGTTTTATATTTACAACTACGCCAGTCTTGATTCGATTTTGGAATGCCGACTGCACGTCTCGTCACTCTACACTAGCTTCTGTTTTCTCAGATTGTAGATTACCTCCTCGTTGAAGATATTGTTCAAATTCAACTTGCACACACGAAAGATGAGTCATGCAAGTTTAACATTTCTGTTTCTCTCCTCTTGTAAGTTTAGATTTTGCAATTTTTTCATTTAATTATTTTATGGTTGAATTACATATGTCCAACCAATAATGAATATCGTTATTACTTAAATCATTTATACTTTGTAAAGTATCACGAAGAAACTGAACAAGGCGTTCAAAAAGATCGATGGATGCCATATTTGCTTTTTTCTCACTGTAATAGCACTAGAATAGCACTATAATAGGACTTCACAAATGCGCACGATAGTCAAGACTAAAACTCGTTGACCGCGATAGATGAACTGTGCTTGTCCAAGAAACTGCTTTCCTTTTTGTAGGCAAAGTCGACGTAAGTAGAAGTAGAAAATTCAAACAACTGACCAAGGATAAAATGAAGTGGAGGGAGATTTTCTTAGGTAGGGATGAATTTTCTTTCATTTGAACCAACTAAAATAGTTCTTTTTGGGAAAAGGAGGGAGATTTTCTAAGGGAGGGATGAATTTTCTTCCGTTTGAACCAACCAAAAAGCGGCTTTTCATCCCTCCAATCAAGAATATACTTTCTTTTTTGAACGACCAATCATAAAAGAGCATGAGGCGGAGTTTCTTGTTATAAAATCAGGATGAGAGAATTTTCCTATTCATTCTCCGAGTTCACTTCGTACTGAACTATCAACTACAGAGCTGTAAGATGGCTAGAACATGTGACTACGACTTGATGTTCAGAAATGCCATACTGCAATTTCCAGAAGAGAATGTTTAGAGAATGTTTTCTCAATTTAAACCTCCTATGACATTGGAAGAACTGACTGTAGAAGAAAAATGTATGACTCACTGGGAGGAGAAGTATCATCATGGAATTGCATGGGACGCTGCAGATATTCCTTATCATCGTCTTCAACGAATTTTCCAAATTTGCTCTCAAGGGATTGAGAAATTATAGGTTAAGGGAGAGCAGAAAGTACAATGGCTAAGAAATCTCATACCAAATGTGTAAGTGATATATAATATGACTCTACTTTCATACTTTTTTCATATATTTCATACTTTTTCATACTATTTTTATACTTTTTTCATACTTTTTCATACTTTATCATACTTTTATCATACTTTTTCATACTTTTTCATACTTTTTCATACTTTTTCATACTTTTTCGTACTTATATATATATATATATATATATATATATATATATATATATATATATATATATATATATATATATATATATATATATATATATATATATATATATATATATATATATATATATATATATATATATATATATATATATATATATATTACATAATAACTAATCGATGAATGTCACATCTTCTACGATGCGAGGTTTTACTATTGATGGACGCGGTGGTGGAGGTGATGGTATTGATGGTGGTGGTGGTGCTACTGCTGCTGCTATCTTTGGTCGAGTTTTATCCTGCACTCGGCTGTGCATTCGCAGCCAATCTCGTTTCACTTGCTTACTTTGAAGCGAAGCTTTGTCGTCCTTCACTTGATATGAAAAAATAATAATTGCGAAAAAAAAGTTTTTAAATATAATATAATATAAATATTAAAATATAATGAACTTTTAAATTTTTGTATTTCTCACCAATCGTTGTCGACCTTGAAGGTGACTTCATCGTACGCAAATGGGGTGGCGTGGAAGGCGTTTTCGGCCTCGGCTGGTTTTCAGCTTCATCTATAAAAGAAAAGAAAAAAAAACAAATTATTAGATTATTATTTATTATTTAATTTTAACATAAAAAAATGAATAAAAAAATAGTTACCTTCAGCTTTCCTCTTTCGCTCGTTGTTGCTGTTGCTGCTGCTGCTGCTCGGCGATGACATTTTTGGTATACGACCAACATCGTGTATACTTTTTCCTTTCGCCGACTTTAAGCTGACCCTTGAGCTCGAGCTAGAGCTGGAACTAGAGCTCAAGCTGGAACTCGAGCTGGAACTCGAGCTGGATCTCGAGCTCAACATTGATCTCGGAGAGCGAGCTACCGGTGAGCTCTCTTGAGGTATTATTCCCTCGTACAACTGTTGCATAGCAGCAACAGGGGGTAGTGGTGGTACTGAAAAATAAATAAACATTTAACATAATATTATTTTAATTATTATTAATAAAATTCTGTAAAATCTTACTTACATGAATGTATCGCATCCATTGCCCATGACACATGGTCAAGCATCATGAGCAATGTGGGCCCGTTAGAAATGAGCCACTGGATACAATCCCGCATCATTTGCAAATTTGTCTTGCTATTTGATCCCATCTCGAATTTTTCTTTCAAATTTCAAGTTAATATATTTTTTGAAATTTGAAAATTTACTGACTGACCCTAGTTTGCGCCCTAGAATTTATATCGTCAGAAGAGCTTACCCCTTCTTTCACTTTTACAAGAAATTCTGCGATTGGTTAAAAATTCTCCTCCCTTAATTAAAAAACGCCTGCCTTGCAGAAATTTTCCACCCAGAATTTTTTTAAGAACCATCTCCCTGTCGGTCACATCCACGTCGAGGCGCCCTGCGGCTTAGGAAGGTGATCCCAGTCAGCATGCGGCCAGGACCTTACGTCGCGCCGTCCATGTCGTTACCCGTGCTCGAGAATAAGGTAAGAGAGCTCTCAAGCGTGCGTATACAGGATCCTCGAGGCTCTTCTAAGATTAAGCGCTTATAACTTCTCTTCCTCCTTTTGGTCTCTTTTTATTGTATAATTTCCTCATTTGTTTGTAATAAAGTGTTTGCTTGTCCCGGCTTTCCTCTCTAGTCCGTGAGAGTTTTTATGCCTAAGCAAGTTGTCTATTTTCCGCGAAATAAATTGTGTTTTATTTATCAAACCTCTCCTCACTCATCCGATTATTCTAAATTATGAGATGTAGGAAAGAATGAAACAGATTTCTTTTATTTACAAGTTTATACTGCAAGTTAAGTGGATGCCGGATACCGACATTGCAGTTTTTCGTTTTATACAATGAATACATGAGATTCTCAAATTTCGGGAACGTACAGTCTATCTATCAATAAGAATGTGCGTACGTTCGTAAAATTTTAAAACGAAAAATCGATAATGTCTGTATCAGGGTATAAGGCATAAGACTCCGACCTCTCTTTACGTAAGTTAATTAAATAAAGTAGAAGGACACCTATTTGTTTATGATTATTTTCAATCCAATTTATTCAAAAATGATTATACACAATGTATGTATGTATATACTAATTTCTAAAATGGTATGCAATGTGCTGAAGTATGTAATTATATTATACACCTATTTTAATTAAAATATCACGTATATAATTAGTAAATAGTAATATATGAGGTTAAATAAATTGTAATAGTTGTATTATTTAAGGCCAGCTTACTCCAAACAATTTTGAAAAAATCGAATTTTTTTTTTTTTCATAAATTGCTACTGTATACTCGTAGAAATAGTATAGAATTAGTCCCGAAGGTCAGCAAGACCGAGAAGCAGGTATAAAAGAGTGGGGAGCGGTGCGCGCCAAGCGGTAAATCCGGCCGCTCGAACGCCTTCGGTAGCACGAATAAAAACTTTAAACTGATTTTTGTCCGAACCACGTTTTTTCGCATGGATGACACTCTCATTTCAAAACTATTGTACTTATCGACATGAACCAAACGGCATTTTACTCCTTAGATGTCTGGCTATATCCTCAAGCAGAACCAGAAGTATTCATTATTATTTAAAAAAGTTATAAACAATTAAAAGTGAAAAAAAGGGTAAAAAAATTCAAAAGTCCGCCATTTTGTTTTTTTTTCATTGAAAATGTTTCATTCTGCTTGAAGCCATAGCCAATTCGATACAGAACATGAAACCGTTTTGTTTTTTGCTTTCAGATAATTCGTTTCCAAGAAATGATGTCATCCATCTACTAATCAGACGAGTTTCAGCAGCCATTTTCAAAACCGCCATTTTGAAAAAAAAAAAAAATTTTCAAGCAATTTAATATGTGTGCTTTCATATGTAAAAAAATTGATTACTCAACATGTTTTGTACTATGAATAAAATTTATTGAAAAAAATCACGTTTTTTGGAGTAACCTGGCCTTCATATCCAAACTATACTATTACGTTATTAGGCCAAGCAACAGAGTATTTTAGCTTGACAAAATTAATAGCAGGATCGGACCAATCTCATTATGTATGGAAATAGTTGCTGATAGTGGGTGCATAGTTTGATACTCCAATTTTCAATTCGTTTTTTTGTAATTAGCGATTATTTATGAAAAAAAGCCATATTTCGCGATTTTTGTAAATAACTTCGAAACTATTTATCCGATAGTAATACTGTCAACAGACGATTTGTAGAGAATAAAAAGACGAATAAAATACAACCTTGAACGTCCCGATCGGATAAATAGATTCCGAGAAAATCTAAACAAAACTATAAAAAATGATGATTTTTCAAAAATCCATAACTTTGTTAATTTTTAATATGTATCGCTGTTCTTCTGGATTTAAGTGGGTATTAACATGTTCTTTGATAGTGCAAAAACCTGGACAATGTCCGACGGATACTTTCGGAGTTGTAGCGATTTGAAATTTTTAACCCTTTTTTTGTGGAGGGCTGTATGCTCGTGCATTTATCCGATTCTCCCTTTCTTTGAAAATTTGGAAAATATAGATAAAATACTTGAACACCTTATCTCGCTTTTTTAAAAAAGATGATTGCTAACGGTCGAAAAATCGATGCGAACTTGCGCTGAAGCCGCTGTCCGCGAGCGAGTAGTCGAGTAGTGGGGGAAAAGGGGAAACGATATCTATAAATATAGTAGCGCGCCTAGCGCGAGCTGCTAATCTTTTCACTCGTTTATCTCGGTTATGAATTAAGCTATCTGGATGTTTTTTTTCCATATTCCGGTGTAATTTTGTCTCGAGAATCCAATTTTGTCATCAGATTTTACAAAAAATTACTGTAACAGCTAGAAATTATCAACTTTTCTCAATAGTTGTTAACTTTTCACAGTTACGATGGTTTGTTATACGGGAAAATTGCTTCCTTTCATGATTTTACATTCACGAAGTTATTCATGTTCTTCCGAAAGTATTTTCCCCGCCGACTGGAATTATAATGCATGTTTAAAGTGCAATACGCCCATAAACCCAGCCAGTAATAAGCAAATGGTCACCATTTTACAATGCAATTCAAAAGGTTACTTCTTCGAACCTGAAGTATTATAAAATAATATCCAGAGCTACGTTTCACTTTATGGCAGGTATATACGAATGCAATGAACGTGTGATATATTCTTAGTTTCTCATTTATATTATTATTTTTATCATCAAGGCAGCATGTGGGAAGAAAAACCAATATCGTACAGATGAAATAATTTATTTAAATTAGATATATGTACAGTATTTACGATCTTACAGACTAACAACTACATGATATAATGTAATAAATGGTTATGAGTATCATACAATTTGTTTTAATATGCTCTTAAAATGGTATATTTACATGATAAAGATTACATGGTTATGTTATTCTTCTACGTTTCGGATCAGCAATACCCTCTTCCCCATAAAAATTATCAATTGGTAACAAAATATCGTTATTCTCTTCCTCGTCCGGTGAGGATTCGTCATCAAAATCGACAGAACGTATCGATTCGAAGTTTTGGAAAGTTTCTTCGTTGCATTGAACGCAAAGGAACGCAAAAACTTTTCTGCAGCCACACGTATTTTGTGTGCATCCTTTTTTGCACGAACATGACATTTGTTCCAGCAACTTTTTAGGGATTTGTGGATTGAATGAGGATGATTATTCTTCACTTGCCATCCCCAAACAGTTGCTTTCACATTCGTATTTCCCAACCAAAGTTGCAACTGATAATAAACACGGAACGCATGTTGTTTTGCTGCTCCCTCCGTTGGTGGAATACTCTCTAGTCTAAATTTATTTTTCAGTTTAGCTTTTCTAAAATGTAAAAATCGTAGATCATTCAGAGTAAAAAAAGAAGATTTATTCACCAATTGATTATCTGCTTTATTACTGTACATTCTTTTAATCAGATCGAATGCATTGCTGGCTATTTCATCGCAACTTGCATTTTGATTGTAGAAAACAGATGCTAATTTTAATAAATTTTCTTCAGGAATTTTATCCATCAATTTATTTTTACCTTGTCTAAAGAAACAGGATGTTGTATCACATACGTTGAATGCATGTAGAAATGCAACTATTTTCTGTAAATTTTATAATTTGAAACTATTTGTATAATAAAATTCATGAGGATTGGACCCTTTACTCTCTTTTCTGAAATAAATATTTAGAGTATTAGGTGCGAGTTGAGATAAAATAACCAGCAGATCAATATCTTCGCCTACGATAAGAACGGTACTTTCGGAATCTACTCGAGCATTTTCAATAGCTGTAGTTATAATCAGTCTATCAGCGTCTTCAGGAGCAACTTTGGTTCGGAAACCAGCTTCGTTTAATGCCAAGCAAAGCATATCAATGAGTCTTGATTTATTTTTTTCATTGCTGAGAAATTGTTTTTGATTTGTTGTAATGCTAGTATTATTATTATAAGTAATTTCTCGACCGATGTTTCTCATTTGCCCACGAGATCGCTCAACAGATTTCGTTGACATCGTTTCATCTTCGGGGTAGCCATCGAAAATTACCCAACTATTCTCACTGTAGTGCCTCTTCGCATAAGTAACATAACATTTCACAATGTCTTCAATTTTCGAATTACTCTGCCAAACGACTTTATGTATGAAAAATCCACCGTCAGGGACATGTGTTATTGTTCCTATAGAAGGTAATTCATTCGTATAATCGAAATTGGAATAAAACGCAGATTTTGTTATTTTCCTCATACCATTTTCATCAAATAATGATAATGGTATGGGTGCAAGCTCGTACGAGCTACAATATTCTTTAATGTCATTCTGATTTCGGATGTGCAATGTTAGTTTTTGAAATATTAATAACGGAGATGTATAAACTTGTTCATTTCCGACGTTTTTCATAACCAAATTTGCAGCCGCTAAATGAGTAACTTTATTACGTTTTCTACAAACTATATCAGTGAATTTTTTGTTAAACGATTCATCCATAGCTTTTTTCATATTTCAAAACTTCTATGACAATTTACAATAGACAAGTCAGCAACTACTCCTGAATAAATACCAATAAGTTTATCAGTTTCAGGAAATGGATCGTAAGTTTTGAAATACTGCTGCATTTTATCTAAATCAAAAGCGACCCTAGTTATCCTTGAAACCCGATTATCAACATGTTGTTCAGAAGTTGAGAATGTAACATTACAGAAAGATTCCATAGTGTTACCGACTTCTAATGCAGCAACCCTTGATAGTATCTATTTTCCTATTACATTTTCAGTTAATCCGCGTCCATGCGTCAATCCTCCATTACATTTTATAGCGCGCATCAACATTTGCTCGATAGTCATGTCCGACCAGGTACCGCACCAGAAGCGATTTGATCGTCTAATAGTAAAGAGCCCCAGCTTCCAAAACTTATCGTATTCTAATATCCATAATTTGTTGTAAATTTGACATCTGTTGGACATATAAAAGTGCAGCTTTTGCATATAAATGATGGCCAGAAGCAAAGAAGAAAGGCGTAGTTTTATTAACTGTTTTTAAATGAACGTCAAAATTTCCAGATCTCTCTGCATCTATAAAGTCTTGAACTAATTGAACTAATTTGAAATATTGTATCCATAGTTGGCTAGTTGAACCATTATTTTCCAATTTTTCAATAACTGATAAAAATTTTGAAATTATGTTATTTACAAAAGGATCATTTAAAGATTCGTCAATATTTCCTTTTTTAATTTTTTCAAGAATTCCCTTAAAAAACGTTTTTTCATCATCTTGCAATTAAATTTTTTCAAAAATAATTGTAGCTAAGGCTGCTTGCACTATCAAATGACCTCGAATAGATCTCGAATAAGCATGACCAGTTAAGCATTTGTCTGCTGACAAGTAAGCGTATATAGTGCAAAATGCCTCCTTTAGACCGCTGCCCATCATAAGATGCTCAATAGATCCTAGGAATGACATGAGGAAATGGAATCCTCCTAAACGAGGGATTACTGATCGCAGATTGTAAGGGTCGTTTTCAGGGTCTATGGACGCTAAAATTTCACAGGCTTTCATATAAAGTGGCAAGTCAAACGTTACAAAATAGTGCTTCTAATTATTTTTATTCGCTCTTAGTCTAGCGTCAATTGAAACTGTTAATATGGTATTGTGATCACTCGCGGGAGCTTTGATGAATGGTAAAGGAATTACTCGTGTTATTTTGAAGTCATCATTAAAGCAATAATAATTAAGCATGAATCCATGCCAATTTGGAGTTTCCTTCGGTTTACTAAATTTGCCAAAAATATAGGCTGCATCTTTTGGTTCAAGTCGAATTTTAAAATCAGCTGTTTCTTTCCATTCGTTAATTGTGATATTATTTAATTTGAAAGGCTTATTACTCGTGAAGTTAGTTAACGGGAGAAAACCAGACGTGTCACTATTGTTAATAGATGATGGACCCTTCAAACGAGGAATTTTATCACTGAACGATACCGAACTTGCTGGCATTACACACATAATACCTCCCTTACAATGGAAAGTATTTTTACCCTCTATTGTAGCTGTATTGTGATCAGCATTATCATAAACGAATTGCAAATAAGTTTCGGAAATGTAATTGAAATTTTCAGGTTCATGAACAATTGAATTTTCAAATCGAACTGTCTCTGAATATGAAGCACAAAGTCCTATGTTGGACAAGCAATCGATGAGTCCTGTCGCAGAAAATTTAGTGTGCATCATGCATGATAACCCCAATAACACTTGAGATAAGAATGATCTCGGTCTAACTGATATCATTGAAATACGAGCTGCTATTGTTGCTCGATTATCCCACTTAGACCAGGAACGATTTTTTGGAACATTTTTATGTGATTTAATCAAAATATCCAGAAAAGTTTTCAAAGTCTTTGGAATATCATCTGTAGCGCTACGCAAAAAGTATGTCGGTGAATTATAATTATCCTTTTCAAATATCTGTGATCTAATATCCTGTAACACGATATGAGCAGCTAACTCGACTATTCGCAAGTTTTCTTCGGTTTCATTAGTTTTCCTATTATTATACCAACTATATTCGATCGTTTTCCCCAAAGTTCGTTTGAAACAAACAAATCCATCGTCTGTGGTATGTATAATTTCAATTTCATCTTGAAAGTGGTCTTTTAGATACTTCTCTAATCTATCGAACCGTGATAAATCCGTTTCTTCGTGAATTTCTACATAATGCTGTATAATATCTTTTAAAGAGAATTGACATTCTTCACAATTTTCTACTATGTAATCTATGATGAACGACACAATATTTGACATGTCTTCAGTTAATGGCCTTCCTGTAACGTTAGTTGATTTGTAATTATAAAATTTCGCCAAACAAGTTGAATGATATTTAACAATATTTTGTGAATAATACTCATCAGTATTACTTTTTAATTCATTAACTCGCGATAATATAATTCGATTGATTTCACTAGGCGGATCATATTCTATTTGTGCTCTGATATTATCTATTAAGCTCTGTTTCGTTACGCTTCTGATATGCTGCTTAGAAAAAGTGAATAAACAAGAACAGATAAAACAGTTACTTTCATAATTGAAGGCACGTGCTTCCTGAGAGCGCCGACGATCTGCTGCCCATTTATCTGCCTTTGATTTCAGCGCCGTTTTTATATTTGATTCTCTGACGTACATAAGTTTACAGGTTGCGTGCACGGTGATTTCGGTCAAATTATGTAGAATGTTATCCTTATGGTCTTTACGTTTGACACTGGCGTGTATGAAACTCTCGATGCCTCATTCTTTTACAGCACAGGTTTTCGAATCTCCAAAGGTTTTGTCGCGAATAATACAGATATCATCAGTGTATCCATGTGCTAAATCACCAGATGTAGTTGCACCTTTTCTGTAAAATAGATAAATTTCACTATTTAATACACAATGTATAATATGTACTATTATTGGTACTGTTTGAATGAAGTAACGACGAATTTTTTAATCCAATGTGATGTATAAAATCATTGGTATTTTTATATCATGAAATATTGAATTACAAAAATGTACATTTGTTTATTGAACAATATTATAACTTCAACAGAATAAATATTAGATTCGAAAATATATTATCATGTAAGATGATGCATCATAATTTACCCTTCATTTCCATGAGACGTAGATGCTTCATTAATATCAGGATCCATGTTGAATATAACTTTTCACGAAGATGCACTGATACTACAACGATAATATTGTAACTTGTGTACTGAGACAATGAGCTAAGACATATGTACTCGCTGCAAAGTCTGCAGATTGACTGACAAAATTTCAAACTGAAACGACCGTTAGGATGTTCAAACTCAGGTCAGATTTTCGGAGCATCTGCACCTGCTCCATGAAAAGAAAAAAGTGAGAGGGGGAAGGTCTGGCATCTGCTCCACGATGAATAGAGACGGAGTTTCAGTTGTGTATACATGTATGTGCGTGTATATTCCTATATATACCTGCCATAAAGTGAAACGTAGCTCTGGATATTATTTTATTATACTTCAGGTTCGAAGAAGTAACCTTTTGAACTGCATTGTAAAATGGTGACCATTTGCTTATTACTGGCTGGGTTTATGGGCGTATTGCACCTTAAACATGCATTATAATTCCAGTCGGCGGGGAAAATACTTTCGGAAGAACATGAATAACTTCGGGAATGTAAAATCATGAAAGGAAGCAATTTTCCCGTATAACAAACCATCGTAACTGTGAAAAGATAACAACTATTGAGAAAAGTTGATAATTTCTAGCTGTTACAGTAATGTTTTGTAAAATCGGATGACAAAATTGGATTCTCGAGACAAAATTACCCCGGAATATGGAAAAAAAAATATCCAGATAGCTTAATTCATAACCGAGATAAACGAGTGAAAAGATTAGCAGCTCGCGCTAGGCGCGCTACTATATTTATAGATATCGTTTCCCCTTTTCCCCCACTACTCGACTACTCGCTCGCGGACAGCGGCTTCAGCGCAAGTTCGCATCGATTTTTCGACCGTTAGCAATCATCTTTTTAAAAAAAGCGAGATAAGGTGTTCAAGTATTTTATCTATATTTTCCAAATTTTCAAAGAAAGGGAGAATCGGATAAATACACGAGCATACAGCCCTCCACAAAAAAAGGGTTAAAAATTTCAAATCGCTACAACTCCGAAAGTATTCGTCGGACATTGTCCAGGTTTTTGCACTATCAAAGAACATGTTAATACCCACTTAAATCCAGAAGAACAGCGATACATATTAAAAATTAACAAAGTTATGGATTTTTGAAAAATCATCATTTTTTATAGTTTTGTTTAGATTTTCTCGGAATCTATTTATCCGATCGGGACGTTCAAGGTTGTATTTTATTCGTCTTTTTATTCTCTACAAATCGTCTGTCGACAGTATTGCTATCGGATAAATAGTTTCGAAGTTATATACAAAAAACGCGAAATATGGCTTTTTTTCATAAATAATCGCTAATTACAAAAGAACGAATTGAAAATTGGAGTATCAAACTATGCACCCACTATCAGCAACTATTTCCAGATATAATGACATTGGTTGATCCTACTGTTAATTTTGTCATGAAACATGTACTTTCTGATCTCTGTTGCTTGGCCTATATGCCTAAGCAATGAACATATGCTACTTTTAATTGTAAGGACGTGTTAACAACCGTGGTCGAGTGGCTATGGTCGATGCATGATAACTTTTTGGCACAGTTCAATTCCAACCCCCGTACCTTTTTTTTGTTTTTATATAAATACTATTTTATTTATGTTACATAATTTTTGCAGTATAATTTTTTTATTTTCTTAATTAATAATACTCATAACAATGTGCAAATTTGATGAGTATAACATTGACCGTTGGTATGTATTAAAATATAATTTGAACAGTAAGTATAATATGTAAATATAAATTATTGTTGAGATATAAGACAACTTAATATTTTAAAATTTGCACGTAAATATACAAAATCATGTATATCTTAAAACATTTTTGATCGTTTTATTAAGTTTCAACCATAATTTATATTTACGTAATATTATACTTACTGTTGAAACATTATATTTTTAACCGACTTCGAAAAAGGAGGGTGTTCTCAATTCGACATAGCTTTTTTTTATGTTTGTCCAGGGATTATTCCGAAACTACTACACCGATTTGGATGAATTTTTTTATATGAAAGGTGATTATCCTTTGGTGGTCCGATTTAAATTTTGTGATTATTCGTCCAGTATCTCGCCAGTAATTTAGTTATTTATGAATATTTTTTCTGTACATTTCGGCTTCTGCCGACTCTGTCCGCCGATTATTCGGAAACTACTGAACCGATTTTGATAATATTTTTGAATGAAAGAGAATGATCCCATTGTGGTCCCATTATATTACTGGGCCAGTATGGAGTCAGTACTACGTAAGTACTGGTAATTTTTTATGTTCTTCCACCGATTATTCGGAAACTACTAAACCGATTTTGATAATATTTTTTTATTATAACAGAATGATCTCATGTTGGTCCCACTATATTACTGGGCCAGTATGCAGCCAGTACTACGTCAGTACTGGCGATTTGTTATGTTCTTCTGCCGATTATTCGGAAACTATTGAACCGATTTGGATAAACTATTTTTTGAATAAAAGAGAATTATATTACTGGGCCAGTATGGAGCCAGTACTACGTAAGTACTGGTAATTTTTTATGTTCTTCCGCCGATTATTCGGAAACTACTAAACCGATTTTGATAATATTTTTTTATTATAAGAGAATGATCTCATGTTCGTCCCACCATATTACTGGGCTAGTATGGAGCCAGTACTACGTCAGTACTGGCGATTTGTTATGTTCTTCTGCCGATTATTCGGAAACTATTGAACCGATTTGGATAAACTATTTTTTGAATAAAAGAGAATTATATTACTGGGCCAGTATGGAGCCAGTACTACGTAAGTACTGGTAATTTTTTATGTTCTTCCGCCGATTATTCGGAAACTACTAAACCGATTTTGATAATATTTTTTTATTATAAGAGAATGATCTGATGTTGGTCCCACTATATTATTGGGACAGTATTGAGCCAGTACTACGTAAGTACTGGTAATTTTTTATGTTCTTCCACCGATTATTCGGAAACTACTGAACCGATTTTGATAATATTTTTTTATTATAAGAGAATGATTTCATGTTGGTCCCACTATATTACTGGGCCAGTATGGAGCCTGTACTACGTCAGTACTGGGGTTTTCATTTTATGCTTCACAAAGGATGTTTTTTTCTAGGATTACAAAGCTTTCTGTAGGAGGAAGCAATATTAAATAAATTAATATTGACTTAAGGTGGTCCTGTAGTAAAATTAGACGAAAAACTCGATTTCTTTTATTTCTTTTTCTGATACTTTGTACATTTTTAGAATAGAAAATTTTTTTTTTCAGAAACATCCTTTGTCGGTCGATCCATATTATAATATAAATTGAATGAAACTCAGCCCTTACAACTAAAAAGTCTGAAATAAAATTTTTTTTTTAAAAAAATGTACCGACTTTGAAAAATGCACTAAAAAGTGTGAAATAATTCACAAAAATGTTCTTGAAGTCGGCGCCGAATTACAAATTGACATATACCGTCACAGACCCTATTGTGAATCAGTGCCTCTATTGTGAATCATTTACTTCTAAATAGACATTATAAAAGTTTTGCATTACTTCTTTAATTATTTTGATCCATAAGAATAAGATCTTTCAAAATAATAATAAAAGTAACGCAAAATTTTCACGATATAGTTTTAACGTAAACTGATTCACAATAGAGGCACTGATCTACAATAGGGTCCGTGACGGTAGTATCTTGCTCAAGAATATAATTTATAAATAACATTGAAATGGGTCCAATTTCGTTAAACCTGGAACGAAATATGTGTCCCACTATCGTATATCCCACTTAAAGTTAATAACTCGTAATCGAAAGCACTGGTTTGAGAGAAAATGCTTTTAAAAAGAACTTCCAATGCAACAATCTTCTTCAAATGATAGTCATCGGCTAAACTATCGCATATAATTCAAATAATACTGTTGCAATTGTAACTGCTGGCGCGAGCTTTTATGCATTATCCCCGGGATAATCTTAATGTGCTTAGGCCATTACCACCTAGCGGCGGTACGCAAACTACGCTATCAAACAATTAGTCAAGAATAAGATTCCCAATGAAACGAATAGAGGTGACGGTATATGTCAATCTGTAATTCGGCGCCGACTTCGAGAACATTTCAGTGAATTATTTCACACTTTTTAGTGCATTTTTCGAAGTCGGTTCTATTTTTTAAAAAAAAATTTTTTATTTTTTTATATATATTGTCAATGTTATACTCATCAAATTGGCACATTGTTATGAGTATTCTTAATTAAGAAAATAAAAAAATGACACTGCAAAAATTATGTAACATAAATGAAATAGTATTTATATAAAAACAAAAAAAAGTGACGGAGGTTGGAATTGAACTGTGCCAAAAAGTTATGCATCGACCATAGCCACTCGACTACGGTTGTTAACACCTCCTTACAATTAAAGGTAGCATATGTTCATTGCTTAGGCATAACGTAATAGTATAGTTTGGATATTAAATAATACAACTATTACAATTTATTTAAACTCAAATATTACTATTTACTAATTATATACGTGACATTTTAATTAAAATAGGTGTATAATATAATTACATACTTCAGCACATTGCATACCATTTTAGAAATTAGTATATACATACATACATTGTGTATAATATTTTTTGTATAAATTAGATTGAAAATAATCATAAACAAATAGGTGTCCTTCTACTTTATTTAATTAACTTACGTAAGGAGAGGTCAGAGTCTTATGCCTTATACCCGGATACAGACATTATCGATTTTTCGTTTTATGCAGTCAACTTTTACTTGAATAAAATTTTACGAACGTACGCACATTCTTAATGATAGATAGACTGTACGTTCCCGAAATTTGAGAATCTCATGTATTCATTGTATAAAACAAAAAACTGCAATGTCGGTATCCGGCATCCACTTAACTTGCAGTATAAACTTGTAAATAAAAGAAATCTTTTTCATTCTTTCCTACAGTTCATACACCTATATGGATATTTATTGCACATCGATTCTTTTAATATGTAGATTTATCATTAACTTATTTATGTCAAACCTAAATTTATTTATTTTTAATAAATTAACAATTAAATATAAATATAGCTGCTAATTAGTAACGGAATACTGCAGAATTTGTTTTTAGAGAATACGCGCCGAATAAAATGGGTCCCTGTAATTGTCGGTAATATAAAGAGTTTCACATAATCTCATATGTAAAAAGGGAAAAGTATTTTATTTCGCTTAAATTATTAAAAATTATACATAACACATGTAAAAGAAGGATGTTTATTTATATTCTTCTTATTAAACATAAATTATCACTTTTTATTAAAAAAATTCACAGATACGTTAAATTTTTTTTGTATAAAAACCACTTTTTGCACAATAAAAAAGAAAAAGATGTGTTCCCTAAGGTGGATTTGAACCCGGACCGTGATTTTGGAAGTTCCTCGGGATCGCGTAGTTCGTCAGTCACCGAGCGTGGCGCTGTAACTCATAAGGTCGCGGCCTTTCTGCCGAGCAGACTTGTCGATCTTTGTAGGAAAACGTGTCCCACTTTTCAAGCACGGATTTAGGTCTCCTTATATTACTCCGTGGTAATAATACGTCACGTGTTATTCGCCATATTTATACGCGCAAGTATTCCAATATAATCATAATAATTTAAATACAAAATACACGAAAATATATAATCACTCGATTCTCGAACAGACTCAGACACAAAATACTGAATTTTACAAACTGTGTCTGAAAGGCAATGAAAACACGCTCACTAATACAAAAAACCACTTCTACGCGATATTGGGGGGTCCGAGTTCAACTGCTTTTCCGGGAAGAAAAGCATGTCGTTCGTACGACAACATGTGGCTGGAAACAGTCTCTAGACTGCATATACAAAAGGGACCGTAGGAGGAGAGGACCTAAACAGGGCTACAACAAATTTGTAGACCACGAGTAAAGTCAGTCAGATTCTAGGCGTGCTAAAGTGCACACGAGTTTTCTCGCGATATTCATTTATTTCATTCTCCTCGTTATTTCTCATTTCAAACACTTTTAATGCGGCCGTAGCCGGACTCAAGCCTTGATTAGACGCAGAGAGAAAGTGTTGTTTTTAATTAAAACATCCTTATTTCAATCAAATTTATTTAAAGAAACCGCTCTCGGTTCACGCGCTACCTAACCTAACCCCCGCCTGAGTCATCTGTCACGTAATAGTTCATGTTAAATTCGTATTCATAGAGATAAAGACGCGAAAGTATAAATATGTAGATCGCGTGTAGATTGTTGATTTAAAACGGTTCTTTCTTACACCATGGTCATTCGAAACATTAATAAACTGGTAAGCATTCCCAGATTTAGCTTCATAATGGTTCCTCCCTTTTTCCCAATGCGAATCGTTTATGACCACCTGTAACAAACCGATGACGCGCGATAGTATCTGCCTTAATCCTTGTGAAATCGAAGATAACATATATTAATGAGCTGTCTTTTATATTCCGACGTATCCCTAAAAAAGGAGAATCAGTCCCTTTTACTTCTCCCTCCTTTGCTCTCCGCTCTTTCGGGCTGCAATCAGGTGTTACCTCCTCTCTAATCCACCTCTGACCTAGCCTTTGAGTATCCAGTACGATTCGCACAGAACATAATCAATTCGTACTTTATTGCGTCGTGATCATATTCGTTCGACACCGTAATGCAGCCGTGATTATACACGCCGGTGTCTAGCCCGAAAATACAGAGAGGAGGTGTTCGCCGTGATTACAGTGTCTTTTATTAACTATATAATTTTTATATTATATTCAAATGTCCCGATCTCGGCTCGTGCTCCACGTCTCCAGAACACCGGTTTTGCGACGTCACCCATCACAGTTCAACTCTAGATTAGTAGCACTGCCCGCTCAATTTCAAATTGAAATCGTAGCACAATGCACTTGATTAATATATCGTGCTTCTTATCAACGTATGACATATCAAATCTCGTTCACCCTTATTTTAAGATTTTAAGTTTTATGATTGTTAAATATATTATTATACAATAATATATAGCCTGTGTAGTTTATGATAAATCTTTTTCTGACTGCTTATTTTAAATCATCAAAATATTATTTTATAATTATACAATAATTATTTAATCTATAAATACGACCTTTCTTTAATGACTTCATTTATCTTATAAGCCACTAATTTCACTCACGCATTTAAGTAATTCACTGTATTTAAGAGATATAAAAGTTTACGTTTTTAATGTACCATTTTTATTATTGCAAATTGGTCGGTTAAGGGTAGTTGGGATTCCGGTTTAGTGTTAAGGGATTACGGTTTTTTAAATTTAAAATTTTAATTTTCACAGTTCAGATTGTTCTGCTTGGCATAGTTGGGTTTACCTTATAGCATTTAGGGATTACTGTTTCATTATTTAAATATTCACAATTGCAAATTGCTCTGTTTGGGGAAGTTGGGTTTACATTTTATTATTTAGGGATTACTGTTTCATTGTTTAAATTTTCAATTGCAAATTACTCTACTTTGGGTATTTGGGTTTACATTTTAGTATTTAGGGATTACTGTTTCATTGTTTAAGTTTTTACAATTTGCAAATGGCCCTGCATGGGGTAGTTGAATTTAAAAATGTTGGAGTTTCTAGATATAAGAATTTTAGGTTCATTGTACTCGATTCCTGAGTATAGAATTCCATATCATCATAAGCTGAGGGTGTGGAGTACTCCATACCATCCATAGCTGAAACGCCGCCCTTGTTATTGTCCTAATACATATACTGTAGGAGTTATGGCGCCCCAGAATATCGCATACAGCGAGATGATACAGCGTATATATGACCACATTACCTGCATGGACACATTACCTGCAACCATCTTATATTTAAGAGATTGAAATAAATTTAGTATCGTTTAAGGGGAGATAAGAGCGAACATTACCATTGTGACCTCCACCTAGCGCCGTATTTTTCATTATACGTCTAAAATTTATATAATAGCATTAAAACCGAGAGTGATAATAATTTGTTATTATGTAAAGAACAGTGGACAATGGCGTTTTTGTTTATTAACAACTTCAAAAGTTATTTATTGGGAAATATTATAATTGACCAATAGAAAACGGTCCAAATGACGGTCATATTACCGTTTCTTTACCTCAACGACGGCTTTACCTCACGTCGTATTTTTCGTTGTATGTCGAGATTTCATAAAAAATCGTACATAATGACCTTAATAATCATTTATTATTATGTAAAGAATAATGGACAATGACGTTTTTGTACTACAAATACCTATACAAATTCTTATTTTTGTGTTGGAGGTTGCGGAAGTTAGGTCTAATTTCCACCAATCAGAATAGCTCCGACATCCCCTTAAATTATACCTTTAATAAAAAAAATCTACATAGGTATTGATTTATTTCTCGTGTTATGTATCGTTTATTAATTTTAAATGTTACTCTGGGGTAAAATTGGGGACAAGGGATAGAGAAAAACGTAAATTAAATACGTTATTATAAAAAGTATGAACGCTGATTATGAAACTAAAATCAGATTTTCGAAATTCAAAGTAGTGTATCCGATGTATAGCGGTAAGCTAACTTATTACACAGCTATTTTGTTCACAGTTTTGATATTCAATTTTTTAAAGCCGTTACTTTTTACCGTTTATTTTAAATGCTAAACCAGAAAAAGCTAAAGAATAAATAATAAACAAAATAATTAATAAACAATACGTTGGTGTTATAAATACTACAAAAGTAAATGTTTCTAAAACAATTCTTTTGAATTAAACAGAAAAATTAAATAATATTCATATAAAATCAATCAATTTATAGCATAAGGTACAGAAATATATCGAAAATTATTCTACAAAACATATACGATTCTAAAATTAAATTATAGGTATAAACGAATTTTACGTATACTATTCTCTGTACAATTAAATAAAAAAATACAACGTAAAAACATATAATAAGTATACGAGCGCGTGGTAGTGCGCATAAATATTTCTGGTAATAATAAAAATAAAAAGACATCTAAAAACTTATAAAAAAAGAAAAGATACATTTTTATGCCATTGCATGAGTCCCTTGAAATGTTTTGTCTCGGTTTCAGTCAGCTATGATGAGTTACGTCCTTTTAAATTCACGGAGAACTGCGTCCTTCTTCAGGGGATGCGTCAGACCTACTTTTCCGACCGAGGCAAACAAAAATAAAATTTTCGGTTTTCGTAAAAACTATGCATCTGAATTTATTTTACTTTTATTTATCGCTTTATTTGGACCAAATAAATAAAGGAACACTGAAAATTTAAGGTAAATCATTCTATTTCTCAATAGGAAAGTGACAAAAAAATATTCTTCAAAAATTTCGTTTGACGTCAAAAATACGCATCAGAATAAATATTCCTTTTCAGGATAGCTTTATCTAGGGATAATACATAGCGGAATACTCAAATTGATATCAGAATCGAAAATTAACATAATCACATAATTGATCATTTTCGATTCTGATAATAATTTGAGTGTTCCGCTATGTATTTTACGTTAATAAAGCTACCCCGAAAAGGAAATTTGATTCTGATGCGTATTTCTTTAGAAAAACGAAAGTTTTCGCATCCCCTTTAACGTCATATCTGATCTTATATGTCCATATGGACGCAAAATTGATATATGGCCGTATATGGGACGCCATATATGTCCATACGTATAACATTTTTTCCCGGGATACTATGAAGTAATCATTTTAATGCTTTAACGTTTAAATTTTGATTGTTTTTATAAATATAAGAAAAGAAGAAATAGAACGTGGGGGAGGGTCTCGACAAGTCAAGTCGTGCTTACAACGGGATCGTGCTGTCGTGAATCCCCAAATGAATTCGAATGTCCACCCCAGCGATCCTAATTACCAGCAGGGGCGCTATCCTTCGATAGGACTCCTCGATATCCGTTGCCCTTGCAGCAAGATTTATAGCCTGGGAAATGCGAGCGATCTAAGGTAATTAGGGACGCGGATTCATTTCGACGCGAAAACGGCTAATTCATTCATAAGTTGAAAGTGAGTGAGAAACTAATCGCTAGAGCGCAAACGACTCAACCAAACTAGGTATATTTATGACTTACATCTGTATGATTCGAACCTGCACCTTATTAAACAATAATCTAAAATATAATTTATTAATATGATACTGAGTCATTGTAACTAGACAATTAACTTAAAATATAATTTATTTATATGATACTGAGTCATTGTAACTAGACAATTAACTTATATATATATATATATATATATATATATATATATATATATATATATATATATATATATAAACAAGTGTTACGGATTTATAATATAAGAATACGTTTACATGTATGAGTTGTTGGAATAGCTATTAGGGCTACCTAAAATTATTTCCGGTGGATAAAGTACTTCGGAAAAGTTTCTCGAGAGCGAGCAATCGCATTTCGATTAAAGTCTCGCGTATGCAAGCACAAAGTTATAAACAGTGCTGTCGAAAGCACGTTTCTACCACTGGTCCCTCGACTCAAACTTCGCATCCAAGTTTTTGCTCTCGAGGCTTTATGGTTTGACTGGCCTCGGATGGCACTTTAGGGAAATAGACGCGGGAAGCTTGCAGACAAATTGTAAGCCTCAGCAAAGTCTATTCTGTATTATTCGTCGCCTATAAATCGAGTGTCGGATCACTTTGCGCCCTCACACCCACTGCGATCGATACATCTTCAATAATCACAAATATCGAGGATGTTCGGACAATCTAATAGCGACGTGTATCTCGTTTTATTCAGCTATAACTACAAATTAATACCCGTAATACGTCAGGATTCTACGCGGCTATTATAATTCAAGTTCGATGCACATTCTATGGAAGATCTTTCGGCCTACAATCAGCAATTCCTAACACTTTTGTTTTACTTACTACTTTAAGCTTCTTCTACAATCGAAATAAATTAAGAAAAAGACATTTTTGCTTCCTCATAGGCGAAGCTTTGTGATGGTAAAAAAGAGTTGCTAAAACCATGTTAGTAACGTGTTTTGAGACATTAGCAATCAAAAACACCATTTTTAGAAAATGTCTTTATGGATGTGTGTGTGTGTGTATGTGTGTGTGTGTGTATGTGTGTGTGTGTATGTGTGTGAGTATGTGTGTGTGTATGTGTGTGTGTGTATGTGTGTGAGTATGTGTGTGTGAGTTCTTTGTCCAGATCACAACAACCTTTATATTTCGAGATATTTAAGATTATGTATTTTTAAAAAAATTTTTTTGATCGCTTATATCTCGAGAATGGCACGGTCATTTTTTACCAAACACGGCTCATTTTTGTCGGTTTTAATAAAGACTCGAAATTAAAAAGAAATTTAAAGATTGATCGGCTCGTTTTTTTTATAACAATTTTGATTATTGAGTTTTAGTTTTTCAAGTCTTTTGGTATGATAGAAATATTATGATCAATTTAGTGTAAATGAATTAAAAAGAGTATAAATTTACGTATCTTTTACAGCCATACATTTTGAATAAGCTCTTTTCCTTCTTTTGTTATACACGAAAAAAAGTCATATTTAGTTTAAACGGTTATATCTCTAACGGAAATCCATGATAGAAAATCGTTCAGAAAATTTTAGATGATTTTGAATTCAGTGAATCCACGTTATAACATTGTTTACATTTAATTAATATCATTACATGACATAAATTTAATAATTTTAATAAATTACGTACAGAGAAAGAATTGTCAAACCATCAATGATCAAAAAGCACACCATTTTTGAGTTATTAATTAGACAGAGATATAGTAATTTAAAATTAATTTATTAAAGCAAAGAATTTCACATTGGAACTATTCATTTCGTTTGAGGAAGCTAAGTGCCAATGAATTGGTAGCGGTTTTTTTACATATTGATGAAATAATTAGAAAATAATTAATATATAATACAATTCACTAACAATACTAACTAAATACGATAATTAAAGTCCTAAGAATACAAGTAGCCCTGTTTAAATTGTCCCATTAGCGATGGGGAGTTTCCGATACAAATTTTCCGTTTAATCGATTAATTTTATTGGAAATCTTCATTAATGTGATAAATTTTTGGAGAAATAGTAGCAGTTAAAATATTATATGTATCACTTTCTTTATGTTTTAGACTAATTATTAATAATTAATAGCGAGTTTTACAATGTATGTTTGTTGGTTTGGGTTTTATTTTAATCGTGGACTATTCTATTAAAAAAATCAACAAAATTCAAAAAATTGCCAAAATTAAGCTATTTTCTGAGGCCCAAAGTTGATGTTACCCCATAAACGTATATATTGTAAAACATGCTATTAATGAATAATATTAAGTCAAAAACATGGCGAAAGTGATTCATATAATAACTTCAGGCAATGTTGAGATAAACATGACATTACCGCCATTCTTAACCGACTTAAAAAATGAGAAGGTTATCGATTCGACCAATATGTTTCTTTTCTTTTTATGTCTGTTCGAGCATAACTCCTCAACGGAAGTACTGATTTCGATAATTCTTTTTTAACTAATAGATTATGATCCCCGGGTGGTTTCATACAAAATTCAAGTCAGTACTGGGCGAGTACTGGTAATTAAAAAGTTTATATACTTTTTTCCATCATTGTTTCATGAATTTTGATGGATAACTTCTTTCCATAAGTAACAATTTAAATGAATCTTTTTTATCTGATAGAGTATGTTCCAGTAGTTGTCCTATATAAATATCAAGACGGTATCGAGCCAATACTATCAATACTGTGCAATACAAATTTGATGTCATCTTTGTTACGTGGATATAATCACATAATTTCTTATCAAATGTATCGATTTGAATAATTCTTTCTTCAATTGATAGGAAAGAAAAGGGGAGTTCCCGTGGCCGTTACAATTTTAAACAGGTACTGGACCAATACTATCACTATTGGCAAATTTGAATATTCTTTCATCAGTCTCGTCATCTACATAAAATATATTTCTACTGCAATAAAAAGATATCGCCACTGTCACACACACACACACACACACACACACACACACACACATATACACACACGCGCGCACGCATATGCACATACACGTACACTCAAAGTCAGTCACAGTCATCACATAGACAGGTCCACGTACACAAGCGCACACATACGCATACACAAATACAAGCACAAAAATTACACAATTTTGTATTTAAAATTACCTAGCTAATTGCATGTGATACTCGTACATTCAACTAAAGATAGCAGAACTGGATTGTTGAACTTATATTGAATATGTTCTGAAGCAATGAACGTGGTCGATATGAATCCAATACAACCTACCTGAATATATTATATAATTACATTTAATAGTTTTTCAATAACAAGCGTTAGAATATATATATATATATATATATATATATATATATATATATATATATATATATATATATATATATATATATATATATATATATCCATATACACACACATCCATATACTCTTACACTCATCCAAACATTATACGCACATACTCATCCACATGTCACGTACGCGCACATTAAAAAACAGAAATATCAAAATACATGCAGACATCCCATGCTACCACGAGCAAACATCAAAATACTCGGAGTCATATCAGAGCAGTTGCACATGTATATGAGCGCACATATATGTGTATTGACATATTTGCTCATTTCTCTTTCTGAATGATAGACAGAGATTTGAGATTTTTTATTAAGCATTGTTATACATATATAAAATAGAAACATTTATTTGAATGCTTTTAAATACTGTTTTTCTTCCAACAAGTGTGAAAACTGTAAATTTCACACATATGCAAATGAACGCTAAGAGAATATTTTTCACAAAATGTTAATTTTCATTTAAATTAAAAGAGCTTATGGCATAAAATTATATTCAATTTGCTTGAGTTTTACTGACAAAACTTATTCTTCTATTCAACTTGAACAACATTTTTTCGTACGTTAAATTTTTTTCTAAATTCTATATTTTGGCCTATACGTAACCGAATCTCACAGCTCAGAAACTAAAAGAGCTAGAGTCCTAAATTTTGTTGTGAAAGTTTAATTTATCTTAGGAAAGGAAGAAACAGTTGGATTATAACTCTTCGACAGGCACTTTCATTAATTTTCACCACACTGCGCGTAAAGTGCTGACTGTACGCCCTCTCAGCAGGCCGTACAGTACCGCATGGACTGCCTAGGGAATAAAGTGACTTGCGCATGCGCGATGCGCCTTTTTCCGCTCTCGACTGCGTCTCGAGCGGTAAAACAGCGCGACGCGCGTACACAAGTCACTTTACTTCTAGGCAGAGCATGGGGTACTGTACGGCCTGCTGAGATGCGTACAGTCATTTCTTTACGGGGGTGTGGTGAAAAGTAGTATACGCACCTCTGGAGTACAGTAGGCTCGCTTCGCTCGGTCGGCAACGTCACACAGTGCGTACATTGCCCACTTTACTCCCTTGATGCATAATGTACTATTATAGAGTAGACGCTTACAATGACATACTACCATTTCTTACATTTTTTTTTCGTTGCGTTCTCTTGTATAAAGGAAATTACACCTGTGAGAGATTGTGATAAAGTGTGAGAAACTGTGAAAAACTGTGTAGAAACTGTGACAAAATTTATGAACTGTTCCATAATATTTTTTTAAACCCTGTTCCAAGTGTATGCATAATTTCACAGTTTTTCACGAAATTTCATGGTTTTACACACTTTTTCACACATTTGTCACAGTTTTTCACAGATTTCCACAGTTTGAAATTTCCACTACGGAAGAGAAACAAAAAAGCTTCCTTTTTGAGGAAGCAAAAATCAATTGAGAAGCTTGAATCAATTATTTACAATTCAACAGAAATATATTATTTCTATAACTATTCAAAGCTATGTAAAAAGAATATTACTATCCCTACAGTTATGATGCATCTAACCCCGCCCTTTTTCCTTCCCTCTCCCCCACCCTATTTTAAGATGCATAACAACTGGCCCTACAGTTTTAGATGGAGACTGAACCATCAGAACCACGGTACTTTACTCCTGGGATTCCAACTCGGGGCCTTCTGTGTAGAAGGTTGAGTCATAATCCTCTGAGCTGCCGTGGCTCCGATAAATTTCTCATATTATTGACCTAATAAAACACAGACTAGTGTGTGTGGAGTATTTTTTGCATGCATTCGATCTTTGAACGGCAGTGGTCTCAATCGCGCGAAATTCTGACTCCGGATCGCTGGTCATAGGTAGCTGGGAATCTTGTCGCTGATACCTGGGTATCTGGTCACTGCTGCCTGGGTATCTTATCGATGGTATCTGATTGCGGGTATCTGGTCGTGTGTATTTGTCCAAAGTGATTCTAGTGAAAAAGTGCATACGAGCGTGTCCTTCTAGCAAATGATAGAGGACACTCAGTTCAATAGAATAAGTAGGTAGTATTATTATACAAAATATATTATTTACAAAACAAATTACAATTTTTTATTCAATAATAGAACATTTCTTAAGTTTTTCTACAATAATAGGTGTGCTAAGATCACCGGTTTTTAACCTAAAGTGCTCCCGATCACCTGTCATTTTCTCCCACTCTCCACAACGTGTAAGGTAATATGCATCAGTCCCTGTACACATCAACATCAATAAACAGTAGGTTTTTCTTGAAAATGTACATGTTTTTTTATCTGCGGCATTAAATTTATTTTCCATACTGATAGCTTTCACCACGTATGGCATCTCGGAGAGAAATAAGTTCTTTACTCCAGCACGTACGCCTTTATTCCAATACCTCCACTCCTTACAAATACTCTATAACCCCAACAGAGCACGCTCAGCTTAAGAACAAAAATGAGTCTCTGCGTATGCGTAAAATGTTAACCAGGGGCGGAAAATTGAAATTACCAACAGAGGGCGTCACAGAGAAGCGGAAAAATAGTGTGCTTGATATCTCCAACAGAGGGCGCTGGCTTACCGCTGACATTAGGTAAAAAGAATTTGAGATGTCGCGTGCAGTTCGACGTCATCGTCATTCTACAATGCTGTCAAAGCATCAACATGGAAGGCTTCCGTCGACAAGAAAGTATTCTTCGTCAACTTGTTAAAGCACAAAATTCACTTAAACGCAAATTTGATACGTTCAAGCTTGGCAAAGCTAGTGCTGAGAGAGCATTGGGAGAAAAGTTTAAGTTAATTCTCGGTCCACTTGAACAGCTTGTAACATTATCTGAAAAAAAAAATTAAAAAATAAGCCTATATTATCTCAAAACGACTTTCAACAGATTGACAAGCTTGACAAGAGTGACGAATCAGATAAAAGTATAACATCAAATAAGAGTGATGTGTCTGATAGGAGTCTCGAAGAAACTTTGCAGCGTAAAGTGGTTCACGATACCTCATTCGAAACAATGATGAAGATGATGATTTATCTACTAATAAACATATTCTCATATTCAATCAAACAGAGAATCTATATAAAATTTATGGAGTGCGTAAATAAGGTGCTACACCTTTAACACTTTCTCGACATACTTCGACAGATTTCGACACATTTGGACACCTTTTCGACATTTGTTCGACAGATTTCGACACTTTGGTTGAATAAGTTTTATTTTAGATGTTTGAAGTAGATAATAATAGAAAAAATTGATTGTTCTCTTGAAACTCAGTTATAACATTGTATACCTCAATACACTTATTAAAACTTGTAGAATTCATTACAACTGGAAAGTCTCACTTTCCGCTGAATTGGCCATTCGGTCTAAATGCACTAAAAACATAAAAAAAAATACACGAAAATATATAATCACTCGATTATCGAACAGACTCAGCCACACAATATTCAATTTTACAAACTGTGTCTGAAAGGCAAAGAAAATACGTTCACTAAAGAACAGAGAATCTCTCTTCTACGCGATATTGGGGGGTCCGAGTTCAAGTGCTTTTCCGGGAAGAAAAGCGTGTCACTCGCATGACAACAACATGTGGCTGGAAACAGCCTCTAGAATGCATATACAAAAAAGGGACCGGAGGAGGAGAGTATAGAATTTGTAGACCAGTACACGGAGAGACTGTCGAACTGCAAAAGAGCATGCATCACCGCGCGGTAAAAGATCGTGCTGAAATACACCACATATCGACGTGCGTGAATTGTTTTTTTTCAAACGCAAACGCAATGCATCTTATTACTGCTGTTTTTTTGTTCATTATGCACGGCGATTTGACGTGCAAATATCAACTTTCGTTCGCCTCGTCGTTCGCACTAGCGACGACACTAAAAATACTTTGTAACATATCTTGAACAGATCACTTGAGTCATAATCAATAGGTATAATGTTGTCGATTAGTTCTTCAGACAAATTGTAAAATTTTTCTTCATTAATTGATTTAACTACAAATTTTATATTTTCATTAAAAATATATTTATAAAATATAAAAATGAAATTATATGTAAATTACATTGATTTTAATATAATATTTATAAATAGGATTTGAATGTTTAAATTGTAGTCTCAAAATTGTAATAAATAAATAAACAAACGTATATTTACCTTTTAAAAAATACGTCAGATCAGGGAAATTCTACTCATTCAATAAATTCTTTACGAAATCCTCCAATTTACTGCAGCGATTGCACGAAAACTGATCTGGCGTATTATAGCGTCAAACAAAACCACTATAATAGTCGGTGATCGGAGATTGTGTATTTTTGCACGTCAAAACGCCGTGCATAATGAACAAAAAAACAGCGGTCATCAGATGCATAGACTATGAACGTGCACGACTTAAAAAAAAACAAGTTACGCACGTCGATATGTGGTGTATTTCAGCACCGTCTTTTGCCGCGCGGTGATGCACGCTCTTTTGCAGTTTAACAGTTTCTCCGTGTAGACCACGAGTAAAGTCAGTCAGAGACTTAAGCGTGCTAACGGACACACGGGGTTTCTCGCGATATTCATCTTTTAATGCGACCGTAGCCGGTCTCAAGCCCGGATTAGACGCAGACAGAAAGTGTCGTTGTTAATCAAAACATGCTTATTTCAATTCGCGTTTATTATATTTCTATTCATTTATTTATTTCTAATTTATTTAAATAAACCGTATCGTTTTATTACTTTCGGTATTTATTTTTTTGACGCCTTTGATATGCATTTCACTAAAACATATAGCAACTCCTTGTGATATAATATGTATGTAATATGTAAACTTTCAATAATTTGATAAACTTAATATTTTACGAACATTTAATACAAATGCATACATTTTTTTTCTTTTTCTTTTTTAATATATCAAATGCGTTTTCTGCAGTAAACATTTTAAATAAACACAATGCTTAGACTAACTCATCCTTTAAATTTGCAGTAATGTATCATTTTTCTGTTTAATAGCATCATTTTATCAAGTATTTAAAATATATAAATTTGACTGAGTCCAAAAATTTGAAAAGAACTTGCACTCACACTTTCTTGATGCAAAAAGTATAGGTACGAAAGCAATTAATATGTTGCATAAGAACAGTAGAAAAAAAAATAAAGCTATGAGATTCAATAACAATAATGGATATTACTGTTTTAAACAGAAGCTTAAAGGGTAATCAATTTAATAGATGTTGTTACCTTTGGTTATTGTTGTTCATATCCAAGCAGAGGTAAATAATATTTTTCTTATCTTGTTTTAAAAAGTAATGTAGGTAGGCTTGAACAGAATTGAAAATCATCAGTTTTGTTATCCACTATTTGGTAAAAAAAAAAAATTTTGCAACAAACACGTAAATTTTGAATAAGTGTATAAAAAAATAATAAATAATAATAATTGCGATAGTTTATTTTATTAATTAATAAAGCAAAATAGGACATGAAATTTAAATCAAAGTAAGACAACAAACTCATGAATTTTATGAGGTATAATTTTAATCACGTTGCATGGTAAGATTAAAAGCGCTATGCAAAATTTGGGATTATATAAATTTGTTGTACAAAATAAATAGTCATTCTGAAAAATGTTAAGTTAAACTTCTGACGGAATGTCATTTTTATGATGAATATTATGATACAATAATTCAATATAATACATAATATAGTAGGCAATTTTCACATCAATTTTACACATTGTGATTTTAAAATATTGTGATTTTATTATGAGTAAAATTTTTAACAAAATCATTTAACTTGAGTGAAATATGGATAGATTATGCATGTATTAAATAGGCTCTAGAGATGCTACGTGACGAATATAGCTAAAAACGTTTTGTTATACAATCATGCAGTATGTAATAATATAAGACACAAAGTTTTATATAAAGAAAGAAAACTATAAGTATAAAGAAAAGAGAATAGAAACAAACAATGAATTGATAGATTATTTACAATAAAAAATATGAGATTTGAGCATCTTGATGTACAGTAATATGAAAAATTGACAGTTAAATTAGATTTATATTGTTGAAATTGAACATGATTGTAGTAAGATTTAATACGAATACGAAAAGTAATTTGAAAATAATTACTGATTATGCAAATTGCTAACGTATGATTTGCATGAAGAATAATATCTTCTTTCAAAAGTAATTGTTACTTAAAAAGTTTGTCAAGTAAATTCAATTGCTGATGTTTTATGAAATGATCCGTTTAATAATTATCCTGTAAAACAAAAACTAACACTCTATTGGGTCTGAAAAGGATGGCTGTCTGCAGAACCAAGTAATAGCACTAAACACTAATTTAGAATTTTATTTCAAAACCTTCCCTACATTCCATGAAACTGTAAACAGAGAGCCAGATAAGATTAGTAAAATAGAAATATGGAAAAAGATATTTAAAAAAAATGCATGTGATCTATGGTTATGCAGCTAAAGTATCTCGTACTCACGCAAACAGGGTCAAGACCAGCATGAACTTCAATGTTTACAGGCTCGAGAGCAACATGAACTACAATGTTCACTGGCTATAGTGGAATAGTCGAGATACTAAACAGCGGGTTTCAGTCCCGATCACTCAACGGTCGCCTGAAGTTGGCACTGAGAGTATAAGGACACTGCATATATCCCAAAAGCCGCAATACTCACAAGAGTTTGAGTGCTTGCAAAGTAAAGGTGATGACGGAGGAATATTGAATGTGCAATAGAAATGAAAAATCCACAGTCACATTTGAGCGCTCATAGGAAATGATGAAAAAGAGACTTGTAAAAGTGACGAAGTTTGAAGAACAAAGATAACAGGATATTATATGAAAATCAATTTGTTTTCTTTATGACTCATGATATTGTAGAGTCAAATGATAATCCTATAAACAGCTGAGAATTACTTGATACGACAATAATTCCAAATATGCAAAAGGTTAAAAATCTATAATGAATAATTTTAAATGTTAAAAATGTCATTAATTATTTAACAACTGAATTGTACATATACAAAATGTTAATAAAAGATGAAAACTGTCTGTTAAATGCTCAAATGCTTATTAATTCTTGATAATGATTTTGTTGTTATAATAACTCGAAATTGTTATAATGTTTGAAAGCAGAAATTCACTTTCAGATAATATCTATGTACTAGATATGTGTATGCTATAGTTAGTATACAAGATCTGTCAATGAGAAATAAGAAATATCAATTAGTTACTTTTAATCGACGTAAAAAAGTTTATTAGAAACAATTTATCATAAAATTTTACAAATTGTATTTTTGTTTAGTAAAATAGATAAATTCATAAAGTTTTGGATAAATTTATTAATAAAATGTAAATTATCACGAAATGATATTAAGAAATAAATAAAAAAACAAGTCACTTTTTAGACACCTTAGAATCATCAGAATTGTAAGAATTATAAAATAGAATTTAGTATAAACATCAATCATTTTCGTTACAATTTTCTAATGGGTAAATTCAGAATGAAATAGGAAATCATTATTTATTTAATTGTAATGGTACACTTTGTATAATTCAACGTTAATTTTAATTCATCTGCAGTGGTACAGATAAACTTTGAATAACACGCCATGAAATTGTAAATTTCAAATTATAATTAAAACATCTACAAATTTTAAATGCACAAGTATAAGATGTTCTTACAGTGCAACAAGCTTTAATTAGAATATTTTCAAAAGTAAAATTTCGTGATAATTCTTTTAGAATTCTACTAAAATTTAGAAAAAGGGAAATGCGAATGTCATGGTTGAACAAGTAAATTTTCGAATATTATTATAGAATAAACAAAATTTTAAGCATTGTTTTCGACCAAGCCATTTTTTTCATGCTTAATTGTTTATTGACATATTCTACTAAAATGCAAAATAACAAAAAATGTGTTATCTAAAAGGAAAATAAAGTTTTTTAAAAAACAATTTTATAAATAATTAAAAATGTTGAACTATAGTAATTTTAAACTCTTACTAGAAAATGCTTTAGAATTAGAATAGAACACCTAATCAATCAAGACAAAAGTTAAGGTAAAATTTTAATACCAATGTTAAGTTATAATATATCAATCGTATCTCAAATATGTCATATGCAATAATTTTAATCTATAAATTTTAGTTAATAAATGAAATTTATATAGCAGCTGTACATACGTGCTAATCAATGTTAGTTTAGTAAGATCACGTTGATAAAAAGAGTTTTTAGATTTTCTAGAATATTTAAATATTATTTTATTTTGAAATATTTAAAAAAAATGTTTCCTTGTAGTTAACATTTTTTTTTGCATAAGGGAAAAGGTGTAACATAATAATACGTCACGTGTTATGCGCCATTTTTATACGCGCAAATAATCAAATAAAAACATAATAATTTAAATACAAAATACACGAAAATATATAATCATTCGATTATCGAACAGACTCAGCCACACAGTATTCAATTTTACAAACTGTGTCTGAAAGGCAAAGAAAACACGTTAACTAAAGAACAGAGAACCTCTGTTGTACGCGATATTGGGGGTCCGAATTCAAGTGCCTTTCCGGGAAGATAAGCGTGTCGCTCACACGACAACAACATGGGGCTGGAAACAGCCTCTAGAATGCATATACAAAAAAGGGATCGGAGGAGGAGAGTAGCTCATCAGGGCTACAACAAATTTGTAGACCACGAGTAAAGTCAGTCAGAGTCTTAAGCGTGCTGAATGACACACGGGTTTTCTCGCGATATTCATCTATTTCATTCTCCTCGTTATTTTGTCATTTCAAACACTTTTAATGCGACCGTAGCTGGTCTCAAGCCCGGATTAGACGCAGACAGAAAGTAACGTTGTTAATTCAAAACATGCTTATTTCAATTCGCGTTTATTATATTTCTATTCATTTATTTATTTCTAATTTATTTAAATAAACCGCTCTCGGTTCACGCGCTACCTAACCTAACCCCACCCTGTGTAATTGCAGGGGACAGCCATGTAGTTCTGTTACCCAGCCGCTTGCCGGCGCCATTGACTGTTTTCTATATTCTGTCTCTCTCCGCGTGTTTTCTATTAAAAAGTGCGAATTTCTTTCAGTCCATATTTACATGCACCTAAATAACGCTGCTCAACTTTGTTATTGCTATTTCCAATAGAATCTTAGTACTCGTATCTTAATCTTAGCACAGTAAATGAACCATTTGCTGGTTAAGGAGTAACACCACTCTAGAGCCACGAAAAAAGGCCTAGCTTTGATAATCTTTTTTGAGGATATGGGTAAAGGAATCAGGTTTCTTTTTTCAGGGTTTAATAAAACACATATTGTAGTATGAAAAAATTTTTTTATTGAATTTTCAAAACAAAATGGCAGCGTCAGAGCCATTTTCCAAAAACGACTTTTTTTGTAACTCCACGGGCGAAATCGTAACTTCAAAAGTCTGAGGGCTAGGACAACAAAATATTTTTTTCTTGAAGTATATGTTATTGTCTATAGAAGTACATACGGTTTTTTTTAAATTAATTAAAAAAATGACATAAGTTTTAAAAAATTTGTTCAGTAAATTGTTTATAAAAGAAAATGTAGTTTAATCGAAAAACGGCTATGTACTTCTTTAGATAATGCAATTGATAAGCTACAGTAAAAATTTGAAAGCGATCCATCGAACGATTTTCGAGCAGCGATTTTGCCCAGTTTGAAAAAAGTAGGAGAAAAACGTGTTTAGAGTTCTACAAGTACTTGACTCTTAAAAAGTTTCGTTTTACCTTTAATCTGCGATGCCTGCACCGTACATTTAGCCATCTAAATTGAGATTCTCTTCTTCTTTCTCCTTCATGACTGATTTTAAGTCCAACCGAGCTTTATTTTCATCATCGGTGAGCTATCACTCGGAAAATTTGATGCGACGCTCATCAGCTTCCACGCAGAAGTTGTAGCACTTTGGCCCAATTTTCATCCCAAAATTTTGCATCAGATGCATGATACTTGACAGACCATCATTGTAGATACCTACAGCAATGTATACTGTTGTATCAAGTACATGTCTGCCACTGGAGGAAAATTTAGGTGCCATAGACCACGCCGTTGCGTTAAAGCTTTCATTCGTATTTTGAGTGAATGCGCCAAGGCAGCGTGTAAGAAGATCGTCACTGCTCAACTCTTCATAAACAAGAGAAATCGCTTCATAAACTTCATGAGATAGCGGTACCATACCGTGTAAATATTCAAATTGTTGGAACATTTCGATGACTGTATCCACTTCCATCTTCCCCGCTGACCCCATTCTTTATATTCTTCTGTGTCAGTTTTCTTCTTCCAGAATTCACAAGCTTTGCAGTATTTACTTGACCAAAACATCGACCACCTTTCCAGTAAAGCATCCAATCAATCAAACAAAACCAAAGAACGATGAAAATCTTCGTTTGCGCCAAGAACCATCACCAGTCACTGTCTTCTGATGTCTTTCTTTTTCACTTCTTTCACCTTCTTTCTGTCCTTCTTTTTCACTTATTACTTTTTCTTCTTGAGCTGCCGTCTTCACACTTCTTTGGTAAACTTCTTCTGCTCCAATAGCTATTCTTTTTACGACTTTATCATAAAACGATTGAAAAATGGAACGAGGCAAATTCATGAACGCACAAAAGTTTATTATACCATTCAAGCCTACACCCAAGAGTCACATAGCAAGAACAATTCTGCGATTAATATCATACCCTTTTCCAATAAGAGAAGAGCTAGGAATATGAACACTTTCACAATTTTTACATGAAACCATTACTTTGAATCCCAAGCCTCTCATTCCTGATTCTATAAACGTAACGTCTAAGTTGCATTTTTTACACACCACCACTTGCAACAACGAGGTAAATATATGCTAAAAAATCCAAAATTCTATAATTAAATCCTGAGTCGACTTCGAATTCATCAGGATCAATAGGCAACAACTTTTTTACCTACGTTCCAGCATTCTATAAACTTGGTTTTTCTAACGCGTAGCGATTCTGTGGCGGAGCGCGGATTGAAATGCTCCGTTTTTTAGCATTGAAGGTACCTCCCCGTCCGGACTTCTTTCCACTAATTTTCGATTGAGCATAGTAAGAGTCATTTTGAACTTAGGTTCTCAAATAGAATCAACATCTCTAACGCCAGATATTCGACTAAGTAGTCGTCATTTTCCCAGTAAAATGCAATCCGAAAACAGTGATAAAAAGTTATCACGTCAATGTAAATTATGCACTATGCAGAAAAAGATAATCTGATCTATATACGAGTGTCGAGTATGTAAAGAAACTCTATGTATTGTACCGTGCGTTGAAATCTATCACACCAAAAAATCGTTACCGTATTTTATAAAAAATTTTTTGAATAATAAATAAAAAACTTTTAAAAAAATCATAAACTTAGAAAAAAAAAGGAAAAAAAAGAAACATAACTTTGCCACAGTCGGTCCCAAGCCGTTCACAAAATAAAAAGGGGTGGATTTCATCCTTTTACAGGGGTTGTTTTTACATTTACAGTAATTTTTATGTCATATTTGGATTCAGCATCGAAAAATACATAGAAAACGTGTATCTGCACTTCTAAATAAAGAAAAATCAATTTGCGAGGCAAAGGGGGTGGTTTTAACCCTGTTATAGGGGTTCTTTTTAGATTTACAGTAATTTTGATGTCAGATTTGGATTTAGCATCGAAAAATACATTGACAACATGTATTTATGAATTGGAAAAAGGTTATATACTATTTAAAATAATTTTTTTTTAAATTTGAAATTTTCAACACAGGCTGTAATACATGTTTTGCCGTAGCGGACAGCAACGCCAATATATTGGCGCACCCCTTGATCGACACTTTCCCTATAATCAATCAGTGATATAAGAAACCTTTTTTACCGGTTTTCTATGGGCGATATACCACCTCAAATCCCGGCCCTCTGAAGGTTAATAATCTTTTACGTAGATCCAATCGATTTTTTAAAAATATTTAAAAAAATTTTTTGTTAAATAAGCTGGAATTTCAAAAAGAAAATGATAAAAAAAAATTTAATCAAAAAGCACAATGCTCCTTTTGTAATACATATCAATAGTAGTGGAATAACCATCGACAAAAAATAATATACTATTGTGTGTTGATAGTAGACACATTTTCAGAATGATTGCTTTTCAACATAAAAAGTCTTCTGTACCCGTAAATAGAAGTCGTTTTTTTGGGTTTAACCCAAGCATGTCCCCTTAATGATTTATGGGTTGTGAGTCTTTATTTCAAATTATTATTAGTGATAATTCCTGCGCTTAAAGTAGTTGGGTTTAGAGTGCAAAGTTTAAGGATTGCGATTTTTCATGTAAACTTTTATTATTGCACCTGGCTCCACTTGGCGTAGCTTGGATTATAGTATTTGATTATTTAAACTTTTCAGTATTTCAAGCTGCTCCTGGTTAAGGGTTTCGTGTTAGCCATTTTCTATTTAAATTTTGTACTATTGCAAATTGTCCCGCAAATTGAGGAAACTTGGGTACATTGAAAACAGCTTAGGTAAGTTTTAAAATTTCCTTAAAATTTGCCATATCATTCTGTACAAGAGAAATCTTAGATTAAAATAATACACGAGCCCTACTATTAGACCCTATTGTGCATTGTCATTACTTGGCAGATTTGCAGCTGTATTGTATAATGTTTACATATTTTTGAATGAGATTTGTCCTACTTCAAGAGTGTACGCTAAGCTTACACATAACTATATAGCTCATTACACACCATTGTGAGAAAAACTCTTTTCGAGCATTGTCACTGATTAACAGATTCGCAGGTATATGGACAATTCTCAATTAGTTCGGAATTTTGTGTGACGCAATATTTTTTGTGCTAATACAATATTTTTGCTCATTTATCAGCCAAGAACTAGATTGTATACATTGTTTACAACATGTAAACACAAAAAAAGTATTATAGTATACATTTTGAAGACAAAAATTCATACAATACATAAATAAAATAGGAAAATTTGCAGAAAACGACGCGTGACTTCTTATTTTTTTTTCTGTAGAATTTGGTGCGTCTTTTGAAAATGTTTAAATGGGTGATGAATTTCAAGCATTTGGTGAGCGCAATCGAATATGACATGTTAGAAATGTGTAACTTATTCTTCGAAAATAAGTTGAAAATCACAAAAAAATGAAAAAACGTGTAAAAAACGTTAATAACTTTTGGTGCGTTGCTTTAAAACGTTGCACCACATTGGATTTCGTATTCTAACAGCTAAAGAAACGTATACTAAATAGTTCCGACATGTGCTCAAAATATAAAAAAAAAAAAAAAATTTATATTAAAATCCGAAGTTTGTGAGAATAGCTCATATGTACTGTTTATTGTTTTTTTAAATGACCACTCGTATAACATGCGCATGTATGTACACTCGATGTAAAAAATATCTAGTCCAATACGATTGATTTTTTTTAAATATTGATATTTCATTCGATTCCATTGAATCGAACGCACGTTTTCACTAGCCTCATTGGAGGATTTAAAAAAATTTCAAACATATTCGATCAGATATTTTTTACGTCGACTGTATAGTGCGCAGATCCTAACAGTCGCTAATTCACTTTAAACGTTTTAAGTGATTTACGATTCAGAGATTTTATTCGAAAATTAATATATAGTATGTATTTGAACATTTTTGACAATTTTAAGGGGATGTGAAGGGGTTGCCATTTGCAGTGCTTATCGCGAGAAATATTTGAAATTGTTTTCTGGCCTCAAATAATAACACAGCCCCACAAAAAAAAAATTGTAAGTCCCAGAAACTTGACCACGGTACTTATATGTTTTTGGGATCGCTAAATCCGAATCCAGGGTTAGTTTAACCCCATCAGATCTTTCTCAAGGTCAGTTGAAGGTCAAATTATCGAAATACATGAAAAATACACTAAAACCATGGTATCTTGGGGTTTTTGGGGTCGTTGAATCCGAATCCGCGGTCAGTTTAACCCCATCAGAACTTTCTCAAGGTCAGTTGAAGGTCAAATTATCGAAATACATGAAAAATACACTAAAACCATGGTATCTTGGGGTTTTTGGGGTCGCTGAATCCGAATCCGGGGTCAGATTAAACAATCAGATCTTTCTCAAGGTCAGTTGAAGGTCAAATTATCGAAATACATGAAAAATACACTAAAACCATGGTATCTTGGGTTTTTTTGGGGCGCTGTATCTGAATCCGGGCTTATTACAACCCTATCAGGTCATGGTCAAGGTCAGAAGAAGGTCAAATCAGAAAGATTCATAAAAAGTAGAGTCAAACCATGACATTTAGGGGTTTTTGGGGTCGCTGAATCCGAATCCAGGGTCAGTATAGTCCCATAAGGTTATATTTATGGTCAGTTCAAGGTTAGTTCAAGGTCATGGACGTAAAGAGAGTGAAAAAATTAGTTATAAACTGAAACAATGCAAAAGGTAAAGTAAACCATAAAGCAAAGAACAATGTATATGCAAGTACAATCGTATCCTTTAAAACTATATCATAGTTTGCTGCTCCTTCATTTACTTTAAATTTGTTATAAGTATATGCAATTCAATAAAATACCCGTAAAAATATTAGGCCCATTACTCTTTTTTATGGTAACGAACTATTTTATTGGTAAATGATCTACGAAGTGGATTACGCTTCCGCTTCTCCGATGTTGATGGTAGATCTCTTTTTAACGACCAACAGTAATCTGCTAACATATTTACGTCCCATCTTCCTTGGTACCTGCGCTCCATTTCCTTGATATCTTGGTGAAATCTCTCTCCCTGCTCTTCGCTGTAATCACGTAGGTTTTCTGGAAATTCATCAACATGCGAATATAAAAAGTGTAATTTTAGATTCATTAGGCAGCCTTGATTTTTGTAACTATTTACTAAATTTAAAACTATTTGTTGGTAATTTGGGCTCTTATGATTTTCAAGAAAGTTTTTAATTACGTCCTTGAAACATAACCATGCTTCTCTCTCTAGCCTCATTGGAGGATTTAAAAAAATTTCAAACATATTCGATCAGATATTTTTTACGTCGACTGTATAGTGCGCAGATCCTAACAGTCGCTAATTCACTTTAAACGTTTTAAGTGATTTACGATTCAGAGATTTTATTCGAAAATTAATATATAGTATGTATTTGAACATTTTTGACAATTTTAAGGGGATGTGAAGGGGTTGCCATTTGCAGTGCTTATCGCGAGAAATATTTGAAATTGTTTTCTGGCCTCAAATAATAACACAGCCCCACAAAAAAAAAATTGTAAGTCCCAGAAACTTGACCACGGTACTTATATGTTTTTGGGATCGCTAAATCCGAATCCAGGGTTAGTTTAACCCCATCAGATCTTTCTCAAGGTCAGTTGAAGGTCAAATTATCGAAATACATGAAAAATACACTAAAACCATGGTATCTTGGGGTTTTTGGGGTCGTTGAATCCGAATCCGCGGTCAGTTTAACCCCATCAGAACTTTCTCAAGGTCAGTTGAAGGTCAAATTATCGAAATACATGAAAAATACACTAAAACCATGGTATCTTGGGGTTTTTGGGGTCGCTGAATCCGAATCCGGGGTCAGATTAAACAATCAGATCTTTCTCAAGGTCAGTTGAAGGTCAAATTATCGAAATACATGAAAAATACACTAAAACCATGGTATCTTGGGTTTTTTTGGGGCGCTGTATCTGAATCCGGGCTTATTACAACCCTATCAGGTCATGGTCAAGGTCAGAAGAAGGTCAAATCAGAAAGATTCATAAAAAGTAGAGTCAAACCATGACATTTAGGGGTTTTTGGGGTCGCTGAATCCGAATCCAGGGTCAGTATAGTCCCATAAGGTTATATTTATGGCCAGTTCAAGGTTAGTTCAAGGTCATGGACGTAAAGAGAGTGAAAAAATTAGTTATAAACTGAAACAATGCAAAAGGTAAAGTAAACCATAAAGCAAAGAACAATGTATATGCAAGTACAATCGTATCCTTTAAAACTATATCATAGTTTGCTGCTCCTTCATTTACTTTAAATTTGTTATAAGTATATGCAATTCAATAAAATACCCGTAAAAATATTAAGCCCATTACTCTTTTTTATGGTAACGAACTATTTTATTGGTAAATGATCTACGAAGTGGATTACGCTTCCGCTTCTCCGATGTTGATGGTAGATCTCTTTTTAACGACCAACAGTAATCTGCTAACATATTTACGTCCCATCTTCCTTGGTACCTGCGCTCCATTTCCTTGATATCTTGGTGAAATCTCTCTCCCTGCTCTTCGCTGTAATCACGTAGGTTTTCTGGAAATTCATCAACATGCGAATATAAAAAGTGTAATTTTAGATTCATTAGGCAGCCTTGATTTTTGTAACTATTTACTAAATTTAAAACTATTTGTTGGTAATTTGGGCTCTTATGATTTTCAAGAAAGTTTTTAATTACGTCCTTGAAACATAACCATGCTTCTCTCTCTAGCCTCATTGGAGGATTTAAAAAAATTTCAAACATATTCGATCAGATATTTTTTACGTCGACTGTATAGTGCGCAGATCCTAACAGTCGCTAATTCACTTTAAACGTTTTAAGTGATTTACGATTCAGAGATTTTATTCGAAAATTAATATATAGTATGTATTTGAACATTTTTGACAATTTTAAGGGGATGTGAAGGGGTTGCCATTTGCAGTGCTTATCGCGAGAAATATTTGAAATTGTTTTCTGGCCTCAAATAATAACACAGCCCCACAAAAAAAAAATTGTAAGTCCCAGAAACTTGACCACGGTACTTATATGTTTTTGGGATCGCTAAATCCGAATCCAGGGTTAGTTTAACCCCATCAGATCTTTCTCAAGGTCAGTTGAAGGTCAAATTATCGAAATACATGAAAAATACACTAAAACCATGGTATCTTGGGGTTTTTGGGGTCGTTGAATCCGAATCCGCGGTCAGTTTAACCCCATCAGAACTTTCTCAAGGTCAGTTGAAGGTCAAATTATCGAAATACATGAAAAATACACTAAAACCATGGTATCTTGGGGTTTTTGGGGTCGCTGAATCCGAATCCGGGGTCAGATTAAACAATCAGATCTTTCTCAAGGTCAGTTGAAGGTCAAATTATCGAAATACATGAAAAATACACTAAAACCATGGTATCTTGGGTTTTTTTGGGGCGCTGTATCTGAATCCGGGCTTATTACAACCCTATCAGGTCATGGTCAAGGTCAGAAGAAGGTCAAATCAGAAAGATTCATAAAAAGTAGAGTCAAACCATGACATTTAGGGGTTTTTGGGGTCGCTGAATCCGAATCCAGGGTCAGTATAGTCCCATAAGGTTATATTTATGGTCAGTTCAAGGTTAGTTCAAGGTCATGGACGTAAAGAGAGTGAAAAAATTAGTTATAAACTGAAACAATGCAAAAGGTAAAGTAAACCATAAAGCAAAGAACAATGTATATGCAAGTACAATCGTATCCTTTAAAACTATATCATAGTTTGCTGCTCCTTCATTTACTTTAAATTTGTTATAAGTATATGCAATTCAATAAAATACCCGTAAAAATATTAAGCCCATTACTCTTTTTTATGGTAACGAACTATTTTATTGGTAAATGATCTACGAAGTGGATTACGCTTCCGCTTCTCCGATGTTGATGGTAGATCTCTTTTTAACGACCAACAGTAATCTGCTAACATATTTACGTCCCATCTTCCTTGGTACCTGCGCTCCATTTCCTTGATATCTTGGTGAAATCTCTCTCCCTGCTCTTCGCTGTAATCACCTAGGTTTTCTGGAAATTCATCAACATGCGAATATAAAAAGTGTAATTTTAGATTCATTAGGCAGCCTTGATTTTTGTAACTATTTACTAAATTTAAAACTATTTGTTGGTAATTTGGGCTCTTATGATTTCCAAGAAAGTTTTTAATTACGTCCTTGAAACATAACCATGCTTCTCTCTCTAGCCTCATTGGAGGATTTAAAAAAATTTCAAACTTATTCGATCAGATATTTTTTACGTCGACTGTATAGTGCGCAGATCCTAACAGTCGCTAATTCACTTTAAACGTTTTAAGTGATTCACGATTCAGAGATTTTATTCGAAAATTAATATATAGTATGTATATGAACATTTTTGACAATTTTAAGGGGATGTGAAGGGGTTGCCATTTGCAGTGCTTATCGCAAGAAATATTTGAAATTGTTTTCTGGCCTCAAATAATAACACAGCCCCACAAAAAAAAAATTGTAAGTCCCAGAAACTTGACCACGGTACTTATATGTTTTTGGGATCGCTAAATCCGAATCCAGGGTTAGTTTAACCCCATCAGATCTTTCTCAAGGTCAGTTGAAGGTCAAATTATCGAAATACATGAAAAATACACTAAAACCATGGTATCTTGGGGTTTTTGGGGTCGTTGAATCCGAATCCGCGGTCAGTTTAACCCCATCAGAACTTTCTCAAGGTCAGTTGAAGGTCAAATTATCGAAATACATGAAAAATACACTAAAACCATGGTATCTTGGGGTTTTTGGGGTCGCTGAATCCGAATCCGGGGTCAGATTAAACAATCAGATCTTTCTCAAGGTCAGTTGAAGGTCAAATTATCGAAATACATGAAAAATACACTAAAACCATGGTATCTTGGGGTTTTTGGGGTCGTTGAATCCGAATCCGCGGTCAGTTTAACCCCATCAGAACTTTCTCAAGGTCAGTTGAAGGTCAAATTATCGAAATACATGAAAAATACACTAAAACCATGGTATCTTGGGGTTTTTGGGGTCGCTGAATCCGAATCCGGGGTCAGATTAAACAATCAGATCTTTCTCAAGGTCAGTTGAAGGTCAAATTATCGAAATACATGAAAAATACACTAAAACCAGGGTATCTTGGGTTTTTTTGGGGCGCTGTATCTGAATCCGGGCTTATTACAACCCTATCAGGTCATGGTCAAGGTCAGAAGAAGGTCAAATCAGAAAGATTCATAAAAAGTAGAGTCAAACCATGACATTTAGGGGTTTTTGGGGTCGCTGAATCCGAATCCAGGGTCAGTATAGTCCCATAAGGTTATATTTATGGTCAGTTCAAGGTTAGTTCAAGGTCATGGACGTAAAGAGAGTGAAAAAATTAGTTATAAACTGAAACAATGCAAAATGTAAAGTAAACCATAAAGCAAAGAACAATGTATATGCAAGTACAATCGTATCCTTTAAAACTATATCATAGTTTGCTGCTCCTTCATTTACTTTAAATTTGTTATAAGTATATGCAATTCAATAAAATACCCGTAAAAATATTAAGCCCATTACTCTTTTTTATGGTAACGAACTATTTTATTGGTAAATGATCTACGAAGTGGATTACGCTTCCGCTTCTCCGATGTTGATGGTAGATCTCTTTTTAACGACCAACAGTAATCTGCTAACATATTTACGTCCCATCTTCCTTGGTACCTGCGCTCCATTTCCTTGATATCTTGGTGAAATCTCTCTCCCTGCTCTTCGCTGTAATCACCTAGGTTTTCTGGAAATTCATCAACATGCGAATATAAAAAGTGTAATTTTAGATTCATTAGGCAGCCTTGATTTTTGTAACTATTTACTAAATTTAAAACTATTTGTTGGTAATTTGGGCTCTTATGATTTCCAAGAAAGTTTTTAATTACGTCCTTGAAACATAACCATGCTTCTCTCTCTAGCCTCATTGGAGGATTTAAAAAAATTTCAAACATATTCGATCAGATATTTTTTACGTCGACTGTATAGTGCGCAGATCCTAACAGTCGCTAATTCACTTTAAACGTTTTAAGTGATTCACGATTCAGAGATTTTATTCGAAAATTAATATATAGTATGTATTTGAACATTTTTGACAATTTTAAGGGGATGTGAAGGGGTTGCCATTTGCAGTGCTTATCGCAAGAAATATTTGAAATTGTTTTCTGGCCTCAAATAATAACACAGCCCCACAAAAAAAAAATTGTAAGTCCCAGAAACTTGACCACGGTACTTATATGTTTTTGGGATCGCTAAATCCGAATCCAGGGTTAGTTTAACCCCATCAGATCTTTCTCAAGGTCAGTTGAAGGTCAAATTATCGAAATACATGAAAAATACACTAAAACCATGGTATCTTGGGGTTTTTGGGGTCGTTGAATCCGAATCCGCGGTCAGTTTAACCCCATCAGAACTTTCTCAAGGTCAGTTGAAGGTCAAATTATCGAAATACATGAAAAATACACTAAAACCATGGTATCTTGGGGTTTTTGGGGTCGCTGAATCCGAATCCGGGGTCAGATTAAACAATCAGATCTTTCTCAAGGTCAGTTGAAGGTCAAATTATCGAAATACATGAAAAATACACTAAAACCATGGTATCTTGGGTTTTTTTGGGGCGCTGTATCTGAATCCGGGCTTATTACAACCCTATCAGGTCATGGTCAAGGTCAGAAGAAGGTCAAATCAGAAAGATTCATAAAAAGTAGAGTCAAACCATGACATTTAGGGGTTTTTGGGGTCGCTGAATCCGAATCCAGGGTCAGTATAGTCCCATAAGGTTATATTTATGGTCAGTTCAAGGTTAGTTCAAGGTCATGGACGTAAAGAGAGTGAAAAAATTAGTTATAAACTGAAACAATGCAAAAGGTAAAGTAAACCATAAAGCAAAGAACAATGTATATGCAAGTACAATCGTATCCTTTAAAACTATATCATAGTTTGCTGCTCCTTCATTTACTTTAAATTTGTTATAAGTATATGCAATTCAATAAAATACCCGTAAAAATATTAAGCCCATTACTCTTTTTTATGGTAACGAACTATTTTATTGGTAAATGATCTACGAAGTGGATTACGCTTCCGCTTCTCCGATGTTGATGGTAGATCTCTTTTTAACGACCAACAGTAATCTGCTAACATATTTACGTCCCATCTTCCTTGGTACCTGCGCTCCATTTCCTTGATATCTTGGTGAAATCTCTCTCCCTGCTCTTCGCTGTAATCACCTAGGTTTTCTGGAAATTCATCAACATGCGAATATAAAAAGTGTAATTTTAGATTCATTAGGCAGCCTTGATTTTTGTAACTATTTACTAAATTTAAAACTATTTGTTGGTAATTTGGGCTCTTATGATTTCCAAGAAAGTTTTTAATTACGTCCTTGAAACATAACCATGCTTCTCTCTCTAGCCTCATTGGAGGATTTAAAAAAATTTCAAACATATTCGATCAGATATTTTTTACGTCGACTGTATAGTGCGCAGATCCTAACAGTCGCTAATTCACTTTAAACGTTTTAAGTGATTCACGATTCAGAGATTTTATTCGAAAATTAATATATAGTATGTATTTGAACATTTTTGACAATTTTAAGGGGATGTGAAGGGGTTGCCATTTGCAGTGCTTATCGCAAGAAATATTTGAAATTGTTTTCTGGCCTCAAATAATAACACAGCCCCACAAAAAAAAAATTGTAAGTCCCAGAAACTTGACCACGGTACTTATATGTTTTTGGGATCGCTAAATCCGAATCCAGGGTTAGTTTAACCCCATCAGATCTTTCTCAAGGTCAGTTGAAGGTCAAATTATCGAAATACATGAAAAATACACTAAAACCATGGTATCTTGGGGTTTTTGGGGTCGTTGAATCCGAATCCGCGGTCAGTTTAACCCCATCAGAACTTTCTCAAGGTCAGTTGAAGGTCAAATTATCGAAATACATGAAAAATACACTAAAACCATGGTATCTTGGGGTTTTTGGGGTCGCTGAATCCGAATCCGGGGTCAGATTAAACAATCAGATCTTTCTCAAGGTCAGTTGAAGGTCAAATTATCGAAATACATGAAAAATACACTAAAACCATGGTATCTTGGGTTTTTTTGGGGCGCTGTATCTGAATCCGGGCTTATTACAACCCTATCAGGTCATGGTCAAGGTCAGAAGAAGGTCAAATCAGAAAGATTCATAAAAAGTAGAGTCAAACCATGACATTTAGGGGTTTTTGGGGTCGCTGAATCCGAATCCAGGGTCAGTATAGTCCCATAAGGTTATATTTATGGTCAGTTCAAGGTTAGTTCAAGGTCATGGACGTAAAGAGAGTGAAAAAATTAGTTATAAACTGAAACAATGCAAAACGTAAAGTAAACCATAAAGCAAAGAACAATGTATATGCAAGTACAATCGTATCCTTTAAAACTATATCATAGTTTGCTGCTCCTTCATTTACTTTAAATTTGTTATAAGTATATGCAATTCAATAAAATACCCGTAAAAATATTAAGCCCATTACTCTTTTTTATGGTAACGAACTATTTTATTGGTAAATGATCTACGAAGTGGATTACGCTTCCGCTTCTCCGATGTTGATGGTAGATCTCTTTTTAACGACCAACAGTAATCTGCTAACATATTTACGTCCCATCTTCCTTGGTACCTGCGCTCCATTTCCTTGATATCTTGGTGAAATCTCTCTCCCTGCTCTTCGCTGTAATCACCTAGGTTTTCTGGAAATTCATCAACATGCGAATATAAAAAGTGTAATTTTAGATTCATTAGGCAGCCTTGATTTTTGTAACTATTTACTAAATTTAAAACTATTTGTTGGTAATTTGGGCTCTTATGATTTCCAAGAAAGTTTTTAATTACGTCCTTGAAACATAACCATGCTTCTCTCTCTGTATGATTCATTTTCGTAACAAAAATTTCATCATTTATCATCTTACGAATCTGAGGGCCATCGAAAATTCCTTCATTTACTTTAGCATCACTTAATTTGGGAAACTGATTTCGCAGATACTTAAAGCAGCTACCATCTTTGTCTAAAGATTTTACCCATTGTTTCATAAGTCCCAATTTAATGTGCAGAGGTGGTATAAGAATTTTTGATGGATCAACAAGTGGCTTATCTTTTATATTCTTAGAACCCGGTTCGAACTTTTGTCTAAGGGGCCAGACACTCTTTATGTAATGATTATTTCTATCCCTACTATCCCATTCACATAAATAGCAAGGATATTTTGTGAATCCCGATTGTTGCCCCAGAAGTATTGTTATGATTTTAAGATCCCCACATATTTGCCATTTATGATCATTGTATTTTATTCGGTCTAATATTACTTTCATGTTACAGTACTCTTCATTCAGTATTACCGAATATCCTATGGGAATGGCTGCATAAACATTTGTATTGTGTAACAGAACGGCTTCTAAACTTCTCGTTGACGAATCGATGAACAATCTCCACTCGTTAGGGTTGTAACATCCATGTTTAAAGCAATTCATCAACCCAACTATATCTTTACAGTAAACTAAGGAAAATTCTTCATCTTTAGCGAAATAATCACGATATTTCTTATCTCTGTCTCGGTAGTAAGAAACTTTAATTTTACCAGCTTCATTAGTATTTTCTTTTAGCCATGAAGCCAAGTACTCCGCCCCATCCTTTGGTAGGCACAAATCGCGTATGAGATCATTCACTTTTTCCTGTGTAAGTGGACCTTTCTCCTTCTTAGTATTATAGGGGATGTATTCTTCGTCACTTGTATCACTTGTACTAGCAACGTCATTGTCTTCATCAGGCGCTATTTCTTCTTCCGCAATAATATCTCCTTCCTCCATTTCTTCTTCTAAGATTTCATCTTCATCATGTCTTTCCAAATTTTCCTCAAGATCCATACTTCCACTTGCGTACATACCCAGTGGATCTTCTCTTTTATCAATTGACGATTCATATATAGGTTTCGTGACACTTTCAACGTTAGCGTAATTAATTTGCGACTTGTTTTTACTATTAACTCCATGCAAATTCGTATTACAAAAATAACAGTCTTCTTTTCTTAAAGGTTCCTTCCATATCGTAGGCAGTTTCATTTTTACTTCAGTTTTACCATTTTTGTCTTTCTGTAGCATTTTCCTACATATTGCGCATATGATTTTAGGAACCCAATCAAATTCATCAATTGTCATGTCTAAATCAAACATGTTCTTGTACTGCTCTTTAATATTTTGATTGATTTTTCTTCTATTTTTTGGGGTCTCATACTTGCTACAAATGTAACAAAAACTATCCCGTTTTGCTATAAGGCAATCTAAAAATAGATAAAAAAATGTACGAACGCTTATTATATAAATCTTTAATGATATTATATTGAAAGTGGAAATAACAAGCACGTTTGCTTAGGTGATCGGCAGTACCCCATCCTCCCCTACCTATGCTGCAGTAATATGGTGGAAAGCAGTCGAAAATAAAACCACAAAAGCAAGTATGGACCATGTACAGGCGGTCATATTGAGGGGATTTTTCGAGGTGCGAGGAAGTACCCCCAGCCGCCGTCAGGATGTTGATGGACATGGAGAGCCTTGACTTAAATATTAAGGAGGTGGCCGCGAGGTCGACATACAGACTGATGTGCGGCGGATGGTGGTCAGAGAAAGAAAACGGACATACCACAATCCAGAGGAAAATGCTGGGTGAACCAATCTTTGGAAAGCCCCAGGATAGAATTAATAAAATCTTCCAATTCGGGCCACGTTACAAAACGAATGTACCGAATAGAGAGGAATGGAAAAACCAAAACTTTGGATATGGAGACATCTGGTTCACAAATGGATCTAAAACGGACAATGGTACGGGAATTGGAATCTGTGGTCCCAAGCTATATATATATTGTTATTAGAAGGTGCCGGGGTATTTAATACCAGAGGGACACTTAGTTTCCACTATTGTATCCCTATCCCCCCGGGTTGAACTTAAGGCGGCTCCACGAAACCTACAGCTTTTCAGTAAGCAAGCAGTCTGCTCGTGTTTACCTCTTTGAAAGTCTCGGGATCTAAGATCCCGTTCCCAAGCCATCTCTGTCGATGTCCGGTTAGATTGGGACATTTGCAGTGGAAGTGGCTGGGGGTCTCCTCTTCTTCGCTGCACCATCTACGCAGGCTGTTTGTTTCCTGTGTTTTGTATAAGTATAGCCGTAGGTCACAGTGTCCAGTTAATGGACCCAGTTCGATGTGTGCCCTGCGTTTATCCAAGCTGATGATTCCTTTTCCCGACTCGGTGATATGTTCCCCCAGTAGTTCTTTGGACCATCTATATCCTGTGGAGTTTTTCAATAGACTCCATCTTTATTTTGCTAATTTTCTCTTAATCGCGTCACAGCCTTCCTGGTATGGTATTCCTACCTCCCTTTCTGGCTGTCCGCTTTTATTTGCTGCCTGCCTTGCAAGCTGATCTGCTTTTTTATTCCCTTTTATTCCCGAGTGTCCAGGAATACATGTGATGCAGATCTTGTTTACTCTGCCCAGTTCGTTTAGGATGTTTTTCGTGTCCCTGACCAAGGCTGACGTGGTGCTAGGTTTACCAAGAGCTAGGATAGCTGCTTGGCTGTCGGTGCAGATTTGGATGTCTCTGCTTTCGACACTTTTTTGCACTAAGTTCCTTGCACAAATCTCCATGGCGGTTAGTTCCGCCTGTAGTACCGTGTTGTGTCTTCTCAGGCCGTGGGCTGCGTCCTTCCGTCGCTTGGGACCACAGATTCCAATTCCCGTACCAGTGTCCGTTTTAGATCCATCTGTGAACCAGATGTCTCCATATCCAAAGTTTTGGTTGTTCTATTCCTCTCTAATCGGTACTTTCGTTTTGTAACGTTGCCCGAATTGGAAGATTCTATTAATTCTATCCTGGGGCTTTCCAAAGATTGGTTCACCCAGCATTTTCCTCCGGATTGTGGTATGTCCGTTTCCTTTCTCTGACCACCATCCGCCGCACATCAGTCTATATGTCGACCTGGCGGTCACCTCCTTAATATTTAAGTCAAGGCTCTCCATGTCCATTAACATCCTGACGGCGGCTGGGTGTACTTCCTCGCACCTCGAAAATTCCCCTCAATATGACTGCCTGTACATGGTCCATACTTGCTTTTGTGGTTTTATTTTCGACTGCTTTCCACCATATTACTGCAGCATAGGTAGGGGAGGATGGGGTATTGCCGGTCACCTAAACAAACGTGTTTGTTATTTCCACTTTCAAATTGTTTCTTTTAACTTTAAATAATTATTATGTTAGTTCAAACCATTGACTATAAATATTTATTATTGGTTTAATATAAAAATGTAAGATATCGAAGCTATAAATCCAAATAAAAAAAGCATTTGACCGAATTTACTCCACGTTAAAGGGTAATACTGGTCAGCCTTGGTACAATTCCGATCACTATTAGAAAATTACTTTTGTAGGTGAAAAATTTCTTTAAATCAATTATATGAACTTTCATATGATCCGTCGCATTATTATTCGCACTTACATAGTGAAACATATAATAACATAACCACTGTTCAATCAAAAACACTTAAGCAAAGTTACCCTACCTGAGAGCGCAGCGAAACGTTTTCTTAGCCTCACTTTCGGGAGCGTCATATAAATAACATTATGACCGGGATTACCCCCATTCTGCTTAGTAATTTAAATTGAAATGGCAAAAAAGTAATAGGTTTATACTCTTTCTTCTTCACTACTTCGTATTCTTAGATTGTTCAAATTAATACAGATGCAAAAAATAACTGCATAAAGCAACAAATAATATGCATAAAAGCTTATTTCATAGACCAGATTTCTTATAAGAAATGTAGGCCTATACTTTGATTGTGTATAATTCCTTAATAAAACTGAATAGAAGGTTATCTGTACAGTAGATTAATTGCATTTTATGTTGCGTTTAATATACTATTCGAATTATTACCTAAAAATGTTTAGATTATTGAAAATAAGGGTACCGGAATTAGCCAGTGACCGGCATTACCCCGTTCTCCCCTAAGCTTTGGTTTCGGTATTGCCTCATATATCCATAAGGCTTTCTGGGGTTCTAGACCCCATCCTGTGCCAATAGCCTCTCTACACTGCATGAATATGTTTAGCACCTTACCGCATTGCTGTTCAACATGCTGCTTCCAGGTTAGTTTCTTATCTAGATACATCCTTACATATTTAACCCCTTCTGCATACGGTATTTCTTTCCCGTAGAAGTTAAACTTTCTGTTGATTTTACATTTATATTTAGTGGTGAAGACTACAATCTCTGTTTTTTCCAGATTTACCCCCAGAGATACCGTCTCGAACCACTCCCTGACCTTGCTCAGTGCTCTTTGAACAAGATCCAGTAAAACTTCCTCATACTTACCGTTGACAAGTATGGCAAAGTCATCCGCATAGCTGACAGCGAAGATCCCTACCCTATGAAGTATACGTAGAAGTTCGTCCGCTACGAATGTCCACAAGAGAGGTGATATGACCCCCCCTTGCGGGCACCCCTCGTTGACCTCCCCCTTACTGTTTTTCTCTTCCATTCACAATAAATGTCCCTGCCGCTGAGCATCCCCGCTATCCAGTTTCTGATGGTTCGCGGTACACCATGCTCGCCAGGGCTCTGTCAATGGTTCTCCTAGTGGTGCTGTTAAAAGCTCCTTCTATATCCACAAGGGCACCAATTACCGTTTCCTTGGCGCTTTTTGCCTTTTCAATACGAGGGTAGTTCAATAAGTCTTTAGAATGACCAACAGATGGCGCGCGAATCGCTCCAAATCATCTGTTTTCAGTCAGCACCACTCCCGACTAGATATATGGTGCAGTCACAGTCCACATCTTCTGAGTTTACGTGTTTTTATAACAAATTGAAAAAAAAAATTGCTTGTTAAGAAAAATGGAAAAAAACGAGTTCAGAGCGGTAATTAAACATTTTCATTTAAAGGGTTTAACTCCATATGAGATAAAAAATGAATTGGACTCAGTTCATGGCACATCTGCCCCTGCCTTAGCAACGGTTTATAACTGGGTAAATGAATTTAAGCGTGGTCGTACATCAATAAGTGACGAACCACGTTCAGGAAGGCCCGTAGAAGCAACTACTCCCGAAATCATCAATAAAATCCACGATATGGTGTTGAAGGATAGAAGATTAAAAGTGCGTGAGTTAGCTGAGGCCACAAGGATATCTATAGGTGCAGTTGTTTCAATTCTACATGAAAAATTAGGCATGAAAAAGCTATCGGCAAGATGGGTGCCGCGTTTGCTCTCAGCTGAGAATAAACGCAATAGAGTGGTCGCCTCTGAGGCTCTTTTGGCGCGCATAAGTCGGAATCCTGAGGAATTTTTTCGTCGATTTGTGACTGTGGATGAAACATGGATACACCACTACACTCCTGAGACAAAGGAACAATCCAAACAGTGGATTTCCACAGGCGAACCAGCTCCAAAGAAGGCAAAGACCGTAAAGTCAGCTGGTAAGGTTATGGCTACAGTTTTTTGGGATGCACGTGGAATTATACTTATTGACTACTTGGAAAAGGGTAAAACAATTACTGGTGAGTATTATGCATCATTATTAGAGCAGCTGAAAGAAGAAATTAAAAAAAAAACGACCACATTTGGCGAGAAAAAAAATTCTCTTTCATCACGACAACGCCCGAGTTCACACATGCTTCGTTTCAATGGCTAAAATTGAAGAACTAAAATTCGAATTGGTCGAACACCCACCGTATTCACCAGATTTAGCCCCCAGTGACTTTTTCTTATTTCCAAACTTGAAAAAATGGCTCGGTGGACAGAGATTTACGGACAACGAAGACGTCATTGCCTCTGTAAGTGCTTATTTTGAGGAACTTCCGAAAACGCACTTTTCTGAAGGATTAAAAAAGCTTAAAAAGAGATTGACCAAGTGTATAGAGCTCCAAGGAGATTATGTTGAAAAATAAAAAAAAATTTATCCCAAAAAAATTGTTTTTATACTTTATTCTAAAGACTTATTGAACTACCCTCGTATATACTAGAACAGAGTATAAAGCCGTTTCCGTGGATTTGCCCACCGAATATGCATGTTGTTCCTGGTGTAGTGGAGAATTTCCCAGGATCGTTTCCCTTATGTACCTATCCACCAACCTCTCCAGCGTTTTCAGCATGAAGTAGGTAAGGCTAATACGTCTAAAAACCTGCACAGACGTGTAACTCTTCTTTCCAGGTTTCGGTATGAACGAAACCCGTGTGAGTTTTCAGTACCCGGAAATATATCCGATGGCGATACTCCCTCTGAGAATCCCTGTGACCAGTCTCAGTACGGCATCGCACCCTTCCTGCAATAGTTTGGGGAAAATGCCGTCCGGTCCCGGTTTTTTATACGGTTCGAAGGTGTTGATCGCCCATTTAACGTTTTCTGGTGTGACGATCTGTGCAGCCAGCGCCCGGTCCCAATTTCCTCGTGCCCTGGTTCTCCCAGGTATACGTATATGTCCCTCTCCGTTCTCATTTTTGGTGAAGTCCGGGAAGTTTGCTCTCATAAGTATTTCCATTGTTTCTTCTTCTGTTTCTGTGTAGTATCCTGACCTGTCTTTCAGGCTTTGTAAGCGGATACTATTATCCTTGGTAAGAAGTCTGGCTAGTTTAGCCGTTTCTGTTAAACCTTCTGTATTTGAACAGAAATTCTGCCATTTCTCTCTGTTGGATTTGTCTAGTTCCCTTTTGAAGGCATTTAGCGTGTCCGTGTACGCTTTCCATCCTTCTGGGTTCTTAGTATTCTTTGCTCTATTAAAGGCCTTTCGGGCCTACTTTCTCAGCGCCTCTAGGTGTTTGTTCCACCAGGGGGCACCGTTTAGTTGTCCTTTCGGCTTTAATAGGTAATTGTTTTCATATGCTCTGGTAACGGCTGTCTGAACCTGTTCTAGTGTCCATTACAATCCATATTCCATTCCATATGTTCCTTTAAGGTGTATTAAACGTTCGTTTAATTCTTCCTTATAATTTTCCCAGGCTGTGTCCTTGGGATTTCTCTTGGGCTCACTCCATATTTTCTGGATTTTCATCCAGAAGGAGATGGTCCTGATCCGACATAGATGGTTCATCTTCCACTCTCCATCCATATATATGGTTTCTAATGTTCATGCTGGCCAGGGTGAGGTCTAGAATCTCGTCTGTTACTGGTAACGAAGTCGGCTCATCACCCTGATTCATTATGTCCATTTGTGTAGTAGTAATATATTCCAACAGAGTTTCGCCCCTCTCGTTGATATCTGTACTGCCCCGTACTTCATGATGAGCATTGACGTCGCAGTCGCTAATCAGGTCGAGATTTTTTATCTCTGCAGTATTCTATTACTTTCTTCATACCCATTGTTGGTATTTCCTCGTCATGAGGAAGGTATGCTGAAGTGATCACGATTGTTCTCCCTCGGCCTTCCTCATCCTTGATGTCCACTCTCACGGTTGTGCAGTCCCTGGAGCTTAGTTCCTGTAACAAAAAACCGTTAATACCCTTGATGCAAATACACGGGCGTGCATTTCCATCATTAGTGTCTTGAAAGTCACCGAACCGACACGCGCCGTGAGTCTGTAATTCCGACTCTTCAGTGTAGTGGCCAATGGTTCGTCTAGGCCCAGAATCAGATAGCCTTCCGGCGTCTGATTTAGGACCGCCTACCTGGACGTGTCCACTCCCCCATTCTGTCGCCGGACCAGCTTCAGGAAATGCGGTGCAGTTTTAACCCCCTTGGGGAGCCGAGTCATCACTTTGGTGATTTTCAGCTCTTCAGCACTTACCACTATGGCCTTCAGGTTCGAGTCCCCTAGGTCCAGTTTCTCTGCTTCTCCTTCTATCCAGGTCGCTGTTTCCTTGTCTTCGCAAACGAAGACAAGGATGCCCTTCCTCGGAAAAGTTTCTTTTGAATCGGGGTACAAAGTCCCCCTCTTCCATCTTCAGGACTTGGTTCACCACCGCCTCCTTGAATTTTCCTATCACGTCAACAGGCATCTCCTTTCCGAGATAATTCCCACAAATGAGGATGACCCTCGGTAGATTTGATGCCCCCGCCGCGAAACTCCCACTCTCCTTAGGGCGCTGAAGCAGTCTCGAAACCTGCTCCGGCGCCTCCAGGCTAGAAGATGCTATCCTCTTACCCTCCAAGGCCCCAGTTACAGGAGTTAAAGGTTGAGCGAGTGCGTTAGCCCTCCTCTCTTACCTCTTCCTCTGCCGTCTGTTTGCCCCGAAAACGGGCACGGGTCGGTCCTCTTCTATCGCCTGTTGCTTCAGGAGTTTCCTCCTTTGTGCCCCACTCAGGTGTTGATTCAAGCTCGTCTCGTCCTGGGGTATCTCCCCAACGATCTCCGTTCCCGGAGGTCCCTGGAGGTCTTTCTCCGCGTTGTCGGCGATCGGTTCTTGACCCCGATCTGCCGCCGTCTCGTCTGTTGTTGTTTTATTTGATAAATCCACCATGTTAATCCCACGAGTAGTGCGAAAGTATTTGGTCCGCCCGACAGGAGCCGCACTGCCGGGGTAAGGCTTTGTATACGACGAGATTTCAGCCTGGTGCCCCGAAGGAACCGTTTGCGACACAGCTCCCCCTGTGATATGCATCCCTCAGCACGGTTCTCCCACTTTAGATTGGGGATACTTTACCCATTATGGTCTACCAAACCGCAATGGAGAGTTGTTCCTTTGTCGCTAAAGCGAATCGTTACCCTCGCCCTCCCATCAAGGACGGGCAGGTAAATGTCCGGGGATCCAGCAATACCCGTTAGGCTCCTTCACCCTTCATTTTCACCCCATTCGTATACCTTTCGTGGAGAGCCCGTTTATAGGTAGCTCTCCTCATTCACTCTAAATCCCGAGTCGGGCATACGGTTGTGCTGCCGTCTACCCAGTTGGAAACTTAATTCCCATTCAGACGGTCATTTACCCCTTAAGGCCTGACTCACTTAAGCTTAAGCCTCACCCACATCACGGTCTCACAACTCCTAGAGGAGGTATATATATACTAATAATAATAATATATATTAATTAAATATAGGTGCAAGTCGTTTGAAAATTGAAAGGTTTAAAAAAATCCAAATCAATACGGAAGATACCGAATTTCATCGATTTATATATATCAGTATCTATATATCTGTGTTTCTGACAATATATTCTAATGATTCTTATGGTAATAATTTTGTAAATAGATTAATTAATATATAGTACCAACATTTTTAGCATAATCCTAAACTATAGATTTTTTCAATTTTGCTTTATTTACGTTTAAATAATTGTGAACATTTTGATTTAAAATATTTCTTTTTTGTTGTATTATTTATAAAACACAGCAAGTTTCTTATATATTATATCATATGTATAAATATCGCACGTTACGTTTCAAAAGTAATTTTTATTGAAAAATAAAGTGCTGTAAAATAATAGTGAAAGTATCCATTTTGTAATATTTGTTAAATAAATAAGTAAATAAATATAATATCATTAAAGATTTATATAATAAGCGTTCGTACATTTTTTATCTATTTTTAGATTACCTAGTGTATATAAAGATAAATGAAAATTTCATTCGCGAATATATTCATTCACAGTACCTATATCATGAAACTAAGATTTACATATTATATAGGTCCTACTTGATGGCTTGTAATATCCTAAGAATCAGCAGAATAGATGATCGGAATAATCAATCAAAATTTAAAATTGATCGAGAATAATGATAAATACGAATATGGCTGTATAAGTGCATACGAAATGCCATACTTTCCAAACTGCAGTTGTCCAAATCGTTTTATGATTATAAATAATAACAAAATCTCTTGAAAATTAAATCAGGTAATGCTTATACAACTTCAATGGGTATAGAAAGGCGTTTTGTCAAAAAATTATATTTACAGGGATCTCTATTATCCACTGTTTTAAGCAATTATCCGAGATTCGACTAATTTTTTAGAAAACACGTCTTTCTATACCCTTCGAATTTGGACAAGAATTATTTCTTTAAAATTTCGAGATGCTCAATTATTATTTGCAGCCAGAAAACAATTTTAAACATTTCTCGCGATAAGCACTGCGAATGGCAACCCCTTCACATCCCCTTAAAATTGTCAAAAATGTTCAAATACATACTATATATTAATTTTGTAATAAAATCTCTGAATCGTAAATCACTTAAAACGTTTAAAGTGAATTAGCGACTGTTAGGATCTGCGCACTATACAGTCGACGTAAAAAATATCTGATCGAATATGTTTGAAATTTTTTTAAATCCTCCAATGAGGTTAGCGAAAACGTGCGTTCAATTCAATGGAATCGAATGAAATTTCAATATTTCAAAAAAAAATCAAACGTATTGGACTAGATATTTTTTACATCGAGTGTACATACATTCGTATGTTATACGAGTGGTCATTTTAAAAAACAATAAACAATACATATGGGCTATTCTCACAAACTTCGGATTTTAGTATAAATCATTTTTTCGTGATTTTCAACTTATTTTCGAAGAATAAGTTAGTAAATAATGTGTAATAATAAATAAAAAAAACTGTGAAGTCAAATTACAAAAAAAATATTTATTTCAAGTAGAATGTTATGCGACGAAATCCGCCAAAATGTGCACTTTGTAGACACCGAAAATCGAAAACTTTTTTTTTTAATCTGGCACTTCCAAACAAACTTTTTCTTATTCTGTAGGTTACACAACGATGAAAAACGTCGAGGAAAATTCGAAAAATTAGCTGCGACTTTATTTTATATTTAACAATAATTAAACAATAAAACCATAATTCTAATCAACTGAGTGTAAATAATAATCAATTTTTAAGATAAATAAATATTTAAGTATTTTTTAAATAAAAAAATTGTCTATAACTTTGCACCGATTTTTAAATAAAATACTTACTGATTTTATCATATGAACCACTTTCCATTCGGCGTGCAAACATACTATTGCACTGAGTCCTACTTATAACCTTATAAACATTATAGGAGTCACCGTGTAAAGGTATCGATTTTTCTAACGATTTCGCGGAAATTCAAGTGTCTAGAATAATATACTTTGATTGTTCATCAGATTTTAAACATTTTGTATGTATACATTCGTTGACAATGTTTTTAAACAGGAAATGCACGTGTAATAAATGTAAACATATTTCCTTGAATTTTTCAGATTTTTTTTCGCTCTGTAACTTCTTAAATAATGATGTGAAAAATGGAGTGAGTGAATTTTAGTTTATTAGTGTTGTAAATAATGCAGCACAAATGTATTTAGTCAAAATTTTTAAAGACAGATGATGTGCTAATAAAAAATATGCGTTTTTGCTTCCGTGCACGTTTTGCCTTCTTAAGTATACATTCCATGTTTACTCCCTTATTATGGGAGCACATGATTCCGCCATGTATAGATTTGTTGCTTTTGTGCCTTAGAACACTATCCATGTGGTTTTATAATGATTTTGTTTACGCACCAATAGCGATGCAGCATAATAGTAATAAATATTAAAAATGTAAAAAAGTAGTCACGCCACTTTGGTGCCTTGTAACTTTTTCCCTATTAAGAGCACACATTTCTAATATGTCATATTCGATTGCGCTCACCAAATGCTTGAAATTCATCACCCATTTAAACATTTTCAAAAGACGCACCAAATTCTACAGAAAAAAAAATAAGAAGTCACGCGTCGTTTTCTGCAAATTTTCCTATTTTATTTATGTATTGTATGAATTTTTGTCTTCAAAATGTATACTATAATACTTTTTTTGTGTTTACATGTTGTAAACAATGTATACAATCTAGTTCTTGGCTGATAAATGAGCAAAAATATTGTATTAGCACAAAAAATATTGCGTCACACAAAATTCCGAACTAATTGAGAATTGTCCATATACCTGCGAATCTGTTAATCAATGACAATGCTCGAAAAGAGTTTATCTCACAATGGTGTGTAATGAGCTATAGAGTTATATGTAAGCTTAGCATACACTCTTGAAGTAGGACAAATCTCATTCAAAAATATGTAAACATTATACAATACAGCTGCAAATCTGCCAAGTAATGACAATGCTCAATAGGGTCTAATAGTAGGGCTCGTGTATTATTTTAATCTAAGATTTCTCTTGTACAGAATGATATGGCAAATTTTAAGGAAATTTTAAAACTTACCTAAGCTGTTTTCAATGTACCCAAGTTTCCTCAATTTGCGGGACAATTTGCAATAAAACAAAATTTAAATAGAAAATGGCTAACACGAAACCCTTAACCAGGAGCAGCTTAAAATACTGAAAAGTTTAAATAATCAAATACTATAATCCAAGCTACGCCAAGTGGAGCCAGGTGCAATAATAAAAGTTTACATGAAAAATCGCAATCCTTAAACTTTGCACCCTAAACCCAACTACTTTAAGCGCAGGAATTTTCACTAATAATAATTTGAAATAAAGACTCACAACCCATAGATCATTAAGGGGACAAGCCTGGGTTAAACCCGAAAAAACGACTTCTATTTACGGGTCCAGAAGACTTTTTATGTTAAAAAGCAATCATTCTGAAAATGTGTATACTATCAGCACATAATAATATATTAAATTTTACCGATGTAAGACCTTTAAATCTTGATGCTACACGTCACAATAAATCATTCTTTTCAATACCATATTTATTAAATATGGGAACTTTATTTCTCACACGATTATGGGTGACATAATGAACGACATTTTTTTTGTCAATGGTTATTCCACTACTATTGATATGTATTACAAAAGGAGCTGTGCGCTTTTTGATTAAATTTTTTTTATCATTTTCTTTTTTAAATTCCAGCTTATTTAACAAAACATTTTTTTTAATATTTTTAAAAAATCGATTGGATATACGTAAAAGAATATTAACTTTCAGAGGGTCGGGACTTTAGGTGGCATATCGCCCATAGAGAACCGGTGTAAAAGGTATCTTATATCACTGATTGATCATAGGGAAAGTGTCGATCAGGGGGTGCGCCAATATATTGGCGTTGCGGTCCGCTACGGCAAAACATGTATTACAGCCTGTGTTGAAAATTTCAAATTTAAAACAAAATTATTTTAAATAGTATATAACCTTTTTCCAATTCATAAATACATGTTTTTGATGTATTTTTCGATGCTGAATCCAAATATATATATATATATGTGGAGAATCAGTACCTGAAGAAATATATATATATATATATATATATATATATATATATATATATATATATATATATATATATTTATTACTTTTGCAATACAATGAATACAGAAAACGAAGTTTAGAGTAGTGGAGAATCAGAACCTGAAGAATATGTTACAGAAAGAACTGATATATGTGATAACGATTTGAATGATACCACATATGATAAAAATTTATCTGAAATAAACTTTGATCCTTATTTTTAACCATCTGTAAAAGATTTTACTGATAAAGCTCGAATTCGTGCTCATGTGTCGATACAAAAAATTACTCCATTGGAATGCTTCGAATACTTGTTTGATCAGTTTCTTGTAAATCATATTATAGAACAAACCAACCTTTTTCAAGAACTAAATCCTGAACCACCTCGAAAAAAAATGAAAACGTGGACTCCTGTAACAGAAGATGAATTATGGAAATTTATCGCTATATATATATAGATGGTACATGAACAGTATCGCGATGATGTATTTATATCTCGAAATCAAAAGTTTCGAAAAATCGAAATCAAGTATACTAAATTTACGTTTAGAAGCCTTTATTTACAAATTTGCATTTGAACTAGTGAAAAACTTACATTTTCTCATACGAAATAATGATTCATGAATATATTTCTGAGCCGCTATCTATATCTTTCATCCAAATATCCGCCATGAAAATAAATTTATTTATAATTATAGCCACATGCGAACAAATAAATGTATTTTTTCAAAAAAATTTGATCAAAAAGTATATGGGGTATAAGTGGAGTAAAAAGGGGTGAAAAAGGCTCAAAAGGGGGTGAGGGGGATAAATTACATAAAAATACTAATATCAGAAACCTTCTATAAAATATATTTGTTTGTAATTATAGCCTTAAGCAAACGAAACGACGTACCGCTTTTATAAGGTAGAATTAGGCGATATAGGGTAGTAGAAAGGGGTGGGGAGGGGTAAATTTATTATAAATTGTATTAAAAATAATAAATAACATTAAAAAATGAATATTTTAATGTAAAAACAAAAATTAAAGAACATTTTCTGATGCGCCGAAATATTGGTTTTCCGGCCGTCTAAAGGTTAAAAATAACTGTAACAAAAAAGTGCTCCGCTCAATTTGTAATACATGTGAAAAAGGAGTCGAATAACAGTCGAAAAATTTTACTTCACTCCCTTTAATTTTATATTTATGCAAAGTAACTTAACACTTTAAGTTTAAAGGTCCTTATTCGATTGAAAAAAATATGGAAATCAGTTAGCTCGAAAGTGGTGTAAAAGTAGTATACAAATAGTTTCCAAAAGAAAAAATGATCTGATAAGGAGAGAATACGAAGTGCGGGTCGCAAATTTTGATTCGGATTTGAGAGCTGTTTTCTGGTGCCTAAAAATGAACCCCAGCATCCGGCGTTTTGGGTCACGAGCCCCTGTTATCGAAATATAGCCAACTATGTCCCAAATACCCGTTCTTTAGTGAAAAAATGGTACCTCTACTTCAGATCATAACTCCGCATCTTTTAACTAAGAAAAAATAATCCAAAAGTAGGTAAAAGTAGAACGAAAAAGCATTTATTTCCGCTTTGCTTCGTATAAAAATATTAATCTCTTGCAAAGAGATGAATTAATCTCTTGGAAGTAGATTTTGAAGTTAATAACTATCAACAAAAGTAATAACAAATGCATGAAAATCAGCGATTTTTATTTTTTTAGACAATTAATAACTTTGCAAGAGATTAATATTTTACCTACGTTTGAGTTATGATCAGAAGTAGAGGTAACATTTCTTCACTAAAAAATGGGTATTCGGGACACAATTGGCTATATCTCGATAATTTGAGCTTGTTAGCCAAAATTGCGGGTGCTGGAGTTCATTTTTAGGCACCAGAAAACAGCTCTCAATGCCTCATCAAAATTCACCACACGCACTTCATACACTCTTCTTATGAGTATGATTTTTCGAGGTAAATCTAAAAAAATTCTATCTGCCATTTAATTAAATTTTGACAATAAGCATGATACTTGTCTATATGTTATTGTTACGAGTATCTATCAAAAGGTTTCAACAACAAATTTTTTATTCTAAACTTTTAAAGAAAAACGTATAGCGCGATACATTTTGCTTTCCCCCGTACGCATTGCTTTTTTGTTTAATCCCCTATAAGTGACTATGAGGTTCATGATTATACTTTTCTGATCACATAAAAATATTTAATGATAGTCCAAATCGCGTATTCCTGCAGGCGCTCTTGGGAACTAAAGGGTTAATACTTATTTTTTTTTATGCGACCCTTTTATTGGAGTTTCAAATTTGTATTGGTTTTTACGGGAATTCCAAATTTTAGACGAGCAACATGGAGTATTTATATAAGGAATTTGACACTGGAGAATCTAACAAAGGAACAAATCGATAATAAGCGACGGAACACTTTTCAGATGACGATGTGAAGAGAATAGGCGCATTAGGAATGAAAAAATTAAAAGATTCTGCAATTTTAATCGATGAGGCTGTACCTGTTACAGTTGCACACGTTTTACAGGACGGTGGTAATGAACATGTTGATTCACCCAGAATCGATCTTCGTATTGATAGTAGCATGATTGATGATACTTTAATAAATTTACAATTACCCGAATTACTTAAAAATGCGCAATGTTTGCTAATCGATTTATGAGAACTAACATGTTCTAATTTTGAGGGCCAGTTAAATTTGGATCAGAGAATAATTAAAAATAGCGAAACAGAATATTGTGGTCTAGACACCGAACCGATAAATTCAGCGTTTGACAATTCGTTAAAGTAGTGGACTCAGTCCTCGATCAGTAACCAATTGTCGATCATTTTGACGGAATAGACAGTTTTTATACTTGCTTTTACTAATATTTTTATTTAGAAAAACTATTTTTGTATAACGAAAATATTGATGAATCAATAATCGACCATTAAAAATTTAGTCATTTTTAGTAAAACTTCCTATAAAAAAAATTTAGATCAATCGAACGGACTTTGAGTGCTCTCTGCTCCGCTATTACGCGGATAGGTAACGAGAGGCAACATTTAATCTGACATATTCCACAATTTTAACTTGTTTCTTATATTAGAATAAGTTTAATACTACACTTCTTTGACAACATAAGTGAAATAAAACAGTTGAAACATGATTTAATTAATTTTAGTGTTATTATTTAAGCGATCGAAAATTGGTTTCCATTTCAGCGTCATAATCTATTGTTGGTCATCAATAAAATCTTAGCAATAACTACATTTTTTAATTATTTATTATATATTTTCTATCATTATAATAACCAAATTAATAACAACATTTGTTTTTAGTAAAAATAAGTTAGAAGAAAACTACTCGCAACAATAGATTTTATGAAAACAATATTTTAGGTTAATAAGTAAGTCTAGTGCTTAATAACTGCGAAAAACTTTTTGAATGAACCTTGTACGACATTACTAATTGATGTTATGAAATAATTTTATAATTTCTTGGAAATTTAATACTTTTTAATAAGCTTTTTATTAAAATGCACATTCCTACCCTTACGTTTCAGGTGTTAAGATTGATCGACAATTTGTTACTTTACGCATATCGACAACTGGTCTCAAGTGTCAAATAGTGATCAAGAATTGATTCAATGGAGTTTTCATAATTTAAGTCAAGTTTTAAATAAATATATAAAAATATATATTCAAAATCATCGTTATTATTATAACTAAATAATAAATTAAGCTATAAAACCACACTCAAACCAATTTTTTCTTTATAAGCATGTTTTTTTGAGAAAGGAATATCAGTCTTACGTTAAGTGATCAACAATTGGGTTCACTACCTTACACATATTAAAAGAGGAAGTTGCTTTTTGAAAAGAACAAATACTTGAGGGAGAGCATGCAAAAAGAAAGGTGCAATATTTGGCAAAAGTCTCAGAAGCTAACGAACAGAAATATAAATTAAAGATGAACTCCATTCAAAAGAATATAAAATCCATAAATAAAAGAAATAATAATCTTGAATGTAAAATTGAGTAACGTCAAACAGCCGCCGAATTTTTTAAAGACTTCGAACAATTAAATGAAAGCGTAATTAACTTTTTTAAAATGCAAGTAAACCATATTAAAAAACATAAGTGGAAAACATAAAGAAAAAGAATTTGCTTCGGGATTATTTTATAAATCGCCAAAAGCGCATTGCTATATACGCGATAAAATAAAATTGCTTTACGTTGTGTGAGTAATATAAGAAAGTGGTTTAACGAATTAGATTTTTTACCAGGTAAAACGGATACTTTATTAAAATTACTAATCGCGCTTTTATAGTAGCGAGTGAACTAGAAAATGTTGAACTCTGAGCTATACACGAAAAAAAGATAAAAATTGTCGAGGATGCCCTCGAGTTATGAAAAACCAATAGCGGGTGTGGTTTTGTCTGTGAGACATGAGCCATGCTCGGCCACACCGAGTTCATGGTCTGGAGCAGAAAAAGACACCATCCTGCACACACGGTGCGAGGATTTACCTTATAAGTACAGGGGCGTACTTGAACGTGAACGCACACCCGCTTCTTTCCTTGAGCTTATGTGTGCCTTAAGCGGCCTTTGTAATCGAATGCAACTCATATTATCTGCCTCAGTAAAATTAATAGCGCCAGCGTTATTCCGGAGCTTGCAAGCGCGCAACCACTCCATGACCCAATCTAAGAAACGCTCTCAAACACTAACGCACATCTGCTTTCCGCCCGTACACTCGGTCTCATCTCGTGTACTCAGGTAGATTAGCTCTAAATGTTGAATGATAGCCTCGCATACGAGTTTACGTTTGAATTGATCACGTGCGCTGATATACAATTCGTTCCGCTTCTTGCACCCTTTGAAGCTAGAGTACGTCTAGCTGTACTTGCAAGCGCGGGCGAACATTCAGCGATGTTCTCTTGCACTAAAGTAAAATAGGCTGTGATTGCGAACGCGAGCGAACATTTGGTCTCGCTTCGGGGCCAAGAAGAGAGAAATTCAATGGCGCTCCCAGATCCTCGGTTTTGCTGCCAACGCTACGTGCTGCCCCGTGCACTGGCGCCGCTCGGTATTGGATTGGCCGCACGCGCTCGCGCAGCTCGGTTTAGGCCTCGCGCGCTGGCACGGCTCGGTTCAAGCCTCGCGCACCAGCGTCAAGGACCTGTAGAAGGTACAGCTTGACAGGCGACGTTGTAACCTGTCGTACAGACTGGCGATGAAGATGGTGGTGCTCGTCCCCTCGAGCGTCAATCAAGCGGCTAAGCAGAGCGGTGCCGCCTGCCGTGACGAATGTCGTCTCGCAGATGAGGCGGTTTGACGTTGAGGTTGAGCTGGTGATGATGGTGGCGGCTGAGCGGAACGTTGCCGCCCACCACGTATCGAAAGCCGCTGTAGAGAGCGACTTAAGCCCGTTGCTGTAATTGTAGAGTCTAGCGACAGAGCATTTGTGTACGCTTCGCTAGACGTACAGAGTACCACTCTAGAGAGCAGCTGAAGCCCTTTGCTGGGTGAAGGGAGGTCAGCGACAGCGCAAGCGCGCACAGTTCGCTGGCGTAGCCTTCATTGTCCTTGGTTGAAGAAGTTCAATCTAGCAGAGATCGTAAAGGGACGATCTCTGCAGGCTGCCAGATGAGGGCGCATAGTTTGGCAAGGTTGTCAAGATGCAGATCCACAGTACGGCGTTGATCTCGCTGTTGGTTCCTTCGAAAGCAGGCGACAAGGGTGTTGGCTGTAGCTAGACCGGAGTGCATGGCAGGTGCCATGTCGAAGGACCACGCAGCTGGTCGGTAGTCCTACTGTGGTGGGCCTCATAAACAGACGATGAGTGCCCCTGCTAGCTGCCATGTGAGCCAGGTGCTTGGCTTAGATTGCCAAGGTCGATGTCCTTGGTAATAGCTGACATGGTCTTCTCAGCTCGAGTGCTGCGAAGCACAGTCGAGGGCAAAATTTGCTGAAAGAAGCTAAGCATTAGCATTCTGTTGCAATGCTATAGAAGATCGCAGACCTGCATACAGGTTGCAGCATAAAAATATTTGAAAAAATAAAATAAAACTAATAAGTGTGTAGTGGATGCTACTAGCTACACTTGATATACTGATCGGTGGATGAGCAGAGCTAGGAACTGCTCGGATTAGCTTCTCCGGAGCTTGACTAGATAGTCTGGTTCTCAGCGATATCCTCTTACGGGTTCAGGCTTTTTGAGGTTAGACTGATGTCCCAAGTCAAGCAGCTTGGCATATATCGGAGGAAAGTGATCTTCAATATTCACTTCGCAGCTTGATGGCGAAGCCCTGCAGCTGAGCATAGACTGCCTTTTTATTAGGTAGATGCTCGATGGCAGGTGTTGGCGGTAGCTAGGCTGGGTTCATAGAACCAAAGCTGCTCCGCCTCAAAGGGCCTGTGACGACAGACTTTCCTCTGCAAGGTGACTGACAGACATGTGGCAGAGTCACTGATGTTAGTAGCAAGCTGCGTTGATGTGTAGTCCACGTACATTCACTACGCAGTTGAAAGTTGCTGAAACTGTACACAAATTATTATTGGTAGTTTGCATAAACTTCATAAATATTTGTGAAATAGCACTAAATATAATAGCGCAGCATAGAGTGCTGTTATGTATGATGGCTGATATGATTGGGTAATGCGTGCCCACTTATGGCTCGAGATAAGCTCTCATAGAGTGAGAGTGCGACCAACAGTCTAGGAGCAAACACCATTATTTTAAACCTCACTATAATGCAGCACTTGTTATACTGCAAAATGCTCTCTTGCGCATGTGCACTCAAGACTAATTTTGAAAGTAGTGGTTATGCTAACAGACCAGCTGTCCTCGAGGACATGTTCGCCTTGTAGATGGTGAAGAGTTCCCTTCGTATAGTAATGGTGCTACACGTAGACCAGGAGCTATGCAGACCAGCCAGTCTGTAGCTCGACTTGTTTAAATAGAGTGCATCCTTGCCTCGAAAGCTCTATAGGTGGTTGACGGGGCAGTAGCTGCGCCGACAAGCCTGTCTGGAGGTCGATTGAAGCCTGTGGTCGAAGCAGCACATTGACGGGCCAGGAGCTTCTCAGACAAGCCAGTCTAGAACGCGTCTCGTAGGCGTAGCTGGAGCAGGCCTTAGCAAAGCTTGTCCCAAGTAGCCACTGTGAATCGAAATGGTCGAAGCAGGCTCTCTTGAATGCTTGTCGAATAACTAAGCCATGTAGACTGCTCATGCGTAGCCGTTGCAGTACCTTAGCGCAGCGTGCTCCTGAAGTCTGGCCTCGAGATCTGGAGCAGTAGTGCAGTAGTGTAGATACTACAAATGGGGCTGATGCTCGTGACACTGATGGATTACTTTTTGACTGTTATTCAAAGAGTAATTACTTGACACAGCTTTACCTTAAAATTAATTATATTTAATAAATAACTTAAAGTTAAAAGTAAAAGCTAGGTAGATGGCAAGTGATGTACCTGGCATAAGAAGCAGTGATAGTACACACTGTCATGGTGATATATGTACATAATTAAAGAGACTAGATGCTACTTACTCTTTGAGTGTAGTCGCGGCCGTGCGGCAAACAGCGCGACTGCAGCTGCGAGCAGCATTGAGCGGCGGTGAGTGAAGCATATGCCATGTGCTCCCTCCGTAGATACGCGCAGCGCTCGGTCGGTAACTGCAGAATGCAGCGCAGCATGTCACTCGAGAGAGTGAGAGAGAGAGAAAGCTTTCTCTCCTTCTCCATCGCCAAGGGCTCAGGCTCGAACGTGCGTCACGATAGCAGCGGTGGTGACGTCACAAGGTCAAGGTCGAAGCGAACTTCATATTTGGAGATTTCGAACGAATTTCGACCTCAACATGCTTGCACAATGCTGCAGAGTGTTCGTGCACTTTATTTAATGCAGTCACGCACGGGCACTGTAAAACCCGAGAAATAGTCACTTATCTCCGCGAAGTACCGACTGTCTTTTGGCGCGGAATACAAGTCCGTATTCGGGTTTTTTACACTTAAAATCACTTTCAGAGTTACTGCACTGTGCTAAAAGTTACAGTTACGCGAGACTCCGTTCCGCTGTACTCACAGCACACCGACACGTGCATAACCGGCTTGAAGGACCAAATGCTCGCGTGCTAACCGGCCAAAACACAAGGAGCTAATTTTCGGTTTGAAATTTGCCTATAATTGATCGCGGTAATAACGTCGTGCGAAAGTGCAGCTAAGGGCACTTTACGATAGTCCGAAACACGTGTGGTGTGTGCAGGGATGCGTAGTCGGAGGGAAAATAACTTTAGGATTTTCCCTGATTTTAATGTCAAATAACTCAAAATAAAATGAGCATATATTGCTCTTAAAAGTAACTATATGCAGGTTGTCTTAATGTGTAAATGTTAGTGTATATAAACCTTAACACGCGGTCGCGAGAACAGGCATCGCGAGATGCGCACCGAGCTTGCCATAGCAGCGGTCAAGCCGGAAGAGAGTGAGCTCAGCGAGAACCATGAGTTTTAATCTCGCTTCGCCGAAATAAGGAAAGAAGAAAGTGTGAGAAAGCGCGTACCTGTGTCCTTTCTCGTAAGAAATCATGTGAGCGAGCACTAAAAATCTTGCGAGAGAGAGAAACACAGTGCGCGCGAAAACATGAAATGTAATAGGGCCACTGCAAGTTCAAACAGCCCGAACATTTGGAGAATATCATCATCTATTTCCAGTAGTAAAAAAATATCCGGATAAGTTTAAACAGTATACAAGAATGAATGCTGATACATTTGCTTATTTATTGTCTAAAACAAAGGAGTCATTAAGTAAAAATTGATGCAACTTTCATGCACAGCCAATTTATGCAGAAGAACGACTCGTCCTCACGTTAAGGTAAATTTATTATTTTTAAGTACTTCTAAATTAAGAACGTACTTGTACTTATTTTCAGTTTTTAAATACTAGTATTTGCTAAGTGTTCCGTTGACCAAATGATATAAGCAATATGCAATTTTTTGTTAGTCTTGTTTCGTACATTCTCTATTACTTAATTTCAGTCAGTAATTCAAGAAATTTAATTATTTATTGTACAAAAAAATGGGTTAAAAAATATACAACTTCGTGGTTAATTAATTAATCTAGAGTTGAAAGGTAGCTTTTATTTAAAATATCTTACAAATTTAACCAGATATATACAATGTTATAACTGAGTAGAACAATTAATTTCTTTCAATTATTTGATTGTATAAATCAATCTGAAGCCATATGGGTATAAAAAATTCAATATTCAAAGTATTTAGACTCGATAGGAGAAAATTTTAATGAAAGACTTTAAAACTATTTTTTTCTTCCTTCTTTATACACTTTAGACCACTACAAACCAAATTTCAGATGTCTAGCTCCTTTAGTTTTCAAGATCTGAGTTTTTAGTACATTTAGACCGAGTGGCCAATGCAGCGGAAAGTTATATTTTTCAGTTATAATGAACTCTACAAGTTGTAACAAGTGTATTGAGGTATACAATGTTATAACTGAGTAAAACAATTTCTTTCAATTATTAGATTGTATAAATCAATTTGAAGCACAGGTATCAGCGACAAGACTCTCAGCTACCTATGACCAGCGATCCGGAGTCATAATTTCGTGCGATTGAGACCACTGCCTATGAGAAATTCATCGGAGCCACGGTAGCTCAGAGGATTATGACTCAGCCTTCTACACAGAAGGCTCCGGTTCGAATCCCAGTAGTAAAGTACCGTGGTTCTGATCGTTCGGACTCCATCTAAAACTGTAGGGCTAGTTGTGATGCAATTTAAATAGGTGGGGGTGGGAGAAGGAAGGAGGGCGGGGTTAGATGCATCATAACTATAGTGATAGTAATATTCTTTCTACATAGCTTTGAATAGTTGTAGAGATAATATATCTCTGTGGAATTGTAAATAAGGTATTCAAGCTTCACAATTATTTTCTGCTTCCTCAACAAGGAAGCTTGTTTTGTTTCTCATCCCTAGTGGAAATTTCAAACTATGAAAATCTGTGAAAAACTGTGATAAATGTGTGACAAAGAAGTAAAACCATGAAATTTCGTGAAAAACTGTGAAACTAGGCTTACATTTGAAACAGGATTTTAAAAAAATATTATAGAATAGTTCATAAATTTTGTCAGAGTTTCTACATAGTTGTTCATAGTTTTTCGCAGTTTGTCACGATTTAATCACAATTTCTCACAGTTGTAATTTCCTTTATATAAGAGGACGCAGCGAAAAAAAATGGAAGAAATGGTAATATGTCATTGTAAGCCTCTAGTCTATAAATCAAAGAAAGTGCCTGTCGAAGGCTTACAAGCCAACTTTTCCTTGCATTCCTAAGATAAATGAAACTTTTACAACAAATTTTAGGACTCTAGCTCTTATAGTTTATAAGCTGAGAGATTTTGTTACATATAGGCCAAAACATAGAATTTTGAAGGGGTTGTTGGTTTTATACATTTCTTTGAATAAGCTATGTATAAAACGGGAAGAACCTCACAGATAAGAGCGAGGAGGCTCTCTTGTCATCTTAAAAATGAAAAGAAAAATTCATGCTTTAATTTTAAATGGTTCTTTTGAACTATGACTCTTTACTTTTAAAACATTATTTGCACCAGGAATCTTCAATTAAATTTTTAAGAAATTTCATTATTTATTGTACAAAAAATGGGTTAAAAAATATACAACTACGTGGTTAATTAATTAATCTAGAGGTGAAAGGTAGCTTTCATTTAAAATCCCTTACAAATTTAACCAGATATATACAATGTTATAACTGAGTAGAACAATCAATTTCTGTCAATTATTTGATTGTATAAATCACTCTGAAACAACATGGATATAAAAAATTCAATATTCAAAGTATTTAGACTCGATAGGAGAAAATTTTAATGAAAGACTTTAAAACTATTTTTTGTTCCTTCTTTATACACTTTAGACCACTACAAACTAAATTTCAACTCTGGCAATAACTTTTATCTTACAATATCAGTTTTTTCAAAATTCTATATTTTGGCCTATATGTAACAAAATCTCTCAGCTCATAAACTATAAGAGCTAGAGTCCTAAAATTTGTTGTGAAAGTTTCATTTATCTTAGGAAAGCAAGGAAATGTTGATTTGTAAGCCTTCGACAGGCATATTCTTTGATTTATAGAGTAGAGGCTTACAATGACATATTACCATTTCTTACATTTTTTTTCGTGTCGTTCTCTTACATAAAGGAAATTACAACTGTGCGAAATTGTGATAAAATGTGAGAAACTGTGAAAAACTGTGAACAACTATGTACAAACTATGACAACATTTTTGAAATATTCTATAATATTTATTTAAAATCCTGTTCCAAATATAAGCCTAATTGGACAGTTTTTCACGAAATTTCATGGTTTTACACACTTTTTCACACATTTGTCACAGTTTTTCACAGATTTTCACACATTTGTCACAGTTTTTCACAGATTTTCACACTTTGACATTTCCACTAGGGAAGAGAAACATTGTATACCTCAATATACTTGTTACAACTTGTAGAGTTCATTATAACTGAAAAATCTAACTTTCCGCTGCATTGGCCACTCGGTCTAAATGTACTAAAAACTCAGATCTTGAAAACTAAAGGAGCTAGACATCTGAAATTTGGTTTGTAGTGGTCTAAAGCGTATAAAGAAGGAAGAAAAAAATAGTTTTAAAGTCTTTCATTAAAATTCTCTCCTATCGAGTTTAAATACTTTGAATATTGAATTTTGTATACCCATATTGCTTCAGATGGATTTATACAATCAAATAATTGAAAGAAATTAATTGTTCTACTCAGTTATAACATTGTATATATCTGGTTAAATTTGTAAGATATTTTAAATAAAAGCTACCTTTCACCTCTAGATTAATTAATTAACCACGAAGTTGTATATTTTTAACCCATTTTTTTGTACAATAAATAATTAAATTTCTTCAAAATTTAATTGAAGATTGCTGGTGCAAATAATGTTTTAAAATTAAAAAGTCGTAGTTCGAAACTTTGATTAATTTATAGGTTTCATAATATAAATTTCACTCTAACCTAGTGTGAAAGTTAGAGTGAATCCTTAGTCACATTCTAATTTAGAGTGGTAAAATTCACTTATTAGACTGGAGTGACCAAATTCACTCATTTAGAGTGAAAATTCACTCTTTTGGAGTAACCCTCGTTCACTCTACATTTAGATCGACAATTTCACTCCAAAAAATTTAGAGAGTACTTCTTCAAGAAATATGCTAGTGAAAGATTTTATTGAAGTAGTAAAATGTGCAAAAATCTTGATTGGATATTAAATTACAAATTTGCCAGAAATATTAGTACATTGTTAGCATTAGTAATAATTTCTGCAAAAAGAACGACATATTTCAATATTTTTTGTATCAATGTTTGCAATGTACTTATCACTGACTGAAATTAAGTAATAGATAATGTACGAAACAAGACTAACAAAAATTGCATATTGCATATATCATTTGGTCAATGAAACACTTAGCAAATACAAGTATTTAAAAACTGAAAATAAGTACAAGTACGTACTTAATTTAGAAGTACTTAAAAATAATAAATTTACCTTACGTGAGGACGAGTCGTTCTTCTGCATAAATTGTCTGCGCATGAAAGTTGCACCAATTTTTACTTAATGACTCCTTTGTTTTAGACAATAAATAAGCAAATGTATCATAATTCATTCTTGTATACTGTTTAAACTTATCCGGGAATTTGTTTACTACTGGAAATAGATGATGATATTCTCCAAAACATTGTCTTCCTTTGTAGATTTCATGAGTTTGAAAACGCTTTATTTTGGTTTTAATTAATTCTATAGAAATATTTTTATCTTGTAACAGTCTAGGTAACAGCACTAACACATTTGGTTCTTTAGCCTTGTTTGTGTAAATGTTATAAACTGCAATATATACTTATTATAAAGCCTTCATCGTCTTTTGCAGCGTGGCCTTACTCCAGCAGTAATATCACTGCGTAACCGTCAGCAGACGATCACGTAGGTTAGTGTGTGCTAATGCAGGTGCGTTCGTTCGATTTACGTTCGCGGGGACATTTCGCGCGTTGGTAGCACTGACGAGGTCGGCCCGCGAGGGGGCCGCTCATTCGCGATGGTAGCCAGTCGATCGCGAGTGTGCAATACCTACCAAACGGCGCCAGTGCACGGGGCAGCACGTAGCGTTGGCAGCGAAACCGAGGATCCGGGAGTGCCACTGAATTTCTCTTCATGCTCGCGACCAAAACGCACGTGCGAAGGCGCTGCTGATCACTTTCTTGTCCCCGAAGCGAGACCAAATGTTCGCTCGCGTTCGCAATCACAGCCTATTTTACTTTAGTGCAAGAGTAGATCGCTGAATGTCCGCCCGCGCTTGCAAGTACAGCTAGGCGTACTCTAGCTTCAAAGGGTGCAAGAAGCGGAACGAATTGTATATCAGCGCGCGTGATCAATTCAAACGTAAACTCGTATGCGAGGCTATCATTTAACATTTAGGGCTAATGTACCTGAGTGCACAAGATGAGACCGAGTGTACGAGCGGAAAGCAGGTGTGCGTTAGTGTTTGAGAGCGTTTCTTAGACTGGGTCATGGAGTGGTTGCGCGCTTGCAAGCTCCGGAATAACGCTGGCGCTATTAATTTTGCTGCGCAAGATAATATGAGCTGCGTTCGATTAAAAAGGCCGCTTAACACACTCAGAAGTTCAAGGAAAGAAGCGGGTGTGCGTTCACGTACAAGTACGCCCCTGTACTTATAAGGTAAACCCTCGCACCGTGTGTGCAGGACGGTATCTTTTTCTGCTCCATACCATGAACTCGGTGTGGCCGAGCATGGCTCGTGTCTCACAGGCAAAACGACACCCGTTGTTGGTTTTTCATAACGCGAGGTGATCCTCGATAATTTTTACCTTTTTTTCGTGTGTAGCCAAGAGTTCAACATTTTCTAGCGACTCGCTACTATGAAAGCGCTGTAAAGACTAAAACACAAACCATGACAGGGAAAGAACTTGATTGTGTTTTAATGTGGGATGAAATGAGTATAAAGAGATTCTTAGAATATAACACTGACAAAGATCTTATTGGAGGGTACGTTGACTTGGGAGAACATGGCCGTACTGCTCATGATGGTGATCATACTTTGGTTATGTTAAGAGGTAGACAACATGATTGGAGGTAGTCTATTATTTAATATATTTCCCAAAATGATGTTTGTGGAAAAAAATTAAAAGATATAATTTTAGAGGGTTTAGATTACGTAGAAGATGCGGGTTTTAAAGTAAAATCCATAGCTTGTGATTTGGGAATTACGAATCAATGCTCTGTAAAATTGTAAAATACAACGAAAGAAAAGCCGTATATTGAGCGGTATGAACGTAAAATTTCTTTGAATTATGATGCCCCTCATTTGATAAAATGTCTTCGTAATAATTTTAGAGTGCAAAAACTAGTAATAGGTGACAATAATGTTTCATGGGATGCTATACGGAAGTTACGAAATAATGAACGAAACAAATCATGCAAATCAGCGCCAAAACTAACAGATAAACATCTCGATCCTAATCCATTTAAAGAAATGAACGTCAGTTTAGTCGGTCAGATTTATAGTAAGTCGGTTTCATCCGTTTTATTAGCTGGCGCGTTTGCATGGTTCAACTCATCTATAGTGTATACAGACGGCAAATTTTATTAAAGAAGTTAATGATCTCTTTGACTGCCTAAACAGTAGAAGTCCTAAGGATAAAAATCTTTTACGGCGTCCTTTATCAGATAAAAATCGAAATGTTATTGATTATTTAAAAAATAGTTTAGAGTTCATAAAATCTTGGAAATGTGATGATAAGAAAGGGCGTCCTCCTTGATTTAATGAATTTTACTTAATAGTTAACAATATACTTTTACAATGGAACGAGATGAAAGCAATCAGTTGTCTTTATTTATTAACATCGCTTTTAAACCAAGATCCCTTGGGAAATTTATTCACCGTTTTTAGAGGTCGATCAGGTCATAAACAAAATCCTACAGCAATGCAGGTACGTCGGAGTTTACAGTATACTATAACTGCAAATCTAACAGCATTCTCAACATTACTAACTGTGAGCCTGATGGAACTGTAGCGTTACTAGCAGCTTCTGAATAATAACCAAATGCGCGATTATTACAGTCAATCGAAACTCTTGCTACTACTGATACCGAATTCGATTCTGTGATTGAACAACATGTAATAAATAACAGTGTGTCTCCTGAAGTAATCATTGAAGTAAGTTCTACCGAGTCTACTAATAATATTTTATGTGTCGAAAATATCGAAATTGTTAATTCAATCGCCATTACTAGATGCGGTGATCTGTCGATTAACGATCCTATCGACAGTAATTTAGATTTTGAAAACAATGAATAAATTGAAGATAATTGGATACCGCCTCCAGAAATGTCCGATTCAATGAGGAGCACTGAACGCGAATTGTCATTGCCAGACATAAACGATTATACATGATTTTTCGAAAATAAGGATTTTTCAGTTAAAGGAACAAATGATTGTGCCAATTATCCTAAAACTAATAATTTTTATCAAGATAAAGATGATTCATAATACTGATCTTTTGATACTTTTCAAAGCATATAATGTATTTGGAGGTACCTACTAATCAACTCAGTAATCTTTGCATGCCTTCAGACAATTTTACTAACGTAATTAATACTACAAATACAGTTTTTGATGCAAACTTTCCATTGATTTGTCATTGTGAAAATGTTGGAAAAGTTTTAAGAGATACGATTGCTTCGAAAGTAAGGAAAAACCATAAAGAGTTTTGGGTAATCATCGGTCCGTGTAAATCGCATCTTGAATTCATTATTGCATTTTGTTGTTAGAGTACGTATTTTTTTTAAATTAAAATTGATAAACCATGATATACGCGATGCTAAAAAACCTAGAAAAAGTACATTTACTCACTTGTCACTAAAAGCCGAATCGAAAATTGCCGAAAACTGCAGCATTTGGTGGTATTTTTTAAACATTCTGTTTAAAATCTAATAAGAAAAAGTTTTTATGCCCGTGGCTTTTTATTCGTATATTTATCACAGTATTTTAAGTATATACATTAAATAAAAGTTTAGATTATACAGCGATGTTTGTATAAGGAAAAGGTGTTATTTTTCTGAAATAATATACCTAATCAACTGCTGTAGCAATAATTAACCCTGATTTAATGTATTATTTTTAATAACATACGTTTTTTAATTATTTTTTATCGATTTAAGAATTAAATATTACTAATTATTACAATTCTTAAAAATCTTGTTGATTAATAAATTTATAGTCGAATAACTATAGTATTACTATTATTTTACTTTGGTAATTTGCAACTGACAAGTTAAATGTTTACGTGCATACAAATTAGTTGTTACGGTGCTTAATTGTTTACGATACTAATATTTCTATAATCGAAGATTTTGAATCGTGAATTCTTCATTCATGACTATTTCTTCTAAATCAAAAGATAAATACCACTACGTAATAAATGTTTGTATTTATTTTGTTTAATTTATAAAGTATTATGGTGAACGGTAAAATCATATCTCTTATATAATTTATGCGTTACGTTATATTTCTTTTATTAATTTATTGTAATTGAATTCTCTATGTTATTCCTACCTGTTTCTCGTAGCCCATGCTGATGGAGAATAACTCTGCCGCCTTTCCGTTTGGTTTCCATTGAGTAATATTAGTTTGTATATCTTGTCTAATTACATAATAATATTTATAAATAATAATTATGTTTTATCATGCTTACAAACTAATATTAGCTAAGAGCGAATAACATATTTATTTTATTTTATTTATCATATCTTTAGACAACACTATTGCCATTTTCATTTATATTATCGATTTACGTAACGTAAAAAGTTTTTATTTGTTTTTATATAATATTTAATCATTACGATTTAACAGTTTTTTTATAAATTTAGATGTAAACAGTTTATATTTTAATTATTTATTATTAATTATGAGTTTATATAAAGAATACATCGAATAAAATGATATATTTGTGTTAAATTTTGTTATAGAAAATAGTTAATAATTCACAATAAACAACATAATAAATACCTATAAGAAGTTCGATATTTAAAAAAAAATCTTTTTGATTAATTTGAGCTCTAACCAGTCCGGTGGTAGAGAACTTTCAAAACTTAATTTGGGTGGTTAGGCTACCTCCTCTGCCAGTAGATTTCACCGTCGGGAAGTACACGAATCGTCACTTGGCGCCTTCTCGCGTTCAGTACTGAACTAACGTTTCAGTCTCCGATTGCTCCTATTGAACTACTCCTCTATAGACGACTATATTCGTTGGTTCAAATGTAGATTTCTTGTGGAATTCCTCATATAATGTGTTGTTGAAAACTGTTATTAAAATAATTATAAATAATGAAAATTATAATTAAATACTTATTAAATCATACTATAATCTCAATATATTATAGTATTTATCAACAAAAAAATAATTGTCGAAATAAAGGGAAAGATTTGCGCCAGAGGAATCGAACCTGGAATGTCTGAGCTCCAAGCCATAATCGTATAGTCAGTAGACTACAACCATGCTGTTGGTTTATACATGACAATTTACGAACCCGACTGAAAATGGACTTCATATATGTGAATATGTGATCATACATAAGCAACACTGTCAACAAAAGCATCGCAATTTCGCCGCAATTATGCTGCGATCGCGCGCGCAATCATAAAAATTGCAGCAGCCGACGTGCGGTCTGCTTCATAATTCGACTAGGTTTCTGCTGCACGACGATTGCGGTAGACGAGTGCGTCAGGATTGCAGCAGAAGTGCAGGCGACAAGTGCGACTAAGGGGGATGAATTAATGCACTCGCAAGTGCAGCCGAATTGCACCCGAATTGTGTACGACGATTGCAGCCAACGAGTGCGGCAGGATTGCAGCAGGCGTGCAGCCAACAAGTGTTACTAAAGGGGATGAAGTAATGCACTCGCAAGTGCAGCAGAATTGCACCCGAATTGTGCATGACGATTGCGGCAGATGAGTGCGGCAGGATTGCAGCAGACATGCAGTCCACAGAGCCGGCGGAAGCAAAGCGTCTAGCTCATACGTCACCGTCGGTAGGCGGCGAGCGCATCAGTTTTGGGCTCACTCGACTAGTTTGGCGTGTTAGATACTATTAGAGACCGCGGACAAGCGTCTGGGAGATAAAGGTGTTTGGAGCTCTTTTTTTTATTACCATTCTCGGTGTTTCCGCTACAAGGTGTGGGTCTTGAAGTGTCAGTATATGGTTTTTAAAGTATATCTTAACGCACTCGCAAAAGCGTTACATCATCCCCCTTAATCACACTTGTCAGCTGCACGTCTTCTGTAATCCTGCCGCATTCGTCTGCCGCAATCGTCTTACGCAATTCGGGTGCTATCCTGCTACACTCGCGAGTGCATTGTTTCATCCTCCTTAATCGCACTTGTCGGTAGCACGTCTGCTGCAATCCTGCCGCACTCGTCTGCCGCAATCGTCGCACGCAATTCGGGTGCTACTCTGCTGCACTCGCGAGTGCATTATTTCATCCCCCTTAGTCGCACTTGTCGGCTGTACTTCTGCTGAAATCTTGCCTCACTCGTCTGCCGCAATCGTGGTGCAGCAGAAACCTAGTCGAAGTGTGAAGCAGACCGTGCACTTTCGGCGCAATCCCGAGTGCGTCAGACCGTGTTACCAGGGAAGCACACATCATCCGTCGCGCGTCTGCTAGGTGCACCTGCTCGTGTTTTGGCTCCTGCATTTACACCGCACTCTGCTGCCTCCTGCGCCTGTGAGCCGGTCTGTTGTGGTGCCTGCACAGTGGAACATTCCAACCATAGCTGTGATAATAAATCACAGCTTCCACTGGTCCATCGGCACAGTTTTCAACATCCAAGCAACAACACCCGGCCAGGTGTTTTTTGAGGTTAAGAGAGGTGAATACGGCAGAGTGGCGGGAGCCAAGCACGAAGCATAATCCAGAGGTACCACTTCATTCTGGACACACAGCACGCAGCGCCATACTATCAAGGCGCCATCTGCCGACTCGAACTACAACTACGTGACCACCGAGGCGACACCTGCTGCATCCTAGACACACCATCAGTACCTTCCACGACTCATCTTTGTCGCCACTAACACCATGGTCGACAACTGCGCCATCTGCGGGGAGGTTCCTAGGAGCAGCAACTCGCTACGTAAGTGCTGCATATGCGATATTACTTACCATCCGGCGTGCAAGCCTCTTGCAGTGCTTACCCGCGTACAAAGGAATGCATTGCAGCTACATACTAAAGCGGTAGCGTGCCAGGCATGTATCGACTCGAAGAGGTCGATGTTCGAGTCGGCAGTCGCGCGCGCGACGAACGCCAGCAAAAATATGAGTGGGAAAGAGAAGGAGCTAGCCGCGTCCACTCCGGCCAATAAAAGGCCTGCAACAGCTGCTCGCACCAATCAGGCGAGCAAGGCCGCGCCCACCAACTCCTCACTCTCTCCGTTGCAGGGGCTAAGCCCCGCCCCCACCAGCAGCCTACTCCGGTTGGCCTCACAGTCTCCTGTGACGTCACTAGGCCCGCCCATTTCCAGTATAGGAGCAGAGCACAGTGGGGAATCCCCGAGTGACGTCACGGCCAAGAATGCGGACCGAGCTAATAATACTTCACAGTCCTCCTTCTCCAAAAATAACAGCAGTATTAATGATATAAATGCGTCAGTCATCCGTATGCTAGATAGTACCGCGTTAAAAAAGGGAACAACGGTCTCCTGCCTAGTGGAGTACGCGAATTCTACTTCAAGAAACATTGATAATGCACTTGCTAGACATTGCACCTCTATTGAAGGCAGATTGGAGGCAATTGTAAATAGGCTAAATACGTTACCAGCAGTACATACTTTAGCACTTTCAATTGACTCTAAGCTGCAAAAAATTGAGGAAAAACTGTCGAAACAACACTCCCAGCTGGAGGAGATGAAAAAGGAGAAGCAAGTGCTTTATCAAGAAATAGATAACCTAAAAATTAAAAATAAAAAATTACATGATAATAACGTAGAAACGAACACTTTATTGACCAATACAGAGGTACATTACAATATGTTAATTGATAAAATCGATAATCTAGAGCAGACAAATCTCGAGTCACAGACTAAAATTGATAATCTTGTATTAAACACTTTTGAAAACGATTTCCTAAATTTAACAAATAAAATCAATAGAGTTGAACTTGACAACAAGGAAATAATAACAAAAATAGAAAAAATAATAACAAAAGAAGATTTTACCTCTGTATATACTACTACTATTGAGAAAATTGAAAGAAATGTTGAGAACATCCAAAAAGATAACAAACTCATACTAAATAAAATAGAATTCCAAAAAATCGCAGTACTACCCAGTACACAAAACAATACCGTTTCTCTTATAAGTACAAAAAAATGTAATACTGCTAATAATAATGCGTCTGCTACTAATAGTACCTTACTTGACAATTATAGTGATATAAGCGAAACAATTGACAATTGTGAAAGCAATAATGACGGGTTTATCCAGATTGTAAATAGTAGAAATAAAATGTCTAGGCGTTTGAACAAGTATAATAACGACAATGCTGACGCTGCGGCATCACCTGCACGAAGCACGCGGGTGCAAACGATTGATGGGGGGACAATGCACAGTAAAAACATTAAAAGCGGTAATACGGAGCTCATTATTTCAAACATTTTCGACGGTGATGTCTCTAAGCGTGTTGACGTCGCACACGCGATACTGTGCCGTGTCCTTCCATCAACACAAAAAATTGATATAATAGGCACACGCCTGCTTCGGTCAGAAGAATCGACAGCTGCGGCATTAGCAGATACAAACAGCGAACGTAGAAGGTCACCATGGGTTGTTACCCTTTCCAGCAGTGCGTTAGGCGAGAGAATAATGCGAGCCAAAAAGCTTATCACTGGCTTTCATGCTAGAGATGTCGACATTGCAGCTCTTGACCAGGACACAAGGGATGGGATTATAAATGGGAAAATTTTTATAAATGAATTGTTAACAAAAGAATGTTTTATTAAATATAGAAGTCTCAAGGCCCTTGCGATGAGACTTAATTTTAAATATGTTTGGCATAGAGGGGGCCGTTTCCTGGTGAAGAGGCGCGATGGCGATGTCTCTCATGAATTTTCATCTGCGGCTGATTTACAGACAATTGTGGCATCATATGCCATTAATCAACCATCTCAAACTGTAAATACTGAAAAAAAAACTGTTGATAATGAAATCGAAATTGATAATAATGTAATTCCGTCAACTGCTGCAAAAAATTGACTATCCGCAGACACTGCTGGGGGGGTTCACTGTAAGGGACTGAGGGCAGGTTTTGTCAATGTTACCTCACTGAAGGGGCACATTGGCATGATTAAACAACACCTTTCAGCTCGTCCTACCTACCATCTCTTTGGGGTTGCTGAGTCGCACCTTGACCCTGATGTTGGGAGTGATCTCATTCAGATCGATGACTACTCACTACTTAGACTTGATCGCAACAAACTAGGAGGCGGGCTAGTCCTGTACATTCATAACACTTTCAAGGCAAATTTACTAAGCAGTTCTCCAACAACACAGGAGGGCAGACCATTTATACCTGAATATTTAATGTGCAGTGTTCAGCAGGGCAGCCTTCCCCCCGTCTTTGTTGCTTTAATATACAGACCACCACACGTACCGTTTTTACAGGGCTCGGACTTAATAGACAAACTGACGATACATACTCAAGACTTTAGTCACAAAATTATTATGGGAGATCTGAATGCGAACCTACTCGGAACGTCAGCCGATGCGAAATTTGTTAGACGGTTGGCTGATGATCTAAACCTTCAAATAATTGATCATGGTGCGACTCATCATCTCACGGATTCTCACACGTGGATTGATGTGATCTTGACAGATAATAATGACGTTGTACTGAGCAGGGACAATCGGCCGGCGCCTTTTCCCAGTCATCATAACATCATAGAGGTCGAGATTGGGGTCGAAACTGCTGCATCCCCTGTGGTTGAATCATTCAGCTACAGGGATTTTAAGTCGATCCAGCAAGACGACCTCCTGTCTCGCCTAGCTGACTGTGATTGGTCGCGGATCGATGGTCCCGCGGCGAGTGTTGACAGTCAATTAGAGTGCCTCAGTGTCAACCTCATGGCTGTGATAGATAAAATTGCACCGTTAAAAGAATTCATACCGAAAAAGAAAACAAATCCACCATGGGTTGATGCTGAACTAATACATCTTTACAAAAAACGTGACTCCGTACGAAGACGCTATTCGAGGACCAATGACGACAGACTGTGGCGGGAGTATCAGGGCCTTGCAGCTGAAGCTGAATTACGAACGAAGGAAACAAGGGAAAGATTTTTACAAAATAAAATTTCTGAAGCGATTAATAATAAGAAAGATATCTGGAAAGAGCTCAAGGCTCTGGGCCTTCTGCCAAAGACAAGAGAGGAGCTTCATGGTTTCTCACCGGAAGAGCTCAATGCCCACTTTGCAGGGGTGTCGATCTCCCAAAATGAGGGTGATGAAGAACTTGACAGCGTCCTGACCACTGCCAGTGATGACGGTTTTGTTTTCCGAGAAGTCAGCTTCTCGGACGTGGTTCTGGCTGTTGCCCACTTCTCATCACAAGCCAGAGGGGAAGACGACATTCCCCAAAGTATAGTGGCTAAGGCTCTTCCGTTTGTGGGAGATCATATTGTTAAGATCTTTAACTCCTCTCTGTCCAGTGGCATTTTTCCGGGAGCTTGGAGGGGAGCTCGGTTGGTGCCTTTGAAGAAGAAACCTGTCCCATCTACGGTGTCAGACTTCCGACCAATTGCCCTGCTGAGTTTCCTTTCTAAGGTCCTTGAAAAGATCGTACACGACCAAATAACCAACTTCTTACGAGAAAATAATACTTTGGACCCGATGCAGACTGGTTTTCGACAGAATCACAGTACACAGACAGCACTACTGAAACTGACGGAGGACATAAGATCAGGCATTGACAACAACAAAAAACTATTGACTATTTTGTTAATGTTTGATTTTAGCAAAGCATTCGACACCATCTCACACACTAAACTGCTGCGTAAGCTGATGCGCATGGGTTTCTCCAGGAGTGTTCTCCTGTGGCTTAAGTCATATATCATGGGGAGACGACAGAAAGTCGTCACAATCACAAACGGGGATTCAGGTTGGCTAACCACCAATCTTGGCGTTCCACAGGGCTCAGTCCTGGGACCCCTGCTTTTCAGCCTGTACATAAACGACTTACAAGACGCACTCGACTTAGATGGTGTCGAACACATACTTTACGCTGACGACTTGCAAACCTACACACAAGTGACCCTGAAAGGTCTTCGTGATGGTATCGGTCGCATGTCGGCTGTAGCACAAGCAGTGTCGAACTGGGCAACGTCAGCTGGCCTGCGCCTCAATGTCGGCAAGACAAAGGCGATCATTTTTGGATCTGATCACAACATCAAACAGGTTCAGAGCCTCGACTTGCAAGGCATTGAGATACAGACCGGCGTACACGTTCCCTTTGTCGATACAGTCACCAACCTCGGCGTGGTGATGGACGGAGGGTTGACATGGAAGCCGCAACTGAATGCGGTCAGTAGAAAGGTAAATAGGGCTCTGTATAGCTTAAAACTTTTCCGTTCAAGCACCACAGAGATACTGAGGAAGCAGCTGGCATGTGCACTGGTACTACCTCACTTAGATTATTGCTCAGTGGTTCTTCTTGATGTGTCAGGGGAGCTCCAGACACGACTACAACGTCTGCAGAATGCATGTGTGAGATACATATGTGGTGTTAGGCGGGATGAGCATATCACCGCCTACAGGAAAAAACTGGACTGGTTAGATTTGAAGGTGAGGAGGGAGTATTTTATGGGGCTGCTGCTTTGCAAAGCGGTTGTCATGCGGCAGCCACCGTATCTTACTGCCCTCTTTGAAAAAAACCAGGCCAGGACTTCAAGTAGGGGTGGTATGAAAGAGCTCTCGGTTCCGGGGTCGCGCACCGATAAGGGCCTTTTTTCATTCAGAGTTCAAGGTGCGCATCTCTGGAATTCGCTCCCGAGCAGTGTGAGGTGCCTGCCATCTTTTTGTAAATTTAAAACGGCGTTTAGCAGGCACCTTAAACAATTACATGGTGAGGAGTACTTTCAGAGATAAAAAATGAGTCGATTATATATTTAGGCTTTTTATTTATTTAAATTATTTATTTATTTAATTTATTTATTTATTAAAACTTATTTATTTAATTTATTTATTTATTAAAACTTATTTATTTAATTTATTTATTTATTAAAACTTATTTATTTAATTTATTTATTTATTAAAACTTATTTATTTATTTATTTAACTTATTTATTTATTTAAATTTATTTATTTATTTATTTAATTTAATTATTTATCTTGTTTATTTATGTATTCGACGTATTTATTTATTATTTTATTTATTTATTTATCAAATATTTTTAGTGTTAATTAAGTGTGAATGTATTTATTAGCGTGATTGTTAAAGTGTTATGAATGAGTGTGTTTTAAGTTTGGACGTGATAGTGTACGCAAAGATATAGCAAAGTATGTGTATGTTTTCTTATTTATATGTTATCTTTATTGTATTTATTTTTTATTCTATGTATTATTATTTTTTTTTGACGAAGCGTTTTATGTGATATTTGACTGTGACTAGTTCATTGCATTTAGATTTTATAAACTGACGAACTGATAAAGTGAATTATTATTTTAATAAGAAATATGCAATAAGTGAAAGTAAGATAACAATTATATTAAACCGACTGACATTTTTTTAATTATAAATACAACTACATGTACATGAAATTGTAAGATTTTGTCTTCTGACGAATAAAAAGTATATCTATCTATCTATCTATCTATCATCATATATAATCATATACCTTCATACATTTTTTATATCTGATAATATATACTCATATAATATGATTATACATGTTCAAATTCGAAACTTGATAACATATGAACATATGTGAACATTAGGGTGAGGTGAAAAACAGTCATTTTTGAATTCGTTCTCGCTATATTATACAAAAGTTACCTTTTGCTATGAAAATGACTATCGTTCAAGGAATTATGGTTCTTCATATAGAAAGATTTGTGATGGTAAAAAGTAACTGTTTTGTTATTCATGAATTCGTAATTTTTTTAAAACAATTATATTTGTAAAATATAAATGACATTTATTTTTAAATTGAAATAATTAGGGATATGGAGAAGAATAATCTGTAAAAATTTTGAGTTATGTTAAATTAGTTTAGGTTTTAAATAGGGTCATTAAACGTTATTTGCGGAGAGCGAAATGTTATTCTCCTACCCACCGACCATCATCATGACCATCATTAGCATCATCATCTCTTATCACTCATAATCATTTCCATTAAACATTAAACTATACTATACAAATCTGACTATACTATAATATCACTGCACAACTCAAGAATAAAAAATTCTAAAATAATTTTTTCAAACAAATTTTCATTTTAGAAGACAATAAAAAATATAAAATTTAGTAATTTTAATTTGGAAATTTTACAATACAGTATAGTAAACTTTACGAAACTAGAAATTTTACAATACTGCATGGTAAAATCCTGAAAACTTACAGTCAGTGGCTAAATTACTATACTTTTAAGTAAAATTTCCTATACTATTTAGTAAAATTTTCCGAACGATTTCTCTCCGTGTACAGTTTAAAAAACAATTAAATGAATGAATTTTAATTATTTTTTTCTGAATAACGTCCAATGAATTCCTATGTCTTTAAATTGAATTTAATTATTAAAAACCAACTAAACCCTGGTAGAAACGTTCCCCATATGTTCGCCAGATTTTACTCTATTTTATAGGGAATGGCCAATTTCTGCTTAAAAGTCTGGCCAGAAACCCCGCTACCTGTCGACGTTTTCTCGTCAGAAACCTGACCAACTTATGGTTAATGAATAAATAAATAAAAAAAAAACCGTTTAACGAATTTTTATAAGTTAATAATGATTATTATGTCATGGATTTAATAGCTTATTGTTAATAGAATGCTAAGATATATTTGGGATAGATTCGAAATAAAAACTAAAAACTTATTTCATTAAAAGTTTTTTTAAGGTTAGAGTTTTATAATTAAATAAAACATAAAAAAATCAAATAAATAATCGAATAAAAATTTGCATGCTGTTTTAACGTAGAAGTACTATAATGGGATTTACATTTTCAATAATTTTTTAGGGTTATGTAAGCTATTTAGATTTTCTATAAATTTCTGGTCAGATGCTGGTTTATTTCTGGCGAACTATTAGGAAACGGATCTGCCCAATAGATCGTGAACCGACCATCTAATATGCTCAATTTTCTACCAGGGAAGTTTATTGAAAATTTTTAACTATATCTTATGACTTTTAATTGTTTTAAATGGTTTCTAATAACCTCTATGTTTTTTAATTATCTTTAATAGGTAGAAGTATGATCAAGAACGGTCTTTCAAATTTATTGAATATCAGCTCTATGTATTTTAATGAATTTTAAAAACCTATTTTCAGCAGGGAAATGACAATAAATTGTGGGATACCCATCTACCTTTAAATATTATCTTTCTAATACAAGTTTTTATGTAACATTAAGGAAATAACTATTTTTGATGGTTTGAAATGTTTGTATACAACAGTTACTTTGTAACACGGAATGTTACCCGCTTCTTCGCTCCATTTTAAGGATGCTCGAAACTTCTCTCTTAAAATCAATCAATGTGTCAAACTCAAAAAACTTATATCCACGTATAAATATCGAGGCCAAGTGCAACGAATATACCAAAAGTTGAAAACCAAAAAACGAAAATTAAAACCGAAATTGATAAAAGAAACTTTTTGTGAGCGAAATTTTTAACTACTCCACTTTTTGTAATCTCAATATTATTTAAAATTAATTTGATTTTAGAAAAATGTTATACAGACGGATACAATTAAAAAATTTTGAAGAGAATCATGGCGCATATTGAGCATTTATATACTAACAAGGATAGTATACACTCCCTATAGAAGGCTATTCTTTATCAAACTTTAGGAGATGGTTTCGGACACTTAAAAATGAAGCCTAGCACGAGTCATTTTTTCCAATGGGCCACTGTTCTTAGGATATGAGGTAGTTTGCTTCAAATTTGTGTTATTTTAATGCAAAATATACCTTTTATTTCGATAACAACTCTGCAAGCTTTTATGCTAGAAAAATTAACTAAACATTAATTAAAGCCGGTGGAAAGAGCTATAATTTGCGTTTAGTTTAATATAAAAATATTATTCTGATACAAAGTTATTAACATTTTAATGTGATGATTGAAACTGCATGAAAAATCATCGAACTAAAGAGTTTAATTTCATCAAATATTCATGCATTATTAATCATCATCTTCAAAGGCTCTAGCCGATTAACAATGTTAAATGTGCCTTTACGGTATCGGAATTTTTAAATATTTTTGCTCGATTTGTATTACAAAAATATAATTTTTAAGATTTCCCCCCCCCCCCCCTCCCTCCCCCTCTCCCATATGAGCTAGTCTTAAAAATACGTTTTTGTCTATTTTATTTCTTTCTCTAATTTATGGCATTTTGTTTTACTAATTCACATGGGTAAAAAATTCAAAAAAGAATTTTTTTATGTTCCATATTTGCATTTTTACTTATGTGAATTTTTTCAGAATTTTTAAAAAGGTGCACGATACTCAAATCTTCGAAAAACTATTTTTTTCTTAATTTTTCACTATTTTTCACACTTAAAATAGGTCATACAAATCGTTTTAAGTTTTTCTGGGTTGGGGCCTGCGGCGGCTCAGTCGTTAGAGTGTCGGATTCCCACGCCGGTGACCCGGGTTCGAATCCTAGTCTCTGCCGATTGATACAAGCACCTCTGTAAAACTTACATGTGCTTTGTTTACAAACACACCGCAGACCCCCGTCGTCGATTAGCACCACATGGAAACACAAACATGGCGACGTTAAATTAAAAAAAAAAAAAAAAAAAAAGTTTTTCTGGCATTATTTATGTTTTTCTCTACTGTTATAACTTATATCCATATAAAAAGTCAGAAAAATTGCCTTCATAACCTAAAAAGCACACGTTCACAGGTATTTATAGCTCTCAGTAATGAGACGATAGAACCATAATCAATAAGGAACTTTAAACCTGTGTTCATCTGCTGCCATTACATACGACAGCGTTAGGACTTTTCCTGGTTTGCCCCATTCTGCTGCTGCAGCTGGGGCATCCCAAAATTGCAGGGCTGTATGCGCCTATGAGCATCTGATCCGTATCGAAAGTGGTATCGACAAAGGCCATTGGTACGGCGAGGGCTATTAGACGTCGCTCGATGCTGGTTGTTCCTGTATTTGTTGTTGTTCCTGTATTTGCTGTTGTTGTTGTTGTTGTTGTTGTTATTGTTGTTGCCTCCACCCTGGTTGCTTCCGCTGGACAGCTTGAATAGAATGTCTCTGGATAAGTTGACGATCTGAGTCAGCAGAAGTTTGATCTGAGCGGAGTCAGACTCACGCTGAATTGCAGTTACTTGCAGTGATTCGTGAACTGGAGAAGCGCTGAAAATGCCAGGTATGATGGGGTTTTCCAACAGTCGATCCGCTGCTGCAAACAAATCGTTGATTTTATTCATCTTAAATATAGTAAGAGCATTTTTAGCATAAAGGGGCAATAGTACGAGCCACTTCACACGTAATAGGTCTTCCGATGCTTTGGACACTGCAAGGGTTTGCATGTGACTATACAGCTGGGATAGTTTTATTTCGACGGTTATTCGACTCCTTTTCACATGTATTACAATCAGAGTAGAGAACTTTTTCGTTAAATTTTTTTTATTATTTTTTTTTATGCAGATCCAATCAAAATCGAAATATAAGATAATATTGCGTATTGCCAACTTAAAAATTTTCGAAAAGACTTCTTTTAAACATAAAAAGTCTTCTGGAATCATAAAAAAAATATCTTTTTGGGTTTAACCCTGGCCTGCCCCTTAATCTAACAGTTAGCTTGGACTTTTACCGTTATAAATATACTTTAACCAATATCAGAGCTATAAATACCTGTGAATAGGTGCTTTTTAGGTTATGAAGGCAATTTTTCTGACTTTTTATATGGATATAAGTTATAACAGTAGAGAAAAACATAAATAATGCCAGAAAAACTTAAAACGATTTGTATGACCTATTTTAAGTGTGAAAAATAGTGAAAAATTAAGAAAAAAATAGTTTTTCAAAGATTTGAGTATCGCGCACCTTTTTAAAAATTCTGAAAAAATTCAAACACAAGTAAAAACCCAAATAGGGAACATAAAAATTTTTTTTTTAAATCTTTAATCCATGTGAAATAGTAAAAAAAATGCCATAAATTTTACAATTCAATTTAGAGGTTATGTTTGCCAATGAAGGTATCTTAAAAAGATCACCTCAAATATGATGATAAAAAGTAAAGCTACCCTGGAAGTTCAGTCCAATCGACCGTAAACAGCTAGAGAAAAAAATAAAAGAGTCAAAAACGGATATTTAAGACTTATTATTGTACACAATTTAGCATTCGTCAAATTATATATAGATATATTTGACCAATGATAAATTGTGCACAATAATTACGTGGCATAGTGCGTTTCTTACACATAAGAATTGTACACGTAATTATTGTGCACAATTTAGCATTGGTCAAATATATCTATATATAATTTGGCCAATGCTAAATTGTGTACAATAATTACGTGTATAATTCTTATGTGTAAGAAACGCGCTATGCCAATTACGTGTACAATTCTTATGTGTAAGAAACGCATTATGCCCTCATAAGGGAGGGGGGAGGGGCAAAGAAAATCTTAAAAATTATATTTTTGTAATACAAATCGAGCAAAAATATTTAAAATTCTGATACCGTAAAGCCTCATTTAACGTTGTTAATCGGCTTGAGCCTTTGCATCAGAATAATATTTTTATACGAAACAAAGCCTACATTACAGCTTTTCGCAAATTGCACCAACATGAATTATCTTTTGGACTAATTTTTTAACATAAAAGATTACAGAGTTGTTGTCCAGCAGAAAAGGTGCATTTTTTATTTAAATTAACACATATTTGAAGCCAATTAACCCATATTCCGAGTACAGCCCTGGTGGAAGTTGAAATTGTACATTTTCGAACATCTTTGTACAATTCTATACATTTACGTATATTTCTGTACATTTTTGTACATTTTTGTACATTTGTACCTTTTGTATAGAAGTGTATAGAAATGTACAGAAATGTACATAAATGTACATAAATGTACATAAATGTACAGAAATGTACAGAAATGTACAATAATGTACGGAAATGTATAATAATAAAATAATAAAGATGTATAAAATATGATCAAATGTACAGAAATGTACAGAAATGTACAATAATGTACGGAAATGTATAATAATAAAATAATAAAGAGATGTACAATTTAAGGGCGTGTCAAAGTCCGTTTTCCCTACCTTACCGACTTGAGAATCCTAAACTTTTGGCTATAATTAAAAAAAGTGAACAGAATTATGAAAAACTAAGAGATAATTGCCCTTCGTTTTATAATTATCTACCACTGTGCGAAGTTTCAAGTAAATATTTTACGGCTCGTGTCAATGGCATTGAACGAAATTGCATAATAAAACGGAGATCTGCGAAAGGTGATTTGAAATTTCGTTCAAATGCCATTTATATATGCAATGATATTATTACCTGAAACTTAGCAAAGTGGTAGAATGCTACAAAAGGAAGGGCAATGATGTATTGGTTTTTCATAATTCAGTTTATTTGTTAATTGTAATCGATTATTCATAACTCGGTCAAATATTTGAGCTTACGAATTTCGGCGGCAAATTTGAATCGTCTGATACCCTCACAATGATACCAAATAAAAAATTTTAAATATACTTTAAACTTTGTATTCTTTTCTGTGAAAATAGCATTAATTGATTTTAATAATTAGAAATAAATAAGAAATATGCATGTATATAAATATAAGAAAAAATTGCAGGTTTCTATTTTTAAATTACAAATATATTATAGTAGATAGTGGAAATAACTATTAGACATTCCAATTTATTACTATGCATTTATTTAATTAAACTTTTTAAATTTTTTCATACAAACATAAAAAGCTTTGGTTGTAATTCTTAATTTAAAAAATTCCATGAACATAAAACGCTTATGTTATTTAAGATAAATTAATCTTAGTAACACTCAACATAATATAACTGTTTAATAGTAATAGTAGGAAAATAGTAACTTTTTAGAGTTTCTTAAAAGTTTCTCAAGAGGATGCCGATGTACCGGTCAGAGATCTGCAATACCGGCATTACGATTAACATTAATAATTAATCGTTTAATAATGAGTCATCGTCGGAATTTAAAAAATCATTATTAAACAATTAATTATCAATGTTAACTGTGATACCGGTATTGCAGATCTCTGGCCGGCACCTCGGTATCCCCTTAACAATTCAGATTATTTATACTTAAAATTTAAAAAAATTGTATACAGCTCTAGAATTATTTTATCCAGTTTCATAGAATCTCAAAATATTTTTGATTTCAAAATAGAAGCCTGCAATTTTTTGCTTATATTTATATTTACAAATATATTTATTATTTATTACTAATTATTAAAATTAATTAATGTGATTTTTACTAAAGAGATACAGTTTAAAATAGGTTTAAAATTTTTTATCTGCACGGAGAGATGGGACGTATTCAAAATTATTATTTACTGTATGAAAATTACTATTTTATAAATTAAGAATATTTGAATTTACTTGCAATTGGATGCTTTTTACAGTTTTGTAAAAGTTATTCATAAACGTATATAAATTCTGGAATTAAAAATTTATGAAATTTTACTATTTACTTTAGTGAAAAATGTCATTTATAGAATTTACAAAAAAATATAGTAATTACCTATAGTTAAATTCTGATAAATATTTTAATAAACGTCTTGACTGAAAAAATCTAACTTATAAAACTTACGTATTTTTTAACAACTGTATCTTATGCTCTACCATATATAAATCGATCTTGATGGGTATATCATTATTTAATGAATATTTACAAGACAGTAAAATAAATAAAGTCTAGTGTATCTTATAAGGACGATTCGAAGCATAGTCAAACAAGGATCGTGACGACGAAGTTGGTAGAGCGTCCGCTTCAGGAACTGAGGATCTCCAGTTCAAATCTCCACGAAATCGGTTTTTTCGGTAAAAATATTTTTATATTTGAAATTAAATTGTACAAATATAAGAAATATTATATGTGTAATAAATAAACAATCACGGACAGATTAAACTGAAAACAAGTTTTTATTAATGTGAATAATAAATGTACTATTTAATATTTTAGAAGATTGCATAGTAAAAATTATTAAAATACGAGTAATGTCCAATCATTAAAAATGAATACATTTATGAACATAAATAAGAGGAACGTTTCTCTTTGTCTGGTATCATTGATTTGTACATCTCTGTACATTTTTGTACATTATTATACATTTCCGTACATCTCTGTACGTTTCTGTACAAAAGTTTAATAAGTGTTAAAAATGTACAGAAATGTACAGAAATAAATGTACAGAAATGTATAAATATGTACAGAGATGTACGAAAATGTACAAAAATGTGCAAAAATGTGCAGAAATGTATAGAAATGTACAGAGTTGCACGAAAATGTACAATTTTTACGTCCTCCAGGGAGGGAAACGTTGTAAAACTCCACTATATCTTTATGCACAATGACGCCATCAATATTTAGATGTTTTTATCAAAAATTTGCATGCCGATGAGCACTTGTTTTATTAATTTATATTAATCATGATTCATTATGAAGAATTCAAATACTTTGTATTTATTTTTCCTTTGTTTTTCTTTTAACTTTTTACTAAGCTTATTGATAATTTAAGATTTAAATGTGAAAAAATTGATACCCAAGACCAATATTTTTCGAGACAAGACAAAGACAATATTTTCGTTGTCAAGAATTAGATAAGAACAAGACAAGATTGACATAGTCAATATTTTCTAAGAGCAAGACAATATTTAGTCAAATATCGTATTGTCTTGTATTGTGGAAGCCCTATTTAGAGGGATTTATAGAATTGGAATCATACAAAAATAAAAATTCCTCGATTCATTTTAGTTTTATAAAGATTTTTCTATTTTACGATATTTTTAAATCGATAATGCAATTTATGATCATAAGCTGAAAATTTTATGTAATTTATCTTTTGATAGCAATCAATGATAAAAAGCACACCTTTTCGAGCTATTAATGAGAAATAAATAGAGCAATTAAAAAAAATATATTAGAATAAAGAAATTCATATTGGAACAATATATTTAGTTTGAGAAAGCTGAGAGCCAATGAATTGGCAGTGGTTTAGTTTTTTAATTTTACCCCTTTCCAAGCTAAAAACCGCTGACAATACACTATATTTACTATACTTATTTAGCAGGTTATCCTACATTCGGTAGTGCATATTAATAGATAAATAGCAAAAATTGCTATTAATGGAACATTTAATACTAAAATAATAGTACATTGTGCAACTAGGGGGGAAAATCGGCTTTTTCTAAACGATGATGATGATGTACACGAGTGTTCAAATCATCATTCGAGTCTGAAAAAGCCCTTTCCCCCGTGTTAAACACCGTATTTCTTTTTAACAAGTGTGTGAATAGGGCATTTTTTATGCATGCAAAGGGGATGGGGAAATGGGCATTTCGACTCGTCCAGCAGACCTATAAAATAAACAGAAAAGTTTTTTCAAAATTTTGAATTTTTTTTAATTTTGAATTTTTTTAATTGTTTGAGTTTAAATTTTAGAAAATATAAAATTTCGACATTATTTTCAGAGATTTTCAGGAGCTGGAGGGAATGTACATTCGGAATGACCAGTTTTCCATTCGTTTTGCCAGCATGAAAAAGGGTTCCCTAAAAATATGTTAGAGACATGTCTTGGGCTATTTGGAATCAATAAAATACACTATTTTTAGAAAATGTCGGCATAGATCTGTGTTTGTGTATGTGCGTGCATGATGGAGTGCGTGCATTCGCACATGTTCCGTGATGTAAATTGTGCACAGCAAAAGAACGGATGAATAATAATCAATTTTCTGACTATGAATAGAGATTACCAATCTGAATGGTATCAACCTAACCTCTAAATATCATAAAAACTTTTTTTATTGCAAATTTCGTAGTTACAATATAATTTTTTCGTAATTTCTATCTTATAATGATTGTTTTCCTATTATAGTATAGATTACTAGCCAAGTGCTCATTGTAATAGTGTCAACCTAACCTCAAAATATTGCCAAACAATGTTACTTTTGCAAATTTCGCGTTCAAAATATGTATTTTTGGTATTTTCTGCGTTATAAATATTGTTTCTGCATGAAAGAATGTTACTAGGTGAGATCCAACTGTAATAGTGTAAACCTAAAATCAAAATATCGCAAAAGCACTGTATTTTATTTAAAAGTTTGTGATCCAAATATGATTTTTTGATATTTTTCGTGTTGTAGTTATTATTAATGCATCAAAAGATGGTACTAGTTGAGAACCAATTGTAATACTTTCAACCTAACCTCAAAATATCGCACCATAATTATCCTTCAAATTCTTTGTGTATGTGTAATATGCGGGTACGTATAGATGTGTATACGTGTGCGTCTGTGTAGATGACTAGCGATAAACAGCTAATAAATCAATAATTAAAACACATAAAGCACAATAATAAGTATCCCTGTTAAAAAAATGAGATTAAAGTGAATAAAAAAAAAATTTATTGCATTTGATGCTAAATCTTAATTCTGGAAAGTGCAATAGAAATATATATAATCTTTAGAATTCAATTCAAAACTATTAGATCTATGTTTATAAAAATATATTGAAAGAGATACATTTTCTTTGATTGTCTATTGATTTGAATAGGTATTTAGTAAATTCAATGTAATTGGTATCAATTGATTTTTATCATTTTATAGTATTAATCGAATTTAATATAACAAAATAGAATTCAGATTTATACCTCACTCCGGTCGGCACCTTTGATATTTTAACGGTGTGACGTCACTCAAAGGATTTTTAATACACTATAACTTTTGCAAATTAAGTTTTCTTTTCTAATTTCAAAAAGATAAAAACAAAAGATATACGTCGGCTTAGATTCTCCGTCAAATGCACAAAAAAAATGTGAGGCCAATTGAATAAAGGTGGTTTCATAGAAAATACGTATATTATCAAAAAGTAATAGTACAGTTATAAGTAATAATTTAAATAATTTAAATAAAACAAATAAATATTACACATGTAATTTGTACGATTTGTCGAAAATAGCATGAAATAATTTGTTTATGCTTACGATAAATTAATTCCGTTTTGAGTGAGATTAACCTAATTAATACCTAATATTACTTTCTTAAATATCAACCGAGAGAACCTTTTATAAAAGTATTATTTATAGTAGATTAAGGTAATGATTCATTGTGTAGACGATAAGTGCAAAAAGTTCAAAATGTACCATTTTTTATTAATGTTAATTATTCTAATTCATGAAAACTTTCACTGTTTAAATACCAAATTGGGGACATCTTGAATTTTAAATTTAAAATAATTTATTGTTCTAATAAATTAACATTTGAATTATTTGTAAAAAAAACACTGACCCCTGGTAGAAAATTGAGCATATTAGAATGTCAGTTCACGATCTATTGGGCAGATCCGTTTCCTAATAGTTCGCCAGAAATAAACCAGCATCTGACCAGAAATTTATAGAAAATCTAAATAGCTTACATAACCCTAAAAAATTATTGAAAATGTAAATCCTATTATAGTACTTCTGCGTTAAAACAGCACGCAAATTTTTATTCGATTATTTATTTGATTTTTTTATGTTTTATTTAATTATAAAACTCTAACCTTAAAAAAACTTTTAATGAAATATGTTTTTAGTTTTTATTTCGAATCTATCCCAAATATATCTTAGCATTCTATTAACAATAAGCTATTAAATCCATGACATAATAATCATTATCAACTTATAAAAATTCGTTAAACGTTATTTTTTATTTATTTATTCATTAACCATAAGTTGGTCAGGTTTCTGACGAGAAAACGTCGACAGGTAGCGGGGTTTCTGGCCAGACTTTTAAGCAGAAATTGGCCATTCCCTATAAAATAGAGTAAAATCTGGCGAACATATGGGGAACGTTTCTACCAGGGACAATTGATTAGCATGTAGCTTCCTACAATTTCATAAATTGTTTCATGATAATTCGCACATGTACAGAATGGAATAAAAAGTTTGTTTATCAAGTTCATTTGCGGCTTGTACGGATAAAGTGCATTTAAATCTATTCATTTTTTATACTCATAGAAATTGACTAAAGTCAATTAATAAAAAAGATATTCGCAAACTACACAATACAATAACAAGTATGTTTATCAAAGTTAATTTAAATTGATTCCCGCCTAATATGAATAAACTGCATTAAATTATATTGATTTCCTATACGTATAGGAATTGATTAAAATCAATTAATGAGAAAGGTATTTGCAACCTACAGAATTCAATAGAATGTGTGTTTATTAAAGTTTATTGAAGTTGATTCGCGGCTTATACGTATAAACTTATACGTATAAACAAGTCAATTCATAAATAAAGTATTCACAACCTACAAAATTCAATAAAATTTTCATTTATCAAATGTGATTAAAGTTAATTCAGGGCTTATACGAATAAGCTGTATTAAAATCTATTCACGTTTGGAATTCATAAAAATGAATTAATGTGGATAGAAGTTTTATAGTCAATTTATACATTGAATTAGATAAATTCAAAAAGTTTTGGAATATATTAAAATTCATTTAACTGTATTATCTAAATTGTAATTAAATACAATACGAAAAAAATGAACTATTCTGTTATAGAAGTCGATTTAAATATATAGAAATCAATACTAAATATAAGGATTGAACTTAATTGCAATTAAAGTTTATTAATCACAATTCATTTTCAATTGACTTGTTTTCTGGTAGTCAATTTAATCAATTAAAATAAATTTAATTCAATAAAATTTGAATTTTTTTTAATTGACTTCAATCGCATATTTTTAGCAGGGATATATTGTTACTACGAAATTAGTAACAAAAATCGTGTTTTTGCATTATTTTGAGATTATATGTATACTATTACCATTAGAGCTCATCTGGTAACATTTATTTATGCAGAAACAATAGTTACAACCCGAAAAATACCAAAAAAATATTTTGATCATGAAAGTTGAAACGAAAATAAGTATTTTAATGATATTTTAAGGTTAGGCTGAAACTATTACGGTTGGTTCTGATCTAGTAACATTCTTTGATTCAGAAACATTAATTATAAACCTAGAAAATACCAAAACGAAATTTGCTAAGAGAACGGTGTTTGAACGATATTTTGAGATTAAGTTGATACCATTACGATTCGTACTCAACTGGTAAAATTCTCCTCTTAAAACTGTAATCCTACTAAGTTTTTAACCACTATTCTCAGTCATGTACTGAATACTCTATATAAAAATGGCAAAAAACCAAAATTTTTTAAAATAAATTTAAAACTTAGTGTTCTGAAAGATTGTTTTAATTGTATTATTTAATTTGAAGATACTTGAAGTTTCTATTATTATAGCTTAGAATTCTTTGGAAGTTTATGTACGTACGTAAAAACCCTTTAAAATATTTATATAATGAAACATGCAGAAGAATGGTTTTTGTTTATATAAACTACTGCGACTTTATTTTGTGTATTTTGGTAAACCTATTTTTGCTGGAAAAGTGTATCTAGTATCACGCTTGCAATATTATAAACTTAGAAAGTAAAAACTAGGTTAGTTTTTCATCGATATTTATCGGGGAAGTATTCACTCTAAAATAGAGTGAGATTCCACTCTACTTAAGGGAAGAAACTACCGATTTTTTGTCAAAAAATCGATTTTTTTAAGTGGTAAACACTTATTTAACCCTTTTTCTACCGAAGGTAAAAAGTTTTACGTGAAAACTAATTTTTCTTCGACTTATTTGAAGCCGTAGATAAATGGTTGATCATGAAATTTTTATTGATATTTATGTTTAAACTTATTTTTCTCAAAACTTAATGTTCATAACTTTCTTTGTAAGCCTCCGCAACAGCTATTCGAGAATCACGCTGAAAATTTTTGTACGACTTTCTTTTTAACATATTTTGAACAAATTTCAAAGAGTTTTTTATTGTTACGTAAAATATCATTTTTAAGAATATAAGTTAATATTAAAATACTGCTTATATCGCAAACAATAAATTGTTCATATAGAATATAACGTCAGAATAGTTAAAAAATTTTATTTGAAAATATTGCTCTTTAAATGTCTTAATTTGAGCATGAAATGTTCATAAAAAATGTATACCAATCCATCGTAACCCCTTGCGCACAGTGATAATGAAACATATGTCTGTTTTTACAGGTTTTTCAAAATGGCTACTTCAAAGGGTGGTGAATTTGAATAAAACCAGTCTAAAATGTCATCTTTTTCTATATTATAACATGTTTTGTAGAAAAAATATTTTTCTTCTTAAATTAAAGGATTTTAGTGTTTGCTGTATCTTCTTCCTTTAAGAGTAGTACGTATATACGTGCGTGCGTGCGTGCGTGCGTGTGTGTGTGTGTGTGTGTATGTGTGTGTGTGTGCGTGTGTGCGTGCGTGTGTGTGTGTGTGTGTGTGGGTGTGTGTGTATGTATGTATAGCACCATATGTCGAGTAATCCACGCACGGTTAAATGTAATATTTCAGGGCTCATTTTTTTGTTATTTTTTTGGTGGAAGGCGAATCAGAATTAATTTCTTCTGTGTTTCGATGCGATTGTGTTTTTTATCGATTTTTAGATTTTTTAGTTTTAGTTTTTCGGCCTTTTGAATACCTTAGAAATAATATCATCGATTTAGTCATAATACGTTCGAAGATATTTTTTTCATTTATGTGAAAGTAGCTTTATAAATAAATAAGTAATTATTTATCTATGATAAAAAAAAATGTTATCTACTGTCCTGAATCATATCTTTTGAGGAAAAAAAAGTTTGATCAATTATATGCAACAGTTGTTGAAGAAAAATTAGCTATCTACCGACATATCTTTTCCGACCCGAAATTTTTGAGGAGCTATTTCCCTTTTCTGTTATACACGGAAACGTCATGTTTTTTTGAAATGGTTATATCTCGGAAATATATCAGGGAAATATATTGAAAATAATTGACATTCAGTAACATAGAGTACAATATTTTTAAAGCCTTTTTATTTTCTATTGCGAAGAAAAAAATCATGTAAGAAAGATCAATTTTCTATGTCAAACGATAACTTGAATAAAACTGCATTATTTTTTTTGAAAATTTCCAGAAAGGTAGGTTTGAACTATCTCTTTCCTGAGTTATCTGCCCAGATCATGAGGACTTTCATTTTTCAAGATATTTGACGTTATGTTACTTGTTAAACTTTTTTTGATCACTTATATCTCGAGAATGGCGTTATCATCTTTTACCAACTGGGGCTTATTCTTTTCATTTCTAAATGCGGATTCGGAATTAGAAAGAAATTTTAAGATTCATCGATTCGATTTTGATTTACAACGGTTTTTCTATTTTACGTTATTATGAAATCATTGAGATAAATTAATTTGGTATATAGAAATAATATGATCGCTTCAAAGTAAATGCATTCGAAATAGAATAAAATGATGTATATTACCCTGCTCAAAAATTTTTATAAGTTATTTTCCTTCATTTGATATGCACTAAATCGTAATTTTATTTCAGCGATATGTTGGAAACATATTTTGAACAATATTTATAAATAAATTAAGATGGAAAGGTAGCTTTCCACTATCTCTTAACAGTCTTGGCTAATCTATCTGACAGGAATATGAAATCTTTTATTTTTCTTGATGAAAGATTTTTTTGTTTCTTGGTGAAATGAAATATTTTTCATTTGTCACTTATTTCTTGGGTATTAAGCGGTAATTTTTGTCTATTCAAAGCTGATTTTTGCATCCTCAAAGACGAAGCTTTGTGATGGTAAAAAAAAACTTTTGCTGATACAATGTTACACGGAGAGAATTTTCTAATAAAAATTATGACGAAATTCGCAGTAAAAATTACCGTGAATAACTATAAAGCTGGGACACTCTAACTTTCCGGCAATTTTTATTGATATTTACGATAAATTTTACCGTACCGAAGGGTAAAATTTGCCGGCCGCAGAGTAAAAGTTCCCTGTACGAATCTTAGAGAAAACCAAAATTTGTGGTAAAATTTGTATGAAATATGTTTCAAAAATCTGGATTTTCTTCCAATTGTTGTAGCAGTATCATTAATACTTAAATAAGTACAATATACACATTTATATTTGAGTTAACCTAAAATGTGTACACGCTCAGTTGTTTCCTTTATCAGCTGTCTTCTTTTTCTCAAATCAGGCAAATTTTACCATTCAGTGCGGTAAAATTTATAGTCTGTGCAGTAAAATTTGTAGTCAATGAGGTAAAGTTTTGAGTAAAATATCAGTAAAAAGTGCCAGAAAGAAGGACTGTCCCAGCTTTATAGTTATTTATGGTAATTTGTAACCTGAATTTCGTTATAATTTTTATTAGAAAATTCTCTCTGTGTAGAAACATGTTTTGAAACATTAGGAATCAAAATACACTATTTTTAGAAAATGTCTTTATATGTGTGCGTGTATGTGTGCATGTGTGTGTGCGTGTGTGTGTGTGTTGTGTGTGTATGTGTGTGCGTGCGTGTTCGCGCGTGTGTGTGTGTGTGCGTGCGTGTTCGCGCGTGAGAAAGTGGAAGAAGTTTACTCTGTACATTCACGGTCAAAATTAATGTTTTAGGGATCAATGATTATGTTTTTTTGAAAGGAAGGGAACTGTAATAAAAATTTTCTTTGTTTTTTCAATTTTTGATTTTTAATTTTTAGGTCTATTTGGTATATTTGAAATAAAATCATCGATTCAATTTTCTTTCATTCATTTCATTTGGAAGAGCATAAAATTGCCTATCTTTTTCGACCCAAAATTTTAAATAAGCTACATTTTCTTTTTCCTGTTATAGACGAAAACGTCGTGTTTTGTTTAAATAGTGATATCTGGGAAATATAACATGGAAATTTTTTTTTTAAATTTTAGGTGATTAGGAATATGGATAAGAATATTTTGTAAATTTTCAAGCATTCATCCTTATCCTATTTGGAGAAAAAAATAATGTTCTAAGAAAATCGTCTTTTTTTGCGAAGGATAACGTAATTAAAACGTTATTATTTATTCTGAAAAATTCCAGAAAGCTTGCTTTTTACTATCTCTTGAGCCTTTTAGAAGACTAGATTATAACGACCTTTATATTTCGAGTTATTGAAAGTTATGTTTTCTCTTTATGTCGTTTATATTTCGAGAACGGCGCGGTTACTTTTCAAGCCAGTGCTCATTCTTGTCGTTTTTTAATGAAGATTCTGAATTGAAAAGAAATTTTGATATTCATCTATCCGTCTTTGTTTTACAATGATTTCTTTATTTTACGATATTCTGATATCGATTAGGTAAATTATTTTTGTATTTTAGAAATAATATGATTGTTTCTTTCTTTATTTCTTTGTATTTAATTTCCATCTGTCCCATCTTTTTTGGGACTCCGATATGATACAATGGATATATGTTTTTGTATTTTGCATTTGTATTTTATATACTTGATTGTTGTGTTGTGCCATGTCGGTCGAGCGAAACCCATCACCTGCTTACTAGTGTCTAAGACACTATTGAGGAGTCTGTATGGGCGCATACGTCCTAACTCAAAGCACAATGCGTAGTAGAAAATCTTTTCCCGAGGAAGAACTTGAAGAATAAATTCTGGAGAATTTTCATCGAGAATCGAATCCTAGACTACTTGAGCGTCTTGTATCGGTAGGCAAGCATCTTACCCAGTTAGCCGAGGGGGAGTCTATGATCGCTTCATTTTGCAATTGAAAGAGTATAAAATTACTTATAAACGGTGATATTTCTGTTTTTTTTTTGTATAAATTTTCCATTGATATTTTTAAGTATTCATTGAAAAGGTATTTGAAGATTAATGAAATAATGTATATCAGTATTTTGTATGTTTTATTTCTTATAAATCTGGGTTAAAATGATACGTATGAATGCTTTAATTACATGCTAAACCCGTTGGAGTGAAATAAATCACTCTAATTAGAGTGGATTTTTAACTCTAAATATAGAGTGGAAATCTGTCACTGTTAAGTAGAGAGAAAGCTTACTCTACTTTAGCGTACGTACTTTCCCCATGGACATCGCCAAAAAACTAACCTGTTTTTTATTTTTAAGTTTATAATATTTCAAGCGTGGTTAGATAGACATTTTTCAGTAATAATAGGTTTGTCAAAATAGACAAAATAAAGTTACAGTATCATAACTTTTACGAAACGTTCTTACTCAGTTTGTTAATAATTGATTATATAATATACAAAAAATAAATTTATAAAAAACAACTGAATAATAGCCGATTATTCACTTTCATATAAAATAATCGACTAGCTTTTGTGCTTTGACCTCACCAACCGTCATATTTAAGACTAGCTATACGCTAAACCCGTTAGAGTGACATCCCTGCTAAAAATATGCGATTGAAGTCAATTAAAAATAATTCAAATTTTATTGAATTAAATTTATTTTAATTGATTGAATTGACTACCAGAAAACAAGTCAATTGAAAATGAATTGTGATTAATAAACTTTGATTGTAATTTAGTTCAATCCCTATATTTAGTATTGATTTCTATTTGCGAATTTTTTTTTAAAAAACTATACAAGATTTTTATTTGAAAATTTTTTGGTTTATTATTCAAACATTAAATATGCATTTCTTATTCTTTTTATTACATTATTTTGTTTATGCTAGTGATAAAAAAATGATGAACCATGAACTTTTTTTTTCTTCCTACAATTTTGTATGCAGACTTGTCGTCGTCGTATCTCTCTGAAAAAAAAAAAAAATTTTTTTGTTATTATTAGGTCTAAATCTCGTCGACTAACCTAAATTAAAAGTATAAAAAAATTCCATAGCAAAATGGTGGACTTTTAAAAAAAAACTGTAATTTTTTTTTTATTATTATTGCAAAATTGTGGTTAAATAAATTTTTATTTCAAAAACAAGTAGGTTCATCGACTAGATTATGAAATTACCTTCAAAATGGCGTTTTTTTTGTGATAACTTGAAAACTCGCCGAGAAACTGTGCACACAAAATTGTAGGAAGAAAAAAAAGTTCATGGTTCATCATTTTTTTATCACTAGCATAAACAAAATAATCTAATAAAAAAAATAAGAAATGCATATTTAATGTTTGAATAATAAATCAAAAAATTTTCAAATAAAAATCTTGTATAGTTTTTTAAAAAAAAATTCGCAAATTTTCAATTTATTTTTGCCCATCTATATAGGGATACCCCCTTAATACAGCTTATTCGTATAAGCCCTGAATTAAATTTAATCACGATTGATAAATGAAAATTTTATTGAATTTTGTAGGTTGTGAATACTTTATTTATGAATTGACTTGAATCAATTCCTATGAGTATGGGAAATCAATAGATTTAAATACAGTTTATTCGTATAAGCCGCGAATCAACTTCAATAAACTTTAATAAACACATATTCTATTGAATTCTGTAGGTTGCAAATACCTTTCTCATTAATTGATTTTAATCAATTCCTATAAGTATAGGAAATCAATATAATTTAATGCAGTTTATTCATATTAGGCGGGAATCAATTTAAATTAACTTTGATAAACATACTTGTTATTGAATTGTGTAGTTTGCGAATATCTTTTTTATTAATTGACTTTAGTCAATTTCTATGAGTATAAAAAATGAATAGATTTAAATGCACTTTATCCGTACAAGCCGCAAATGAACTTGATAAACAAACTTTTTATTCCATTCTGTAAATGTGCAAATTATCATGAAACAATTTATGAAATTGTAGGAAGCTACATGCTAATCAATTGTCAGTGGTTTTTTTTACAAATAATTCAAATGTTAATTTATTAGAACAATAAATTATTTTAAATTTAAAATTCAAGATGTCCCCAATTTGGTATTTAAACTGTGAAAGTTTTCATGAATTAGAATAATTAACATTAATAAAAAATGGTACACTTTGAACTTTTTGCACTTATCGTCTACACAATGAATCATTACCTTAATCTACTATAAATAATACTTTTATAAAAGGTTCTCTCGGTTGATATTTAAGAAAGTAATATTAGGTATTAATTAGGTTAATCTCACTCAAAACGGAATTAATTTATCGTAAGCATAAACAAATTATTTCATGCTATTTTCGACAAATCGTACAAATTACATGTGTAATATTTATTTATTTTATTTAAATTATTTAAATTATTACTTATAACTGAACCATTACTTTTTGATAATATACGTATTTTCTATGAAACCACCTTTATTCAATTGGCCTCATATTGATCGTGAAAACTTATAAGCCCCATACAAGGTAATAGGAAAGAATACAAAATTTATTTTTTGATCGGCACTAATTGTGCATTTGATAGAGAATCTAAGCCGACGTATATCTTTTGTGTTTATCTTTTTGAAATTAGAAAAGAAAACTTAATTTGCAAAAGTTATAGTGTATTAAAAATCCTTTGAGTGACGTCACACCATTAAAATATCAAAGGTGCCGACCGGAGTGAGGTCTAAATCTTAATTCTATTTTGTTATATTAAATTCGATTAATACTATGAAATGATAAAAATCAATTGATACCAATTACATTTAATTGACTAAATACGAGGGTAGTTCAATAAGTCTTTAGAATAAAGTATAAAAACAATTTTTTTTGGGTAAATTTTTTTTTATTTTTCAACATAATCTCCTTGGAGCTCTATACACTTGGTCAATCGCTTTTTAAGTTTTTTTAATCCTTCAGAAAAGTGCGTTTTCGGAAGTTCCTCAAAATAAGCACCTACAGAGGCAATGGCGTCTTCGTTGTCCGTAAATCTCTGTCCACCGAGCCATTTTTTCAAGTTTGGAAATAAGAAAAAGTCACTGGGGGCTAAATCTGGTGAATACGGTGGGTGTTCGACCAATTCGAATTTTAGTTCTTCAATTTTAGCCATTGAAACGAAGCATGTGTGAACTCGGGCGTTGTCGTGATGAAAGAGAATTTTTTCTCGCCAAATGTGGTCGTTTTTTTTTAATTTCTTCTTTCAGCTGCTCTAATAATGATGCATAATACTCACCAGTAATTGTTTTACCCTTTTCCAAGTAGTCAATAAGTATAATTCCACGTGCATCCCAAAAAACTGTAGCCATAACCTTACCAGCTGACTTTACGGTCTTTGCCTTCTTTGGAGCTGGTTCGCCTGTGGAAATCCACTGTTTGGATTGTTCCTTTGTCTCAGGAGTGTAGTGGTGTATCCATGTTTCATCCACAGTCACAAATCGACGAAAAAATTCCTCAGGATTCCGACTTATGCGCGCCAAAAGAGCCTCAGAGGCGACCACTGTATTGCGTTTATTCTCAGCTGAGAGCAAACGCGGCACCCATCTTGCCGATAGCTTTTTCATGCCTAATTTTTCATGTAGAATTGAAACAACTGCACCTATAGATATCCTTGTGGCCTCAGCTAACTCACGCACTTTTAATCTTCTATCCTTCAACACCATATCGTGGATTTTATTGATGATTTCGGGAGTAGTTGCTTCTACGGGCCTTCCTGAACGTGGTTCGTCACTTATTGATGTACGACCACGCTTAAATTCATTTACCCAGTTATAAACCGTTGCTAAGGCAGGGGAAGATGTGCCATGTAATGAGTCCAATTCATTTTTTATCTCATATGGAGTTAAACCCTTTAAATGAAAATGTTTAATTACCGCTCTGAACTCGTTTTTTTCCATTTTTCTTAACAAGCAATTTTTTTTTTTCAATTGGTTATAAAAATACGTAAACTCAGAAGATGTGGACTGTGACTGCACCATATATCTAGTCGGGAGTGGTGCTGACTGAAAACAGATGATATGGAGCGATTCGCGCGCCATCTGTTGGTCATTCTAAAGACTTATTGAACTACCCTCGTACCTATTCAAATCAATAGACAATCAAAGAAAATGTATTTCTTTCAATATATTTTTATAAAGATAGATCTAATAGTTTTGAATTGAAATTTAAAGATTATATATATTTCTATTGCACTTTCCAGAATTAAGATTTAGCATCAAATGCAATAAATTTTTTTTATTGACTTTAATCTCATTTTTTAACAGGGATTTCACTCATTCGGAGTAAAGTGCCACGCGAAGAATGAGTGAAATAAATCACTCTAATTAGTGTGGATTTTTCACTCTTAAAAAATAGTGGAATGTTTCACTCTAAAGTAGAGTGGAATATCACTCTATTCTAGAGTGAATACTTCCCCGATAAATATCGATGAAAAACTAACCTACTTTTTACTTTCTAAGTTTATAATATTGCAAGCGTGATACTAGATACACTTTTCCAGCAAAAATAGGTTTACCAAAATACACAAAATAAAGTCGCAGTAGTTTATATAAACAAAAATCATTCTTCTGCATGTTTCATTATATAAATATTTTAAAGTGTTTTTACGTACCTACAGAAACTTCCAAAGAATTCTAAGCTATAATAATAGAAACTTAAAGTATCTTCATATTAAATAATACAATTAAAACAAACTTTCAGATTATTATTTTCTTCTTTTTGACAAATTTTCGGTTTTGGAATTTTTATATAGTTTTTTCAGTATATGACTAAAAATAGTGGTTAAGAACTTAGTAGGATAACAGTTTTAGGAGAAGAATTTTACTAGGTGAGTACTTATCGTAATGGTATCAAGCTAACCTCAAAATATCGTAAAAACACATTTTTCTTAGTAAATTTCGTGGTTACAGTATGTGTTTTTTTGTATTCTATGTTGTAATGATGGTTTTTGCATTATAGAGTGTTACTAACTACTTACTGTAACAGTATCAACCTAATCTAAAAAAATTGCTAAACACTTCTTTGGAAATTTTGAGGTGAAAATATGATTTTTTGGTATTTTCTGTGTTATTATTTTTGAATTTACATCACAGAATGTTACTCATACTAAATAAATACTAAATGTAGTAGTGCCACCCTAACCTCAAAATATTGAGAACCATCTCTTCTTTGAAAATTACGTAGTCAAAATATGTATAAGGTATTTTAGGTATTTTCTGCGTTTATAATTAATGTTTCTGCATCGAAGGATGTTACTAGATGAGAACCAACTGCAATAGTATCAACCTAACCTCAACATATCGCTAAAACACTTATTTATGTTTAAAATTTCATGATCAATATATTATTTCTCCTGCTATTATTCGTGTTGTAACTATTGTATTAGCATGAATCAATTTTACTAGATGAGTTCTAATGGCAATGGTGTATGCATATAATCTCAAAATATCGCAAATCACAATTTTTGTTACTAATTTCGTAGTAACAATATAACCTTTTTGTATTTTAAGTGTTTTAATTATTGATTTTTTAGTTATTTATCGCTACTCACCTATACAGACGCTCACACATATGCACACACACACGCACACACGCACGCACACCCGCAAGCATGCACGCACGCACCCACGCACGAACGAACACACACACGCGCGCCGTCGTCTACACGTACACGCATATTACACACACGATATTTTGAGATTAGGTTGAAAGTATTACGATTGGTCCTCATCTAGTATCATTCTTTGATGCATGAATAGTAACTACACCATGAAAAATACCAAAAAATCATGTTTTGATCCTGGAGTTTGAAACAAAATACAGTACTTTTGCGATATTTTCAGTTTAGGTTGAGACTCTTACAGTTTGTTATCATCTAGTAACATTCTTAAATGCAGAAACAATATTTATAACACAGAAAATATAAAAAATACATATTTTGACCGCGAAAGTTGCAAATTAGACATTGTTTAGCAATATTTTGAGGTTAGGTTGACACTATTAGAATAAGCACTTAGCTAGTAACATATTGTATAATAAAGAGACAATCATTATAATATTGAAAATACAAAAAAATTATATTCCAACTACGAAATTTGCAACAAAAAGAAGCGTGTTTATGATATTTAGTGGCTAGGGTGACACCATTAAGAATGGTACTCTCTAATCATCGTCAAAAGATTCAAGATTATTCATCTGTTTTTTTACCGATTAGCAACTCACATCACAGAACACGTACGAATGCGCGGGATTGAGGCGAACGATGCGACTGTTAGCACCATACTTATTCGCGAGACTTTCGAAATTAATTTTAATTAATGAGGTTAAAAATTGCGATAAATAAAATAAAATTCGTTTGCGTTGTTATTTTACTCTATCTACTAGAGTAAAAATTAGAGAAAATAAATATCAGTTAGTCTAGTAGTTGGAGTGAAAAAATTCACTCCATTAGAGTGAAATTTCACTCTTAAATCGGTTCACTCATTTTTTAGAGAGAAATTTCACTCTACCGGGTTTAGCGTGTACATCACTCACTCGCTCACGCTCGCTCATATAAGTTAAAATTGAAATAGCAGAATAATGATAAAATCTTTGTATGTAATATTATTATTGAGATATAATTAGTATACTATATAGAATATAAATATTGTGTGTTAACAACAAATTATCTAATAATATAAAATACAATGAGCCAAGCGAGTCTATGGCTAAAGATGTTGAACTTGCAATCATGTTTAAATATAAATAGATGATGATAAGATATTATACGATATATTTTCAATCAATACGTGAACTCATGTGCTCGGATGCTTAGTTTCACGCCTGTGTGGATTTGGAAGTGAGTCTAAGAGTTATTTAGATTAATTTTATTATTTTTTGTTTCAAAATAAAATGACTATTTTAGTAATATGATTCATGAATGTTGATGTATGAATTTATACATTAGTTTTATAGTTTAACATTTAGCTGACTACCAAATGAACTATCTATGATTATACATATATCATAATTTTAAGTTGCAACATTTTTATACATTTTAGTTGAAGAGATATATATTCTTTTAAATTATAAATCGCGATTTTGCATCACAAACTTTTACATAATTACTACAATTTTAAATTTTAATTTAAAAGTAATTGTTAAAAATAATTAAAACAGTAATAAATGATATAAATTAAAAAATTAATTATAATAATATTTTAATTATATAAAATATATGTTTATGGACTATGATAGTGATCGTCATATTTTTAAACTCTTGCCTAAAGAGCGCTTTATTATAGAATCATCTCTGTAATGTCGACGAATACTTAAGGTTTATTGAATTTATATTACAATGTGTTGAGCGTCAGCTACGCGATCTCACAGCACGATTTTGCAAGTGTTCTATCGACACATAGAATTATTTATAAATCTAAACTAATTAGTGAGCATGGCAGTACGATGGGAAACGGTATATATTCGAGAGGGGAATAAGTAATACTCAGGGACGCGAATTCTACAGAATATACGGTGGTGAAATACGAGTGTAAATGGAAGACACGCGGCGCGATGCTCGACAAACGCATGCAACGCTAAATTTCCAATATATATATATAGTCGAAAGTCGCAGCGCATGCGCCTGGTGGGGAGGACAGAGGAAAAAAGAGGAGCGTCTACTTGCGGTGACATCACGCTATACGGCACGCAGTCGGCGGTTTGCAGACGGTGTTTTCGGAGCCAGGACGAGGAAGTACGAGGAGGGATACAGCAGTAGGTGTACCTGGGTAACTGTAACGACAAAGAGACACGAAGACTAGAGCTGTAAGTCCCAGGACTGCGTACTTGCAGCAGAAGCAGTGGGACGCGCTTAACCTCGAAGAGGTTATATTTACTCAGCAGCTTGATACGCTGCTCTATTCAACTGCTACTACAGCTATCAGGCGTTTATTCTAATTAATTAATCAAATAAAATAAGACATTTTTATTGTTTTGACTGTTATTAATTTGAGGGATATATTCATATAAATAAATTATATTGTTTTTCCTTGTTTTATAAACAATACGTTACCTCTAATAACCTTCCCTTCCCAGTAACCTTGTTTATCCATAGGTAAGCGTTGTTACTAAGTTGAGTTAAGAGTAGCCCACACTTAACCAGTGTTGTGGCTCCGCTTTTCTGACACGGATTGCGAGCACTTGGCGGCCCTCGCGTCCGCTGAGACCCTTCCCTCTGTCAGCTCAACAAGGTGCAAAGGCTGCCGAACGTAAGGATATATGGACCCAGCGGACCTAATTCTTTCGACCCGTGTTCAGATCGGGGAAGCAGCCCTCGGCGCGCGGGACTGTCCGACCCAGATTATCCAAGTCGGACTAACGCTCGTATTTAGACGGATACACCTGACCGACTTATCCTTCTTTAATTCCTATTTTCTGTTATTGAGTATATAAACAAGTAATAAACATGAAATTAGAAAGTTGAATAAATATAAAACTAGAAAGTTAAATAAGCAACAATTGAAAAATTTGAAAAATTTAAGTTCCGAGTTAATTTAAGAGGACGAAAAACTACCATACAAGGAAAAAGGACACTCTCGGAAAAGTGTAGGACAACCCGTAAGGTCATAGCAAATAAGTTAAAGTGTCTTACCAAGGAAGTTTATAACAAACCATATCTTAGATCGAGCGATATTTCTTTTTGATAAAAATTAAAATATATTAAATTTTGTTCGTTTCTCTACTGAATATATTTTATAATTAAAAATAACTCATACTCTTATATAAAATACACCTTATACCTTGCATAAATAACCATAAAAATAATTTACTCTTACAGTATCTATTCCAACTTTAAGCTCTTTTAATAACCTTACAACCGTACAATATCTACATTTTAGACTTTCATTTTGATCTGCGTAAACTAAAACTACATTTAACGTTTCTTGTGTAAAAATCATACTGAATATTTTTTAGAAAAGTCGAGAATTTACCTATTAAATAATTGTGAATTTATAAATTTGTATCCCTTTTACTAAAACCATCTGTTACGACCTTAATAAATCATAATCTTTACAATGTGTACACCCTTTCAATGTTACAATTCTTCTAATAAATATAAAATTTACCAAACTTTTCTTTTACTCAGCAAATACTTTTTTACATTTGGAATTTTCACATTTTATTGTAACTATTATGCAATAACCATATATTATATATTTTTAATATTGAAGTAAACAATTAAGTATTATCTCTTTATACCTTGGATTGCATTTCGTATACCTATTTTTACCATCAACAACTTATATTACTATATCTAATTTTCAGAATACAATGAGTTACCTAAACATTTTTTTTTGTTATATCCATTTTATTTTTCTTTAAGGGGTAACACCACTCTAGCGGCCCGAAAAAATGCCTAATTTGTACGATTTTTTACAAGAGTAGGAAAGAAGGGATCAAATTTCTTTTTTAAGGGTTTACTATACATATATTGAGGTACAAAAATATATTTTTTTTTACATTTAAATACAAAATGGTTGCTATACAGCGAATCTCGTGAGAAGCTTTTTTCTCAAACCTCCAAACGGGAGAACACTTTTCTCGGAAAGTATGAGACCTGGAACAAAAAACAGAAGAAATTCTTAATCTATATAACGTTAACTTTGTAGAATTGGCGCACTTCTGAAAAAAAGTCGAATTTTCTGGAAAAAAAACGATGTAAATTGTTTATAAAATAAAGTCGAATATTCTGGGAAAAAAACGATGTAAATTGTTTAGAAAAAAAATTTGCTTTCAATCGAAAACTACTGCGTACTTCTTTAGAGAATCTATATGTGAAGCTACAGTAAAAATTTCAATCCAATCCATGCAATAGTTTACGAGTAATCTGTTCTCCCAGTTTGAAAAAGGCTTCTCACGAGATTCGCTGTATAGCCGCCATTTTGTATTTAAATGTAAAAAAAAAATATATTTTTATACCACAATATATGTATAGTAAACCCTCAGAAAAGAAATTTGATCCCTTCTTTCCTACTCTTGCAAAAAATCGTACAAGTTAGGCATTTTTTCGGGCCGCTTTGAGTGGTGTTACAAAACTCTAGAAGTTATAGACCTTTTAGTTCCCTATCCTCGAAGTGTAATCGCAGCAGCTGCAGGCGCTCGAAAACGAAGCGCGCAGCTAAGGAGCAGGTATACAGTTTATTCTCTCTGTGATCATTCTGTTCCGATTTCATGTTTTGAAAAGGTCGTATTTAGTAAGGAGAAGCAGTTGAAGCCTTATATACATGCTATATACGTGTTTATATTTCGAAAAGAAAGAGAAGCGTCAGTTGACCGTTGAACCTTCGTTCGATCGCGTGCCACGCTGTGACTTTATAACAGTGCTCGTGAAATTGTTTCTTTAATTATAAAATGCCGAGAAATTCAAAAGCTTCACGAGAGGAGCGGAGTAACTCAAGAATTTATTTGAGTAGACCGAGAAAAAGGCCTAAACCAATGGACAAATCCGACGATACAGTTACGACTAAGAGCGCGTCATCTAAAAAAATTAACTTGAATACGAGTGACAGTGTAGCAGAAGATACTGAAAAACATTTCAGAATTATTGATTTTTTACAAGTATTTTCTTCAATTTCAAGTGTAGTTAAGTGTGCTGAATGCGATGGAAAAGTTGTGTTTCAATGTTGTAAAAAAGAAGGTCTTGGTTTTTAGATACAAGTGAAGTGCTCCAATTGCAATCCACGCTACATACCGTCGAGTGAAAAAATTGGTCACCGCTACGAGATTAACACTCGATTTGCCTTTACAATGCGTGCATTAGGTTTAGGCCTAGCAGGGTGTAATAAATTCTGCAGCTTAATGGACATTTCAAGTCACTTTTATCCAAAACATCTTACTTAAGTAATATATCCATGATCACAACTTCTGTATAAACTACTGCTGAAAAGTTTCTCCTTTCCGCTGCACAAGAAGAAATAAAAATAACGAAGGAAAATTCAGAATCTGATGTTTTGACCGTTTCGGGAGATGGGACCTGGCAGAAGCAAGGTTTCAGCTCTTTATATGGTGTAACTTCATTGATAGGCTACTGGACTGGCAAGGTAATTGATATTCAAACTAGCAGTTTATATTGTCAACAGTGCAAATTATGGGAAAAAAGTTAAATACGGCTGAGTTTGAAGAATGGCATGAAGAGCATGTAAATAACGGTGAATGCCAAGCCAACCACGCGGGTCCATCAGGAAATATGGAAGTGGGAGCAGTAATAGACATGTTCAGCCGCTCCGAAGAGAAGTATGGAGCAAAGATTGGTAATTATGTTGGAGACGGAGATAGTAAGACGTTCGGTAATTTAGTCAAAGCGCAGCCATATGGTAAAGATTTTGTTATTAGTAAAAACGAGTGCATCGGCGACGTGCAAAAAAGAACGGGGAAACGTTTGCGTGACCTTGTTAAAAATACTGTTGAAGAAACAGTCGTAAAAACAGGAAAAAACGCTGGTAAAAAACGTAGGAGTAGAGTCCTTGGCGGTAAGGGAAAACTCACCGGAAAAATGATCGACAATTTAAGTAGATACTATGGAGCAGCTATAAGACACAATTGCGATTCGGTGCAAAAAATGAAAAATGCCATCTGGGCTACCTACTACCATCAGCAGTCGACAGACGAAAATCCTCATCATGAAAAGTGTCCGAACGGCGAGACTTCGTGGTGTCCTTATAAAAAAGCTTTGGCCACAACGGGGGTAGAAAACTTTAAGCATGCATACTCTCCACTTCCACAAGACGTTATTGAAGCTCTAAAACCAATCTACGAAGAGTTGAGCAAGGACGAACTCTTAGAAAGATGTGTCGGAGGTTGTACCCAAAACGCCAATGAGAGTCTTAACCAGTTGATTTGGAAAGTTGCACCGAAAAAGTTACCTGGTAGCAAACAACTCGTAGAACTGGCATCGTATATAGCTGTAAGTATGTTCAATGAAGGCGCAGGTGCTTTACTTACCTTTTTGTCCGATATGGGTATCAGCGTTGGACCAAGCGCGCACGATTATGCAAGATTGGAAGATAACTGTCGGATAAGTAAGGCAGAGTTTTGCGTAGATTGCAAAAAATAGAAGCTGAGGATAACAATGTTGCAGCAGGAAATGTCCTTTATGGAGCTGGAATCGATGACTCGGTGTAAGTTAAAAAAAAAAGATTTTTTCTGAACTTTTTCATACTTAATAGTACGTATATTACTATATACAGTCTCATACGATATTTTATAGCACAAAAACCTCAAAATCGACAATAAAGTTGGCATTTTGAGGTTAGTGTGCTATAAGAACTTTAAACGCGTTTTTCTCGAAACCACTTTTCCAAAGTCCGTGATCATTGTCATTTCAGAACCGTTTAAGCGATTTAAACCAATTTTGGTATACAGTTTCTAGGTATAATAAACCTCCCCCCAACGGTTCGTATGAAATTTTTTTTGTACATTAAGGGTGTTTTTCACCCCCAAAATGACGAAAATTTTAGTTAAAAATCGCAACTTTTGATTCAAACTGCTATAAAACGTATAAGAATGAAAAAAAAATACATTTGGAAACCGTTGGGGGGAAGATTTAGTGATGTTTTAATTAAATTTTACCGAAATTTTGGTTGCAGGTAATTTTGGCCGAGATACAGTGATCACCGCAAATCATCTTTTTCAAAAGGCGTTTTGGGAAATGCTCCGTCACCGGATTTGAGAATGTTGTTGAAATGATGCTTAAAAGTGTACAAAAGGTTCGAATAAATTTGGTCAACCCAGTTCTCTAAAAAAAATTCGCAAAAAAAAGTGTTTTTTTTTACCATGAAAACCCTACCCTCCCCTTAAAATAATACAATTCAATGTAATTAATATACTAATATCATTATTTTTGTTACAGGTTTATCGACTGAAATAACGCCACTAATAACTGATTTTTCTTCACAGGAACATAATACGATTTTATTACTCCAGTACTCGATCATTTTTACTTTTTGAAGCACTAAACAAACAATAAAATACATTAGTTTTCTTAACAGTTTCATAATTATATTAGGTCATTTAATTTTACAGTCGAATACTGGAGGAGGAGATTTTCACTAAATTAAATTCTACTAAGTCACTGTGCCAAATGTTAAGGTCATGTACACATTTCAGCTGAAATTCTTAAAATTTAAAGTTATATAAAATGAATTTTATTAATTAAGATTTTGACAAATTTACAACAACCTATTATAAAAGGTCTAAAAAAATAAAATAAAGCTTAACTGGGCTCAAAAAATAAAAGCTATAATTGGGGTTGATACATCAAATACACGCCGCTTGGAAATTTATGTTACAATATATAAATTATGATAGATATAAATCAATGATATAAATATAAATTAGTATTAATTACCAATCGCTTTATATATATAAAAAGAAATTAAAAAATTTTTTTTTTAAAAATAACAAAGTACAAAACAATATAGCAAAGGTCTTTATTGAACTCAATTTAAATTCCGTCTTTATGGACAAATTTTTTTTTTATTTCACATTGTTTTAATTTTCATGATATGTATATAGATATTAAAAATCATAATCTTCAGAACAGCTTATATTAATAAATTACATTTAATAAAAATCAAAACGAATATAACGAATACAACATATATATGCAATATATCTTCTGAAGTTAAATATATTTAAAATTATGCTTTTGAAAACTTATACGGTGTCGGTACTAACTAACTATTGAAGGCACAAGAGAAAATATAAAAATATATTATTATTTAATTTTAAATAATCCGTTAGCATATTCAATCACTCTTAACATGACTTATGATACGCTTGATACCTACTGCAAACACTTCGGGTCGAAGTGTAATTTAACCTAGGAAGGATATGCATTGCATTCATTTACGGTATATAGATTCATAAAACATTACCATCATTTTATAAAAAGCTTGAAATTGAATACAAATAAAAAAAACAATTGTTTAGATTTAAATAAATGAATGAAAAATATATTGTCCTTTTTACTACAAAATGACAAAGAACAATATATGACCTTCAAACCGATATAAATGGAATATATGTTCGCAGTAACCTGTACACAATAAATGAGTGCACCTGATGTGCAAATCTGCACTCTCTAAAATCTAAAAAATTTTCTTTATACATTTAAAAATACAGTCAATTTATGTAAGAAACAAACTATAATACTGCGCCAATAAGTTTTTATGTACAGTAGGATTATAAATCGAATCAATAATTGTATCGAAACAGTCAAATAACTAATGTTTTAATACAAAAGAAAATATATTGCCAAAGTTGATGATTTCTATTAATAACACGTTTACATTAAAACTTAGAAAAAAAATCTGTTTAAATAATAAATGCGCTGACTTACGGGAATGTAATAAATCTAATACAAATCAATTTTATATCACTCAGATATCGATATAACTTATGTAAAGGAAAGTGAACCCTTTCAACCTAAGAGAATCATTTTACGACAATATACGTATACGTATTACATTTCAATTGTTTTAGTTATATATATATTTTTTTTATATTTTCCTATAAACTCTTTTACGTTCGAAGCTATTACTTTTCTAAATATTTCCGCCAATTAATCTAGAAAATTATTAACCTTATCTTACATTCCTATTCGTTATACTAAGGTTCTGCCTTTATTATTCCATACTGTTAAAAATGTAACTTTCACGTTCCCGAATAAGCAAGATGACTAAAATAAAAATATTATACGATAGTTCAAGAGTATTTATAAAAAAGCAATTTTTATCAATTACTATTTATCTCCATCGAAATTCATATTATCAATAATGTTGCGTCAACAACCACAACTATACACCAAACTTTACAACTATCCAGTTAACGTACCCGACTCAATGACTACGAATAAATCATAGATACAAAAGAAGCATAGAAATGCTACGTTATCGAAAGAAGAATTTTATTATTACATTTTTTTAATTTTCTTTTTTAATTTTTATTATTTTATTTTTATCTTCAATGAAATTTTCGTATTACAACAAGCTTCATAATTTCTAATAGCTTATAAATGTTCCATCTCCTACAACTGATCCTAAGAATCCATTTCTATAATAATAACTCACAAAGCAAGAAGATAAGAGCTTATTAACTCAGTCGACATGGAGAAAAAATGAAGAATTTTATCGACTGATGAAAAAGGACGACTTCCACTAAACCCAAGGTTTGTGGACTTCAATATTCAACTACTCATTCCACCCAAAATGGATAAAACTTATTGGAGAACTCCAAATCGTTGACTTAACTGCAGTAGGTCAGATATTTGGGATCTTCAGAAAAACACTCTGTACTCTAATGCACGAGGGAGAGAAATGTACAACAAAGAAAATTGTACGATTAATCTTGTAAGAAAATATCAAAGTTTGACCATAACAACTATCATCAATTTAATCGGATCACGAGATTCGCTAGAAAATAATACTTTTACGAGAAAAGGACAACATTACGTAAGCCCTCATCTTCAAATTATCTGACTTTATATTTTGAAAGTCTCTACTTGAACAACAGCTGCATCAACTAACAGAAATACGATAAAAATACCCTATTCCTGAACCTTTTATAATTCTCTGAAACCTCCTAAAAATGCTTAATACCTCTTCTAAAACCCAAAGTACGAAATCCTAACCATTTAGAAGCTATCTTAGAGACTATGAAGTTATTTTTTATGATAATTATAAAAATGTTTTTAATTATGATACATTTGTACAACATAAAGCGATTAATGAAATTCTTGATTCAGACAAAAAATAACTAGGATATCAGAAACTTCACTACTCATACGAAACGACTACAAGATCTGGGTTACCATAAAGAAGAAGTCCTTGAGAAGTATCACCAAGGAAAAGATTCAAACAGTCCATTAGACCCAAAGAATAGTCCGTGACCATTACCAACGCATCTCTCGCAGCGAAGCACAACTACGCTCCCGTCTGCGAGGTGAATACCCGCAATTAAATCACGCAATGCACATCCGTTTCTGAATTTGTTAGAGAATCATAGAACATCAGGTTAACCAACAGCAAATAACCCCCGAACAGACATCGCCTAAATTCATCGAAAACCTGGAACCCTGCAAACTAGCCCATAATAATACCTACAACCAAGAATCTTCTTCTACAGTCGACTATTTACACATGAATACGCCGAGTATTATATAGGTAAACTACTGTAACAATGTATTAAAGGCAAAACTTTCATTATAACTATTTAACTCTGTAAGCATTTCAACTTAACATTGTTACTTTATGAATTCTCAACATTCTTAAAATTAACTTCATATGCTACAAAATTACGTTACAAAAATATTTTCTATATAGTTGACAATTTAATTTTAACAATAAAACCCGGAATATGATAGTTTCTCTCGCTGAATCTATAAAACAATAGCAATATTTATTTTGCTTTTGAAAATATTGGTTAGTAGACAAACAATACATTGATTTTTTGTAACGTGCGATATTTTAGAAATTATACCGTCGATTAAATATATAATGTGTGAAATTTCGAAAGTGAACATAACCAAATTTTACAGAACAACACTCCTGATTGTAAATAATTTTTACGCCAATCAAAGATAACATTCCTCCAAAGGCATCGCGTAAATTCATCGAGGACGATGAACACTTCGACAAGGGAGGTGTAACGAAATTACTTAATTCCTTTTTTTAATTCTTTTATTTCGGCGAAGCCTTTTGAGAAATATAATCCCCATCGAATAATATTATTCACCTAGGCAACATTCCAAAATGCTTGTCTCGCAGAATAATGTCTCCGAAAATTAGTTTTCTAACGCGCTATCTTTAAAACATGATAAGCGAACCGCACGTGCGCGTCCTTCACCGAAAATCTGCTTAAATGTATTTTCTCCAAAATGTAGCAACATTGTGCAATGATTGCATCAGTATTTACCCAGCCAGCTGATAACGCTCGATAATTCAATGGTATTGAACATTCTGTATACTTCTAACAAAATCTCAGGCCGTCGCGGGCCAGCCTCCTGCATGAGTTCAGATGCCCGCCACATCGCCGCGAAAGTCGCGATACGTATATATATATATATATATATAGACTCAGTTTTACTCTCAATCGCTTACTGCGCGGAAGCTCTCAATTTTCCATTATAATAAGTTATAAGTATTGTATGCCATCGTGGGCACAACGTGTATAATTATAAAAATAAATTCTTATAAAAGGTGTATTCTAAAACATTATTTTCTTGTATGATAAAATCTTACCATCTATAAAAATTGTTCATATCATATAATAATTATTATAACATATTCCGTCACTGCTCTTCAATAATTCGTTTCTGCTCTCCAATCAACAAGGTAAGAACTATTATACCTAAAGTCTAATATTATTCACGTTTTCCCGCCAGAGCATAGCTCTAGCAGTCCCTATTTACGCGCATCTACTCTTTTAGTTGCCAAGCTATAAAATAATAAAAGCTTACCCGTGCACCTTATAACATAATATCCATTTTCTTGTCGTCAGGATTTAAACAATCCTAAACTAATCTCGATTTGCGCGTCCTCCTCCTTTCAAGCCTGCCACGCTCGATTACTTCATCCGCCCGTACAACCGCTCGGTACGCGACGGATAAAGCCGTGATTAACCGGGAAACATTAAACTAATAAAATTCTATTTCTTTAAATAAATAAAGTCCGGACGTCACACACACGACGAAATAATATAGAAATGCTACAAAAAACATTAAAAATATGGTCAGAAGCCACAAATGAACTTCAGAAGCTATATTTAGACCAAATACAAAACGTAATAAAACCATAAAAAATGCTAGCATAATATTTTTTTTGCAGGAAAATAATGACTATAAAACAGAACAAAATTAAAAGCAAAAAACAAATAGAAAATTATAACTCCTTCGAAATAATTCAGATATAGTTAAATAAATGCAAGAAATACATCAGAAACCACAAAACAGAGAGACAAAAAGAGTTTAAAACCATAAAAACGTAATAAATATGTTAGCCACATACGTCTTTTTGTAATAAATTAACACAACATAATAAAAGATAATAAATTGCAACACAAAAACAATTCAAAATTACGAAAGCGCTAAAAACTTGATGAAAAATTGAAATTTATTATTATTTGCAATATTAATATAATGTAGATGTATGTGCTAATTTTATCAAATACAATATTATATATTATTCATTACAATGTAAAATATAGTTTACAAAAAATATTAGGGTTATCTTAACATAATTAAATGAATGTAAATAAGTTACCACTGTATAGGTAATGCAAGATACACACTCATTATATTTAGATCTTAATTAAAAATTGTAGACAAAGCAGAATTACTTGTAAAAGTCTTTTATTGTATGTTTATTATTTGCATTTAACTCATCAAATAAAACCATGTGTTATGCATAGCTAAAAGAGAAAACCAGAGTTTTAGTCTACTCGAACTCAAATAGATGTAAGGCATATATGTCCATATATGATCATATATGATATATAATTGTGTATAATTATATATAAGTAGTTATATATAACTATATATAACTTTTGCCTCCATATAATCATGCACAATAGATTTTGAGTAAGTGAATGAAGCACGTCTCAAAATGTGCAACTCCCCATTCGCCCTATATGCATAAAAAGGGCCTTATATGCACTTGTCAAAAATAATACGATGTATAACAAAAGGGGGAGGGCAATTCCTAGCGAGGGCGTCCTCGACTCCGACTCGTGCTAAACTCATCTCACCCTCGCTAGAAATGGCCCAGTTCCCTCTCTAGTTAGTCCCTACCTAGTAGAAGTATGATAGAGCAGTGCTAACGGTGATGCTAAAGCCACCAGTCACCGACAAATACAAGGAACCACTTTTCTCATTTTATTTTCAATTTTAAGTAAATATCTCCATGAAACGTTATTGTCGTACTAAAAAACAACAATTTCCCAGACAGATATTTTCTCAAAATAAAAAATTGAATGAAAAAAGTGGTTCCCCGTATTGAACGGTAACAAGAGGGTTCAGCATCAAATGAAATATATAATCATTATAATATTTTTAAGACCTTGCCAAAGGATAATAATTAAATCAAAGTTAAAAGAATTCTAGAACAGTTGACTACTTTCACATTTATAATAATTCGGAGATACAATCGATAGGTGTCTGATTTTACAAATTTCACGTCTTTTTTCTATCTGAAATGATTTTCTTTTTTCAATTCGACGCCAACTCTTACGAAGAATAACAGATTTGAAAACTTAAGACGAAGACTAGCCGAATTCACGAGTTCGTACGAAGACTAACCGAATTCACCAGCTCGCGTCGAAGATTAACGGATTTCGCAACTTCTCGATGAAGACTAGCCGAATCGACAATTCAGATTTTGCATGAAAAAATCCATTAGGTCCATAACGTAAAATATAAAAAAATAAAGGACACGTATTTTTTATTTTTCTAAATACATGCAAATTAAGGATGGGCCCCAGTCGAGAATTTATTTTCTGTTTATTAATACGAGGGTAGTTCAATAAGTCTTTAGAATGACCAACAGATGGCGCGCGAATCGCTCCAAATCATCTGTTTTCAGTCAGCACCACTCCCGACTAGATATATGGTGCAGTCACAGTCCACATCTTCTGAGTTTACGTGTTTTTATAACCAATTGAAAAAAAAAATTGCTTGTTAAGAAAAATGGAAAAAAACGAGTTCAGAGCGGTAATTAAACATTTTCATTTAAAGGGTTTAACTCCATATGAGATAAAAAATGAATTGGACTCAGTTCATGGCACATCTGCCCCTGCCTTAGCAACGGTTTATAACTGGGTAAATGAATTTAAGCGTGGTCGTACATCAATAAGTGACGAACCACGTTCAGGAAGGCCCGTAGAAGCAACTACTCCCGAAATCATCAATAAAATGCACGATATGGTGTTGAAGGATAGAAGATTAAAAGTGCGTGAGTTAGCTGAGGCCACAAGGATATCTATAGGTGCAGTTGTTTCAATTCTACATGAAAAATTAGGCATGAAAAAGCTATCGGCAAGATGGGTGCCGCGTTTGCTCTCAGCTGAGAATAAACGCAATAGAGTGGTCGCCTCTGAGGCTCTTTTGGCGCGCATAAGTCGGAATCCTGAGGAATTTTTTCGTCGATTTGTGACTGTGGATGAAACATGGATACACCACTACACTCCTGAGACAAAGGAACAATCCAAACAGTGGATTTCCACAGGCGAACCAGCTCCAAAGAAGGCAAAGACCGTAAAGTCAGCTGGTAAGGTTATGGCTACAGTTTTTTGGGATGCACGTGGAATTATACTTATTGACTACTTGGAAAAGGGTAAAACAATTACTGGTGAGTATTATGCATCGTTATTAGAGCAGCTGAAAGAAGAAATTAAAAAAAAACGACCACATTTGGCGAGAAAAAAATTCTCTTTCATCACGACAACGCCCGAGTTCACACATGCTTCGTTTCAATGGCTAAAATTGAAGAACTAAAATTCGAATTGGTCGAACACCCACCGTATTCACCAGATTTAGCCCCCAGTGACTTTTTCTTATTTCCAAACTTGAAAAAATGGCTCGGTGGACAGAGATTTACGGACAACGAAGACGTCATTGCCTCTGTAAGTGCTTATTTTGAGGAACTTCCGAAAACGCACTTTTCTGAAGGATTAAAAAAACTTAAAAATCGATTGACCAGGTGTATAGAGCTCCAAGGAGATTATGTTGAAAAATAAAAAAAATTTACCCAAAAAAATTGTTTTTATACTTTATTCTAAAGACTTATTGAACTACCCTCGTACTAAACTTTTTGGAAATTTAGCAGCATATATTATATTCAAAACCTAAGGAAATGAGCCCAGAAAGACCTCAAAAGTCCCATTAAAAGCTGAGATATACCTCAACATTAGCTAAAAATGGGCAAAAAAATGAAGATTTTCAAAATAGTCCAGGCGATAAAGGATTGTTGGATGTTTAAAGAAAGTTCTAGAAATATTATTAAATTGATCAAAAAATTTTACCGTAAATCCCTTGCAGTGAATTTTTGTGATATGATCATAATGTTATGATGTGATCATAATGCATTATTTTGTAGAAAATTTTCTGAATTTTTCATAAAAAATGATTCTAAAACCTTTTAATGCCCCTTTCGATTAAATAAACTCATTTTAAAACTAAAAATCCTGAAAAAGTGGGTTTGATCACTCAAACCATTACACCAAAAAACATGAAGATAGCTTTTTCAAGTACAAAAGTAACTGCCACAGTCGCAAAAAGGCAAAAGTGCAATATTTATATAAAAAAATCAAAATAATATCAAATATTGTTAAATAAATTATTAAAATAACAATTTTAGCAATAAAGTAATATATAGCTTCAAACAACTTTCAATATAATAGCTTAATAAAAATAAAAAAATTCACGACTATTTTTACGTGCTAAAAGGAACATTTTTGCCAAAAAAATATTCTTTTTTCGCTGTTCAAGATTTGCCAGAGAATTATCCATATATATTGTAACGAGCCGCGTATAATTCGCGAATGGGAAGACGCGAAAGGGGCATGAGACGCCATCTCATGCCCGCACGCGGCAACAGGTGGGAAGACGAGCGCGAGAAGGAGCGGGGGGCCACGGCGGCGGAGACGAAGACCACTACCGCTCGACTCCTCACGCCGTGTGCCTCGCCGCTGAAAAAGAACGCTCCGACGCCATATTGGGGAAGACGCCGCGGAGGACGCGGACGATCACCTTTTTCGGTGATACGACGAAGGACGTCGCGAGAGAGAGGATCACAGAGCCTCGCAAAACCGTAGCAACGAGCAACACCGTCGGCGACGCGTCCCCATCGTAACGACGAACTCTAGTGATAGACGTAAGGGCTAGCCGCGGTGACCGCGAACGATTACAGGGCCACGCTACGAATAGCATGCCGTGCCCATAAGACGAAAGGGGCTCTGTGCAGCCCACGGGACAGAGGGAACGCGCGCGTTCGTAACCCTCTGCGAATCCAACGGCGTGTTCAACGACGGTCGTGTTGAACACGCAAGCGACGCTCAACCTACGCGATTTTATTTTGTTATTGTTGACTTGTTTTATATGTAAAGTAAATGTAAATTGTTAATTTATTAGCCTTTTCAGAATATAGCTTAATTTATTGTTATCAAATCAGTGTGCCTTAATAAACCCACACCCGCCTGCTCCTCGCAACGAGTTAGGCCAAAAATAAGACGACATTGCTGTGCGTATACAGCGGCATTTAGTCTTCGTGTTTTCATGCTCCTTACAGGTCGCGAAAACCAAGTGCGTCGATGAAACTCCGCACGAAGCCGAATCCTCGTGAATTCAGCGTATCCACGGGAAGAACCTGCACAGCTTTACCGGAGTAGGCTACAGCGGCGGTCCGCCGCGAGCCACCTCGAAGGTAAGAGCTGCGGCAAGTCGCGCACAGGCGTTGCATGTGGCGCATGCCTGCAGGACGCTGGCTTGGTCGATTAATTAATATAATTAATGATTAAGCACCCCGTTATAATGTATATATATATATATATATATATATATATATATATATATATATATATATATATATATATATATATATATATATATATATATATAGAATTATGGGCATATTTAGCTCCGAACAACTTTAAACATATGAGCTTAAACAAATCTGAAATAATTTACATGCACTCTATATACTAGAAGGAACATTTTTTTCTTAAATTAAAAAAATGTTCTAGTATTCGATTTCTGCGAGAATTATCCATTTATACATAAAAATATAGGTTACTTTCTGGAAAATCGGGAATATGCATATATATATGGGATATTCCACGTCAAGTCAGCAGACTAAAATTTTTTTATCTCAGAAAGAACGGTAATATTGTTGCAAATAATCAACAAAATATACAAAAAAAAATTTAGACCTTAAGGTTAAAAGTTTAAAAAGTTATGTAGGCACATAAAAATTGAATTTTTTAATTGTTTTCGTAACTTCTAACTTTGATGTATTTTTTATTTGAAATTATTGCACTTTAAAGAAATAAATGTAAGAGTATCTTTTTTCGCAAATTTAGTGAAGTATGTGTTACTATTTTAAAAAAATCTAATAACATTATTTAGGATTAGCTAAGAAAGTGTACATCTACATTAACACTTAAGTGCGTTCGTGACATAACCAAATTAGCCAAATAAGGTTTCAAATTGTTCCTTGAACCGATACGTATAAAATGAGCCGTGTTTGATAATAGTCCAAATTACTATGAAAAGTTGTGCTACTTACAAAAAGATAAAATAATGAAAATAATCAACATAATGCATTATGATCGTACCATAACATTATAATCATATCGCAAACATTCACTGCGAGGGATTTACAGTAAAATTTTTTGAACAATTTAATAATATTTCTAGAACTTTCTTTAAAGATCCAACAATCCTTTATCGCCTGGACTATTTTGAAAATCTTCATTTTTTGCCCATTTTTAGCGAATGTTGAGGTATATCTCAGCTTTTAATGGGACTTTTGAGGTCTTTATGGGCTCATTTCCTTAGGTTTTGAATATAATATATGCTGCTAAATTTCCAAAAGGTTTAGTATTAATAAACAGAAAATAGATTTTTGACTGGGCCCCATCCTTAATTTGCATGTATTTAGAAAAAGAAAAAATACGTGTCCTTTATTTTTTTATATTTTACATTATGGACCTAATGGATTTTTTCATGCAAAATCTAATTTGGTCGATTCGGTTAGTCTTCGTCGAGAAGTTGCGAAATCCGTTAATCTTCGACGCGAACTGGTGAATTCGGTTAGTCTTCGTCTTAAGTTTTCAAATCTGTTATTCTTCGTATGAGTTAGCGTCGACGTGAAAAAAGAAAATCATTTCAGATAGAAGAATAAACGTGAAATTTGTAAAATCAAGCACCTATCGATTATATTTCCGAATTATTATAAACGTCAAAACAGTCAACATTTATATAAGTTTCTTTTAACTTTGTATTACTTATTATCCTTTTGCAAGATCTTAAATACATTGTAATGATTATATCTTCCATATATTTTAAATATATCTGCTCCATCATACTTCAAGCAAGTGTGTTATATTATACCTCGACACTTTAAAAAACCGCGATTATCGAGGTGTTTTGTACTACTTAAGTGCTACTTAACTATAATATAGTATTATAATATCGAAATCCAGTAGTTACGTAGAGTAATAGTCATTAGATATTTAGTAAATAGATGTAATTTGATTATTTTTTAAACATCGTTTCTCGTGGATTTAGGAGTATATTTCACTTCATAAATATGTATGAATAATGTTCATAATGTTTATCACTAATATACTATTAAGTAAGAAAACATATTGTCTTCAACTTAACTTTCGTTTCATTCCTATACCAAATTAGATAGTACGTCCAATAATATGCATATAATAGGAAAGTTACATTAAATATTTTTCAAACACAGATTAAATAATTTTAATTTGTTTACTACTCTCAGAGACATTATTTTGTTCGTTATTAATTTTGAACTATAGTGCGCTATTACCAATGGTCAGCGCAGTTTATTTTGAAAACAATATTGCTTTTTACATCATTGCTGATTTTATCCTTGCCGAATTTTATTAGAGAGTTTAACTAGTTCTCTGATTTGAAAATTCTATATATATCATATTTTGTTAGTATTCTCTGTATGTCCTGGGATAGGTTTTTGATATATGGGATGACAACTTTCATTTCTTTACTGAATTGTCTATTTCGGGCTACTATTTCTAGTCTTCTGGATTCTTTTTCTTGAGATTTAATTTTACTAATTCTATGGGTGGGATAGATTGGTGTAAAATGAGACACGGGGTATAATGAGACAGTTGCAATAACTAGTGTCCGAAGTGGCACTACTTTTCTGGTTGTTATTTAATGTATTCTTATAGATATTACGAAGTAATTTATTCCTTATGTTTAACGTATAGCCTGAAACTTGCGTCCAAAATGAATAACGAAGTAAATGAAGCGAATTTTAGGGCTATTTTCTAATATATGAAATCAGATTTTTCCATATCAGTTAGCAATTATATATGTTTTATTTATTGTCAAAGTCAGTATAGACTGTCTTTTTAGCTTATTCTTTAACTTTATTTTCCTTTTTGAAAAATTTAATTTGATTGAGCTTAAACGAAGTTATAGTACAAACAGTAAGTATATATCTCGTTATACCCCAACGTTTTTAGAAAATTCGTTATTTTGGGGTAAAAAGTAAATTACAGATTATTATTACAATACAGCATGTAATTCAAAAATTAATACATGTTAGTATTCTTTGGATAGTTAAAAAGTCATGCTATACTGATTGTTTTTAAATAATGCGCTTATAAAAATACTGGAGTCTATTTCATTTCACTGTCTCATTATACCCCAGTCTACTCTAATATTTTTAGCTATACATTTTTGAGGAGTCATTTTTTAATAATATGTTTTTATTTTAATCAAGTTTGAAGCTTGAATTTTTGTATGTGAAAGCATGATACTACGATCGATTAACATGAAAATTATTCCTCTTTTCTGTATTAAAGGATTGTGGGAAATAAAGTTTAAATATTTATTATTAGCTGTTGACTTTTGGTACCAATATGTGATTATTTTATTCGTTTCATTTATTATACTAATGTCTACAAATAGGACTTTATTATCCCTTTCATGTTCAATTGTGGTTTTTAAATTCGCATTATAATTATTAAAGATTTTTAATACTCGTACGTTATCGGCTTCGTTTTCTGGAATGTATTATCCATGAATCTAAGAAAGAAAGGAGGAACAAATTTTAGTTTAGATATGTAATCTGTTTTCAAATTTTCTAATACTATGTTGGTTATAATAGGCGAGATTAGTGACCCGATAGATATCCCGATTATTTGTTTGTAGTAATTATTATTAAATAATTAAGTTTATTCATAAATCCCTCTAGCAATTTTTTTCTATTTGGACTTGAAATTATCGTGAGCCGTCATCTATAGAAATGACATTTGAAAAACTTCGAAAGGTGCAAGCACATTTTATGTAAACCTTATTGAAGCCTGCCGTGATGTATGGACCAGTAATAGTTTTTTTCTGTTGAATATTCAATTGATTTTTAAACGAGTAAATTCTTCAAAACATCTATTTCTACATATGTATGCTTTTGAACTGATAGAGCTTGGACCAAGTTTTCAATTGTAATTTTTAAGAAAGCTGTTCTGTTTAAGCCGTTAGGAAGGAATGTATGCTTTAATGCCCATCTATTTTTTAATTAAACTTATATATTTAATGATGTTCTGTGTAAAAAAATATGTCTGGGACAAGTCTGGCAAATGTTGGCTCAGAAAGTATTGCAAAAGTCTTGCGACGGAGATGATCCTAGACTTTTGACAAGAAATGCAAAATAAAAGCAAGCGTTCCGTGAAATCTGCAGTAACCTAAATCATTGTTTCTTTTGTTACAAATATTTAAATTTAGAAGATTGCAAAATTTTAAAAAATGTTTCCACGGTTTAAACGAAATCTATAATTTTTTACGATTCCGGTCGATATTAACAATAAGTGTAGTGTATCCTAATTAATTGTATGTAAAAATAAGTTTTCTCGACATAATTCAATAAAAATCTGGCATATAGTCTGGCTTATAGTCTGGGATCGTCTCCGTAGCCAGATTTTTGCAAGACTTTCTGAGCCAGACTTTTTTCAGACTTGTCCCAGACTTATTTTTTGACACGGGATTGGGAATCATGAACTGATACAAAAAACTCAATTCTCTTGTAACAAGAAAATATTGAAATTTCGGAACTCTAAGCTTACGCTCGTTAAAATAGGTTCATTAGAAAGATTATTTCTTCTACTTTTTATTCGTATTTTATTATTTCTTACAAATCCATACCCGTGCTCCACTACGAAGTTCTACGTACCCCGCCAACGGGACACACGGAGAGAAAAGATGTTATAATTCAAGTACAAATTTTATTGTGTACGAGTTCTTGAATGTTAAGGTGTCACCAATATCCCGCTACCACCTACTTTATTTATAATTCGTACTTCATAGTTTTGTAATTCTTTTTATCTACTTCATAAAAAAGGTATTAATAAACTCAATTAAAAAATACTATTTTAACATGCAATATATACTAAAAGTTGATACTGCATACGGGGATAATTGTTAAATATTATTTTTAAACATGAAAAGCATAGAGTGGGTAATTAGGATTGGATTATCGATCGAGCCTTTAATGAATAGTGATAAATCAAGGAAAAAGACGAGCCATCGAGTATCTGGGTGAGGTCGGATAAACCGCGAGGCTGTCGGCCTCTTCCGAACAATTGATCACGCATAGGGGAAGAAAAGAAACGAGCGAGAACGATCGGCAGCAGCGGCTGTCGGGGATGCAGAGAAATACAGCAAGAGAGCGAGACAGAAAATGCTAATTAATTGCATAGTGGAATCGAAAGACACGCACAATTAAAATTAATTATCGAGCAGGATGATGGAGCAGGCAAAGCCATATTAAAACAGACTCGCTGGAGGAGTTTTGTCACGTGTGACGTTGCGGCGATTGGTCTTCGATCTCAATGAAAAGCGCGTTAGCCTGTACGGAATATTAAACGCCGGCCGACGTTCATTCATAACAGTACTACTGATGCTACCAAGTGCATTTGCGAATAAAAGATCGGTATCTTACTCTTGGCCTCCAAAAAATTTTTCATTTTTCCCTCTCTCTCTTTCGAGCATTGCATCTAAACTCAGTGAAGAACGAATAGAAATAAGAATTCAAAACAGATTAAAAATAGCTAGGGAAGTGCGCCTTTGGCGAAAGGTAGAATCTTCAGCCACGTCCCGCGGTCACTCATCCTGAAATTCGTGTCGACGAAGAGGTACAGCCCAGCGGAAGAACCCGGAAAATTATTTACTACTTGCAATTTATTCAACCTAATAACGGACTTTCTAACATTTTTACACTCTAATTCAGATCTATATACGTGCTTCTATTTTAAATCATTTTTGAGTACGGGTGCCGGCCTGAGTTAAAATAAACTTTATTAATGAGTCGATAACTAGTTGTGTCCGCGGATTATATAGGACGAAACTTTATAGTTTTAGCATTTTTTTAGATAGTAATGTTTTTTAAACTTGTGTGAGTAAATTAGGATTTCCATGCAAAGAACATCTTCTTTAATATTAAAATATTTAATGGTCTGTCGTCTTCAGTTAGCCCGATAAAAGTGACTCATACATAATTATGTATAATTATATATAACTATGTATCTAATTATACCCAATTATACATAAAGGGTAATTGTCAGAAATATGGTATTCTTTTATAATAATTATAGAACCAACCCCAAAATCTTGTTTTCTGTGATATGAGATATATTTTCCTTACAAACCATTTGCAGGTTGGCTGCAATTTGGCTGATTTTGCTCCATCTAAATAAATTATTTTCAAAATATGTTCCATTGTACGTTTTACGTAAAAATTGTTGAAGTTAGCGATTAACGAAGCGTGATACTGACCTTAATAATGAAACTTCTTCAGCGAATCAAGTTTTAAAAAATTGCTCCATCTTTGTTTGAATTTGCTCCACCATTAAAAATTCTTTATCTATAATAGTTGTTGAGAAAATTACAAAATAAACTAGTGTTTCCCGCACCGCGCATGCGCAGAACGCACACTGCCAGTGGTGCGCACTCCCGCAAATGCAGGGAAATAAAGGGAACATGAACTCTATCAATTTTATAACTTGCATTCAACAACTGCTATAGATATGGAATATTTTGAAGATATATTAATTCAATATACAGTAATGTATAATCATATATGATTTTATATAATCATATATAATTATAGAGCAATATATAATTATACATATGTTCTTATATAACCATATATAACTACATATAAGCATATACAGATCTATTGCTTTTTATTTTCATCATGCTATATAATGTTATATATAACTAGCTATAACCGAGATAATTGTTATATATTCATACAACTGTCACATATAATCATATATTATTGTATATGAATATATATAGCTGTGTAAGGCCAAAATCTGTATATAATTATATGTAATAATATATGATTATATACAATTGCATATCAAATTTATATATAATTCTGTATTGTTGAATATAGAATATAATCCTCTTCCAGTATGTACACCCCATGGCTACTGGGCTTCTACAGCTACATAGCAGCATTTTAGATGTTGAATTAGATGCATGTTATACTTCTATTAAATATGACCGGGGTTCTTGTTTTTAAATCAATCCTCCGACAGCTTTTGCGATAAAAACGAAAATGCCGTAATTAGTGTGCTTTAGTGTTTTTATTTTTAAAATATTTAATAAGTCAGTTAAAAAAATTTATTTTATGCATGATTTATTTAGATAAATTATCATATATTATTATGATCAATGATCACATAGTAACCACACAGATAACTTGTGGCTATATATGATCATATGTGTCCTATTAAATTAAAAATGTTATGAAAATATGATTATTTGAATGATTATATGACTTTTCATATGGTCTTAAGTCTTAAGTGTTCTAAAAAGAATGTCTAATCTCAAATGATTAATCATATGACTTTTTATTTGATATTTCTTGTGATTAATCATATCATTAATAATTTGTATTTTTGGTATGATCGGTTCTCCGTGAGTCAAATACTTATTTGGTGGTTTTTGACTTCCGTCATAGGCCAAATCATGTGCTTAAATGGTTGAGTGAGCGTGAAAAACTTGATTCGTTTGCTTATATTAGGTCTCATAATTGGTGATTCAACATGTGGATTTTTGCATTATATTTATAAGATATTAAAAATATATATTTTTCAAAGTTTCGTCGAAATCAGAACAGCAGATTTCATGCATTTCATTATTGCAACTGTAGGAAACGTGAGTTCCCATAAGGTTACGTGTTAAAAACGTAAATATAAAATTCGTGTCATCTTCAGGGTTGGTGTAGCTTTCTAAAAATTTATATGAGAATGTTTGAGGTCAATACATACTAGTATACAAAATTTCAGAGTTTTGTGAACACTAATTCGAAGCCAATAGTACTCCCTCAACTACATTTTTTCCTTTTATTCTGGCAATTTAAATTTTTTTACGTAAAATAGGGTGTTATTAACATGCTAAGACAATGAGAAATAGAATTACTTGTATTAAATGATATTCATTAACTATTAATGATCATCGATTTGAATACGGCGAATTGAATATACACTAACAATTAATACCTGGATATTTGGAGCTACGTCCTAGCCCCTGGACGCCATCTTGTTTGTTATTGTCGCGCCACATGCAGGTTAACATTCAATGCTTTGCTTTTATTTTAGTGCTTAGGAAGTATTTGTATAGGCTAGCTAGGGCAACTTCAAATTAACTCTTATCTGTTTACAGCTATCGCTCATACGACATTTCACTTGCTTTCACAGCAACCGAACGTGCGAGTTCTTAACTGTTAATGAATCTTTCATTTGTTGCGAATCAAGTGTTTTAGGAATTTAAGTGAATGATTCATTTAATGCGAGAAATCCTTTTCCTCAGTGGATAGGTGTAGCATTGATTAAGCTCTGTTTGTTATATCCAATAAAAATCCTTGAGAAAGGAAAAATGAAGCTCTTAATACTATTGTTTCCCACACAGCATGAAATATTTCCTAAATATAACTGTAATATTTCTTGTAAGATTTGAAATATTACAGAAATATTTCAGTGAAATATTACTGTAATATTGTTATGTCCGCCTATATGGGGCATTGTAATATTTCATGTAATGTTCAAGAAATATTTCATGAATATTTCCTGTAATATTTCATGAAATATATCCGAAATATTAAGTAAATATTCCAAATTATAAACATTACTATATAAAGAAATATTTCACGGAATATTTCAGAAATATTTCAAAAATGTTTAGCGTAATATTACATGAAATGTTTCTGAAATATCTCTGTAATATTTCCAACATAGAACGGCTTTTCTGAATCTTTCTTGGAATATTTCAGAAATATTTCAAAAATGTTTAGCGTAATATTACATGAAATGTTTCTGAAATATCTCTGTAATATTTCCAACATAGAACGGCTTTTCTGAATCTTTCTTGGAATATTTCAGAAATATTTCAAAAATGTTTAGCGTAATATTACATGAAATGTTTCTGAAATATCTCTGTAATATTTCCAACATAGAACGGCTTTTCTGAATCTTTCTTGGAATATTTCAGAAATATTTCAGAAATGTTTAGTGTAATATTACATGAAATGTTTCTGAAATATCTCTGTAATATTTCCAACATAGAACGGCTTTTCTGAATCTTTCTTGGAATATTTCAGAAATATTTCAGAAATGTTTAGCGTAATATTGCATGAAATGTTTCTGAAATAACTCTGTAATATTTCCAACATAGAACGGCTTTTCTGAATCTTTCTTGAAATATTTCAGAAATATTTCAGAAATGCTTAGCGTTATATTGCATGAAATGTTTCTGAAATATCTCTGTAATATTTCCAAGATCAAACGGCTTCACTGAATCGTTCTTGGCATACAAAGTCAGTCAACTGTAAGGAATTTTATCAAAAAATTAATCGGAAATATATTTTAAATAGAAATATTATTCTAAATAATGCTTAATGAATAATTATAAAATAATCAGTAATAAAATGTTTTCCTCTTTTGACCAGCAGTGCTGAAAAATAAATATATAAATGAATTATTATAATGAATAAAAACAATCATGTTTCGGTTGTGGAAAAAAACTATCATGACGGCAGCAATGGCGCTAGTAAAAAAGTTACTCTTTCGTCTGCCATGCTTTTCTCGTTAACATGAGAAAGCGTATATCTATATATATGTGAAAAATGGCCGACGACGGAGTGTTCTGCCATAGGTCGCATGTAGATTTTAAGTTCCAAAAATAATATATAAAATGCTTACTTTTGCTCACGCTTGAATCGCGTTCCTGCAGCATCCAGCCATTTTGAAACGCTGGTCTTCACGTCTTTATCAGTTGCTGTAAATATCGGCTTTACAGCATCTGTGAAAAAATAGTGCAAAATATCTGTTATGTGTTAATAATTACTGAAATGTAAGAGTCTTTACCATTATATGGTGAAAAAATCTTTTTGTTAAATTTTCGCAAAAGATGAAGTGTTAAAAATTGGTACACTCGACGTTATAAACATCTAATCGAATGAGTTTGAATTTTTTTTGAAATTCTATAATGAGGTTAGCGAAAATGAGCATACAATCCAATAAAGTTGTAGAATTTAAAAAAAATTAAAATAAATTCGATAAAAATACTGCATTGAATGTATAAAAATAAAAATAAAATTAATTGTCAAGAATCTTGTAAACGATTAATATTTTTTTATTATATATATTTATTATTATTATTTTACTTGTTTTATTTTTATTTGTATATTTTGTCAAAAAGCTTAACCAGCATGAAAATTTATTAAAAATTTAATAAATAAATTTCAACGTACTATATTTGTTTTAATACATTTTCTATTTACTTTCTTTTTAGCTTGAACGTTTTTATAAAACTTTCTACCGCATTTTTTCGGTGTAAACCATGTAATCAAATTTTATTATCACAATTTTTTGATTAAAACCTTTTTACAAAGCTATTCGCTTTGAACAGTTGTATATTATAATTAAATAATAAATTAAGATAGTAATCAAAATAGTATATTGTGTACTTAGGGTGAAATGTAGTCTTTTTTTGCCCGCGTGCGCTTTTGCAGTACCAGGCGAGGGGAGCAAGCACGAGCCGAAGGCTAGTGCGTATTGCGACTCGAAGCCGAGTATTTACTGCAATCACACAAGGGCAAAAAAATACTTTTCACCCAAAGCACACATCGTACTTTTTGTCATATCCGTCTTGATTTTGTGTGTTTTCAATGCATCTAGATCGAGTGTTATTGCGGCTGTTTTTCGAATCGGTGCAAACACATATTTATAAAACCAAAATAAAATATCAAAAGTAAAATATATATATATATATATATATATATATATATATATATATATATATATATATATATATATATATATATATATATATATATATATATATATATATATATATATGTATATATATATGTATATATGTGAATATTTTACCATATTATTTATTTTACTTTTGATATTTTATTTTGGTTTTGTGAATATGTGGAAGTACGTATTCGTTCTGTACAATTTTTGATCCCTTCACGAGATTTTAGCCAGATACTTGAGTAGCTACTACTTAACAGTTAGCTAACGCAATTAGCTAAACGTCAAATTCTTAATGAGTTCGGGTCGTCAATTTTCTGCAATCACACAAGGGTATTTATATAATTTATTCATGAGTTACTAATTTGTTTTTTGTCATACACGAACAAATTTCGATGTGATTTCTGTTTTTCGAAATAATGCTTTCTCGTGAATTGTAGAGTTCATTTCACTTTAGTGCCGCAATTATACCCCAGTCTACCCTATAATAATAGTAAAATATACATATATATATATATATATATATATATATATATATATATATATATATATATATATATATATATATAAGTAAAATAAATAATATCGTAAAATATTCACATATATGTATGTGTGTGTGTGTTTGAATATTTTACTATATTATTTATATATAAGTAAAATAAATAATATCATAAAATATTCACATATATATATGTGTGTGTGTGTTTGAATATTTTACTATATTATTTATATATATATATATATATATATATATATATATATATATATATATATATATATATATATATATATATATATATATATATATATATATATATATATATATATATATATATATATATATTTTACTATTATTATTGGGTAGACTGGGGTATAATTGCGGCACTAAAGTGAAATGAACTCTACAATTCACGAGAAAGCATTATTTCGAAAAACAGATATCACATCTGTTTACTAACTATATCTAACCGACATCAATCTGCATTACGTATGCATGAGTAAAATAAGAGAGCGAGCGAGAGAGAAAGAGAGAGAGAGAGAGAGAGAGAGAGAGAGAGAGAGAGAGAGAGAGAGAGAGAGAGAGAGAGAGAGAGAGAGAGATGTATATATATATGTATATATGTGAATATTTTACCATATTATTTATTTTACTTTTGATATTTTATTTTGGTTTTGTGAATATGTGGAAGTACGTATTCGTTCTGTACAATTTTTTATCCCTTCACGAGATTTTAGCCAGATACTTGAGTAGCTACTACTTAACAGTTAGCTAACGCAATTAGCTAAACGTCAAATTCTTAATGAGTTCGGGTCGTCAATTTTCTGCAATCACACAAGGGTATTTATATAATTTATTCATGAGTTACTAATTTGTTTTTTGTCATACACGAACAAATTTCGATGTGATTTCTGTTTTTCGAAATAATGCTTTCTCGTGAATTGTAGAGTTCATTTCACTTTAGTGCCGCAATTATACCCCAGAGAGAGACTTATATGATGAAAAGGAATTTAATTTTTTTTAGAAGAAAATGGTGTACTCACGCTCTTAAATTGATCCGCCCTTTCGATGCAGCTTTCAATGAGTGCAGATCTCAGTTGTAATCCGCTTGAATCGAGAAAAGAAAAACAACAAAGAACAATAAAAATATTCTTATTTGAAAAATAAATGATAATACGTAATAATAAATTAGCATTTTTTTAATTACTTACGATATCTTTATTATTTGCTTCAGACACACCAGTATAGACGTGCGAGATCTGTCAATCTTTTACCGCCATATACAATTTCAGGCGAGACTAGGTATACGACGTGACGTATGCTACAAATTACTAGTCGTATCTCGCGACTATCGATTATAGCGCGCGAGAGTTAAAAAGTACATTATAATATTATTAAGTAGGTATCGTACATTATATATATATATATATATATATATATATATATATATATATATATATATATATATATATATATATCTCACGTTCCGAAATTATCGATTTTTTTTTTAGTTTAGATTAAAAGTAACACCATGAATATGAAGACAACATTGTTTTATGACGAGAAAATACATAAAATCAATTTTTACAAGAAGTGGAATTATCCGGTTTTGTTCACCCCCTCCTCATATAGATTAATAAAATTCCTAATCATCTAATAATTAGAAAAATTTTCCATCAAAAATTAAAACATTTCAATTTCTTTTACAAAATTATTTTCTTTTCGACAAAAAATGGTCAAGATACAAAAATTTGATTGAATATTCTTCTCCATATTCCAAATCATGTCAATTTTTTTTTTCAATAATTTTCCCTCATACATTTCAGAAATATAACCGTTTACTAAATATGAAAAAACATACAGGTCACGAGATAGTAAAATGATACTATTTTGAAAATGTTCGCGAATATTCTTCTCCATATTCCACAAAAAATGACGTTTTCGTGTATAACAAAAGAAGGAAATAATATATTGGATAACTTATATATTATATATAATAATATATATAATATATAAGTTATATCCAAACTTTGAGATCGGTTAAGTTAGGTATTTTTATACTATTTCTAAGGTATTCAAAAACCCGAAAATCGACAAAACGCTATAAAAACAAATAAACATAGAAAAATAAAAAAAAATGTAATATTTGTTTTTTTAAATTTAACATCCACACACACACATGCACATCCATACAGACATTTTCTAAAAATAGTGTATTTTGATTTCTTAAGTCTCAAAACATATTTCTAACAAGTTTTTAGCAAAACTTCTTTTTACTATCACAAACCTTCCTCTGTGAAGAAACAAAATGATTAGTTAATTATTTTGCCTAATTATAACATTTCGTGAAATATTTCATTAATAAATAGTTCAGAAATATAAAAAAAAGCTTCCAAAATTTTCAAATGAACATGTCGTGTAATATTACAGTAATATTTCTGTAACGTTTGGAGAAATAATTCAGGAAATATTTCATTAATATTTTCTGAATTATATCGAGTAATATTTAGCGAAATATTTCAGAAATATTACAAGATAGCTTTCAAAATTTTCAAATGAACATTTCTTGTAATATTACAGTAATATTTCTATAACGTTTGGAGAAATAATTCAGGAAATATTTCATTAAAATTTTTTGAAATATATCTTGTAATATTTACGAAATATTTTGGCAATATTACAAGAAAGCTTCCAAAATTTTCAAATGAAAATTTCTTGTAATATTACAGTAATATTTCTGTAACATTTTATGAAATAATTCAAAAAATATTTTATTAATATTTTCTGAAATATATCGTGTAATATTTACGAAATATTTCATAAATATTTACTGAAAACTTTCAATTTGTATTGTTGGTAATATTACAAGAAATATTTCAGAAATATTTCAGAAATATTCCATGAAAACATTACATGTTGGCTGTTGGTAATATTACAAGAAACATTTCAGAAATATTTTAGAAATATTACACTGAAATATTTCTTGAAAGATTACATTTAAATATTTCATGCTGTGTGGGTTACTTACGATAAATCACAGAAGCAATATTTTATGAATTGAATTCGAACTTTATGGAGATCTCCAAAACATATTTTGTGCTGGAAATATGAAAAATAAGTACAGAAAATATAAAAAAGAAAAGTGTAGGTTAATATGTTATTAATATCAATGAGACCTGTAATATCGCTTTTTTACAAGATTTCATAAATTCTATATAGTACAGTCAAATTAGACTCAAAACGATAAATTTTTATCAATAATCTCAATGACATCGGTTAAGGGCTTAAATTGTTCGGAAGAGTGTCTAGAATGATAATCTGAAGACGTGAACAATGGATCCCGTAAGCTTTATAAACAATTAACAATTAAAGTTGGATTTCTGCACTTTTTTTCTTATTTCGCTTTGTATCTTGGAAAGTATTGATTTTAGAGGAAAAAGTTATTAAAAAAAGTTGTTCGTTATTAAATTTTCTATAAAAAAGTCAGGAAGGGCACATTTCTATCTATTATAGTTTCTTTGCAAATTGCAAAAGAACGCTAAATTCGTGAAAATTGAAAATTGTTTATAACTTTTGAGAAAATTAATATTTTTCAATCATATTTCAGAAAAATATAGTACTCAAGTAATAGAAATAGCATGCAAAATTTCAAGTCTCGAGTCTCAAAGCTGACAAACTTACTTCAAATCGTAGCGCTCGGAAGAAATCGCCGTAAATCGGTCAATTTTTATCGTATCTTGCTCTTTTTTTTTTAATTTGGGGTAGCGCGAGTAAAAAATAACATTGGTGTCATTGCTTTTAGTCAGTTAATTTATTTAAACCTTTAAAATGTAATAAATTTCATTTTATCATTTTTTCCTGCATCAGAATCGCTTTTTACATTACATTAAGAAAGTTTCGTTACTGAAAGTTACGCTCTGATATTTGCCACAATTGTCATGGACAATCTTGCTCCAACATAGAGGAAGTAACTGTAGAGATAGAAGATGAAACAGTAAGCAACGATATTAATGATGAAAATGAAGAAAACGAAAATGAATCTACGCAAGAGAACAAAAGACAGCGATTAGATTGATTATTTTATTTACTGTAATTATTTTGAATGTACGATTATTATTTTTAATGTAAAATATGAAAAATGTTTGTAAAAATAAATGATAACGATACTTTGATGACATCAATCTTATTTAATGGATACTCCTGACCCTTTATATATTTGAATTTATTCCGTCGCTACTTGAAATACGAATCTTCAAAAGCAAATGAATAATATAATTAAAAGAATGTGTAAATAGTAACGAAAATTTCTTAATGTAATGTAAAAAGCGATTCTGATGCAGGAAAAAAGGATAAAATGAAATTTATTACATTTTAAAGGTTTAAATAAATTAACTGACTAAAAGTAATGACACCAATGTTATTTTTTACTCGCGCTACCCCAAATTAAAAAAAAAGAGCAAGATACGATAAAAATTGACCGATTTACGGCGATTTTTTCCGAGCACTACGATTTGAAGTAAGTTTGTCAGCTTTGAGACTCGAGCGCGCGGCGGTGCCCCCACTCCGTCTCCCGCGCTGCTGATCGGCCGCCGTTGAGCGGTCATTGCTTTCCGACATTGAATTTGTAGTTAAAAATTGATTTTAGAGTTACGAGTGGCAGTTATCCTAAAGGTATAAGTTTTCAACTGTAGCAGCAAATTTGAAAATTTGCAATATCTCATTTGGGTACTGAGCAATGGCTTATTATAAAAAAATGTATCTTGGCTCCTAATGCTCGTAGAAAAACGATTTTTTTTTCAAAATTAAGATAAAATCGCCGCTTTGCAATGAATTATGTTTGATTAAAATCGGACTAAAATATTGTCTCCTACATAAAAAGTTAATTAAGCGTTTTATAAACATTTACATCCCAGAGAGCCCCTAATTAAAATTTTGCAGTTCTCGAAAAAGTTTATTAAAATATAACTCTTCTAGATTGCGTATGAGCAAGGGCGACTAAACTGACTGATTTTTTAACATTTGCCAGTACCGTGAAAAAAAAATTTCGAAATATAGCTATTATTTTAGATAAAACTATAATAAATAGAGACTTGAAATTGTGCATGCTATTTCTATTACTTGAGTACTATATTTTTCTGAAATATGATTGAAAAATATTAATTTTCTCAAAAGTTATAAACAATTTTCAATTTTCACGAATTTAGCGTTCTTTTGCAATTTGCAAAGAAACTATAATAGATAGAAATGTGCCCTTGCTGACTTTTTTATAGAAAATTTAATAACGAACAACTTTTTTTAATAACTTTTTCCTCTAAAATCAATACTTTCCAAGATACAAAGCGAAATAAGAAAAAAAGTGCAGAAATCCAACTTTAATTGTTAATTGTTTATAAAGCTTACGGGATCCATTGTTCACGTCTTCAGATTATCATTCTAGACACTCTTCCGAACAATTTAAGCCCTTAACCGATGTCATTGGGATTATTGATACCTCAAAAACTAATTTGACTGGACTAATAATAGAAAGTAGGGTAGAGGCACTAGTAATCGGCCACCCCCACCCAGTAGTCGACCACTTTGTATATTTTCTTTTAAAAAATACACCCGTATACAAAATATCGCTAGATTAATAATTTTTTAATTCTCTTTGCCATTTAAACATTTAATTCTGACGTTAACACAGTTTAAGAACCATTGAATAATAATTTTTTCCGATATGTCTTTGTCGATATGTGATTATAGGTGTCCGACTACTAAAATTTTTTTAATTTTTGACGAATTTTAGTCGTCGGCAGGGCCTGGTCGATAACCCATGTCCAAAGCCACTTTTAATTGTAATAATTATTACGATTAATTAATATTTAATTTCATTCATTTAATATTTATTCAATCTTCTATAGCTAAACTTAAATCATAGAACTATTAAAAAGAATAAACAATGTTTTTAAAGCGCGATGTATTGCCTTAAATTGTCCCGGCCGACTACTAGCGATCAAGCGGCCAAGTACTAGATTCCGGTGGTCGACTACTAGCGCTTTCATCATATTTTATTAAAACACATATTATAATAATCCTGTAAATATTTTAAGCAACAATATACATTTTATCCAAAACTAAAATATATTTAAAGTGTAATAGAACCGACAATTTACAAACAAAGATGTTTCTGAATTTTCTGCAATAGCTTGAATACAAGTTTTTCCTTAGATCGCCGACTACTAGTGCCTCTACCCTGGCGTCGGGAGGGAAAGAGCCTCCTGATAAGAACTGTGGAAAATTTCTCAAATGTCACCCAAAGAGTGAAGTGACAACTGTTATCTGTATCGTATGTGATAATACATACCATTTAAGTTGTGCAAAACATAAAAGTTTCAATTTTATAAGTGAAAGACTAATAATATGTCTAGAACACAAAAATCTCTTAACCTCAAAATTGAACGTAGAGGTCTTAAGTGAATCGGCAAAAGCTATGATTGCTCAAATGAAAATGAGACAATCAGAAGAAATAAGAAAGGGAATACTTGAGGATTTAGCGAGTAAATCACAAGAAATGTTGAACACAACGATGACCGATTGTACAGCTGTTTATGAAATAACCCTGCTAAAAATATGCGATTGAAGTCAATTAAAAAAAATTCAAATTTTATTGAATTAAATTTATTTTAATTGATTGAATTGACTACCAGAAAACAAGTCAATTGAAAATGAATTGTGATTAATAAACTTTAATTGCAATTTAGTTCAATCCCTATATTTAGTATTGATTTCTATATATTTAAATCGACTTCTATAACAGAATAGTTCATTTTTTTTCGTATTATATTTAATTACAATTTAGATAATACAGTTCAATGAATTTTAATATATTCCAAAACTTTTTGAATTTATCTAATTCAATGTATAAATTGACTATAAAACTTCTATCCACATTAATTCATTTTTATGAATTCCAAACGTGAATAGATTTTAATACAGCTTATTCGTATAAGCCCTGAATTAACTTTAATCACATTTGATAAATGAAAATTTTATTGAATTTTGTAGGTTGTGAATACTTTATTTATGAATTGACTTGTTTATACGTATAAGTTTATACGTATAAGCCGCGAATCAACTTCAATAAACTTTAATAAACACACATTCTATTGAATTCTGTAGGTTGCAAATATATTTCTCATTAATTGATTTTAATCAATATAATTTAATGCAGTTTATTCATATTAGGCGGGAATCAACTTAAATTAACTTTGATAAACATACTTGTTATTGAATTGTGTAGTTTGCGAATATCTTTTTTATTAATTGACTTTAGTCAATTTCTATGAGTATAAAAAATGAATAGATTTAAATGCACTTTATCCGTACAAGCCGCAAATGAACTTGATAAACAAACTTTTTATTCAATTCTGTACATGTGCGAATTATCATGGAACAATTTATGAAATTGTAGGAAGTTACATGCTAATCAATTGTCAGTGGTTTTTTTACAAATAATTCAAATGTTAATTTATTAGAACAATAAAATTCAAGATGTCCCCAATTTGGTATTTAAACTGTGAAAGTTTTCATGAATTAGAATAATTAACATTAATAAAAAATGGTACACTTTGAACTTTTTGCACTTATCGTCTACACAATGAATCAATACCTTAATCTACTATAAATAATACTTTTATAAAAGGTTCTCTCGGTTGATATTTAAGAAAGTAATATTAGGTATTAATTAGGTTAATCTCACTCAAAACGGAATTAATTTATCGTAAGCATAAACAAATTATTCCATGCTATTTTCGACAAATCGTACAAATTACATGTGTAATATTTATTTGTTTTATTTAAATTATTTAAATTATTACTTATAACTGTACCATTACTTTTTGATAATATACGTATTTTCTATGAAACCACCTTTATTCAATTGGCCTCATATTGATCGTGAAAACTCATAAGCCCCATACAAGGCAATAGGAAAGAATACAAAATTTCTTTTTTTGATCGGCACTAATTGTGCATTTGATGGAGAATCTAAGCCGACGTATATCTTTTGTGTATATCTTTTTGAAATTAAAAAATAAAACTTAATTTGCAAAAGTTATAGTGTATTAAAAATCCTTTGAGTGACGTCACACCGTTAAAATATCAAAGGTGCCGACCGGAGTGACGTCACAACGTTTTTTAAAGATTTAACTATAACTTCTTTCATTTTGAAGATATTGTGAAAATTCCAAAAGTTTACAAAGAAACTATACCTCGATCTACAAGAATACTCTGTCAACTAAAAATCGGTATTCTTCCCTATTAAAATCAATAGAAAAGAATTATATAGTTTTTTATGCTACATTTTAATTCTAAATTTTTTATAGCATTAAATAACAAATACAATCTATAGAATACAATTATACAAAATAACTAGATATTAGATAAAATATTCGATCTATAGACGTGAATAAAAAATAATTACATTTAATTAGTTAAATCTCTATTAAACTTAATTGACATGCATCAATTGACATGTATTATATTATAATGCTAAATCTTAATTCTAATTTGTTATATTAAATTCGATTAATACTTTAAAACGATAAAAATCAATTGATACCAATTACATTGAATTTACTAAATACCTATTCAAATCAATAGACAATCAAAGAAAATATATTTCTTTCAATATATTTTTATAAACATAGATCTAATAGTTTTGAATTGAATTCTAAAGATTATATATATTTCTATTGTATTTTCGAGAATTAAGATTTAGCATCAAATGCAATAGATTTTTTTTTTATTGACTTTAATCTCATTTTTTTAACAGGGAATGCAAAAAGAAAATGAATTGCTAAAACAACTCAACAACGAACTAGTTGAAAAAAATGATTTATTGAAAGAGTTATTAGACAAACAAAAAAGCTATCAAACAAGCAATAAATCTTTTGCTGAAGTAGCTAGTGTTATAAGACCTATAAAGAAACGATTTCCAAAAATTATAGTCAAAGCATTAGATAATACACAGCAAGCAGATGTCAAAAAGAGAGTTGCAAAATGTCTTATAAAGGAAAAAAGTATTCAAATATTGTTGTCAAATGTGTTAATAGTGACAGTGTTGAAATTGCTGAAAAGTTATTAAAGAACAAGTTAGAGGAAGTTTGTGAAATTAACCTGGAACAATTAAATAATCCATAAATTAAAATAGTGGGAATTATAAACTATATGAATATGGATGAAAATGGCATTGAAGAAGATATAAATATAAGGAATTTTGCAAATTTTAATAGTAAAGCTCAAGTACTGTACATGTATATAAACAAGAAGACAATCTTAGCAGTATCGTAATGGAAGTGACAGCTGATATGTATAAACACATAAGAGATAACAACAACAGAATTTTTATTGGATGTCAATGCTGTAGAGTCTTTGACCTGATAAATATTAAACCTTGCTTTAACTGTGGTAGATTGGGACACAATGGTTCAAACTGCAATAATACAACAACATGTCTAAAGTGTGCAAAAAATCATAAGACTTTTGAGTTTGATAGTTTTCACATGCCCAAACTGTAATTTTAGCAATAATAAATTTCAAACAAAATTTAATACATGTCATGATGCAGCAGATTTTAATTTATGTGATATTCTAAAAAATAAGATAAAAAAATTTATTGAAACAACTGATTACCCAGTGAAACCTACTTTATCGACAGTAAAATCAATACCTATGCATTACCAAGAGAAGATAAGTAATCGGCAAAAAGAAAACAAGATGCAAAGTGAAATGATTTTAAAACAAGAAAACAAACAGCAACAAAAACAACAACAGCAGCAACAGCAGCAACAACAGCAATAAAATCGACAGCAACAACAGCAGCAGCAACAACAGCATCAACAGCAGCAACAAAAACAGCAAATATTAACAAGAAATAACGCAAAACGACAAAAAGACTTAAGTTAATTAATTAAGTATGGATTTTGAATTTATAGATAAAATAAAAAAAGACTTGGTGCGAAAAGAAAAAACATGTGACAATATTAATAGCCTTAATAAAATCATTAACAATAAAAATGATATTATAATGCATGTTAATATTAGAATCATGTCTGCTAACTTTGATAAATTAAAAATTCTATTGGAAAGTCTAACTAGCAAACCAACTATTGTTATATGTACTGAAGCTTACGTACAAGTTAATTATAAATTATATGAATTAGAAGGTTATAAAAGTTATTATTATAATAACTTTTATAACCTTCTAATTCGTATAATTTATAACCTTATAATTCATATAATGAAAGTAAAATAAATCAAAACAATGGTGTTATGGTTTTTGTTGATGGAAATATTGTACATGAAACTAAAACTATTGAATTTGGAAGGATTAAGATAATAAATATGCATATTAAGCTAAGTAATAATAGTAGTATGGAACTTTCTGCTGTGTACAAATCTCATGACATACCTAAGACTGAGTTCATTTTATATTTAAACAAATTCTTAAGTAAAAAGAGAAATTTAAAAAATCACTTAGTAATAGGAGATTTTAATATTAACCTTTTAGAGTTGGATAGAATAAGCCAGGAATTTCTTTGTAACTTTTTAGACAAAGGATATATACCTAGTTTTGTTGGTATCACTAGACCATCTATAGGAAATTGCAATGGATCATGTATTGATAACATATATATCAAAACTGATAGCCTGAGTACAGATACATATAAATTGAGACATTCTTTGACTGACCATTACCCTGTTTTTGTTTCTATAAATAAGATCAAAACTAAAGACTCCGGACCTACTGTAACATTAGACTATAAAAAATTGAAAAACATTGCTGAAACAAGAGACTGGAATTCAATTATGTCAATTCATGATCCAAACATAGCTACTAACCAATTGATAATCAAAAAATGTATGGAACAAGCAAAAACACGGAAAAGAAAAGGCGTAAATAAATGTAGGGAAATTTGGATTACTGATGCTATTAGTAAATCATGCGAAACAAAAGAATTCTTATACAATTTATGGAAAATGGATGTTAAAAATGAACAACTTAGACAACAGTACATAAATTATGCAAAAATTTTAGATAAGGTTATCCTAGATGCTAAAATAAAATATGATATAAATTTAATAGAAAATAATACAAACAACCCTAAAAAACTATGGGAAATTATCAACACGAAAATAGGAAGAAAACGAAATCGAATGAAACTATAAATTATATTAAATTTGATAATGTCAAAATTACAGATAGTGTAGATATAGCTAATGATATGAATAAGTATTTTTATGAAATAGGTCAAAAATTGAGTGATAAGATAGATAAACCTTCGACATCTACGATAAAAATGCCAGATATGAATGCTAATTCTATTTATTTAACTCCGACAAATGCGTATGAAATCATGAGCATTATAAATAATTTGAAATTAAAAAATGGTGGTGTCGACAAAATCAATGCTCAAACTCTAAAGGTTATCTGTAATTATATTGCGGAACCACTAGAGTATATATTTAATTTATGTATTGAAAAAGCCATCTGGCCTGACGCATTAAAAAATGCTGAAATTGTGCCGATTTACAAATCTGATGACAAACACAATGTTTCTAATTACAGACCAATCTCTTTAGTATCTAACATAGCTAAAATTTTTGAGTGAGTATTATATAATAGAATTTTTGATTTTGTTAAAAAAAATAATATAATATCTGATCACCAATTTGGTTTCATGAAAAATATAGGTACAAAAGACGCCATAAATTATATTACCAATGTACTATACAACAATTTGGATCGCAGTAAACCAACAATAATAACTTTCTTGGACTTGGCTAAAGCATTTGATACTGTCGATTATAAAATATTACTGGATAAACTTTACTGTATAGGGATTAGAGGGCAGGCACTGGATCTAATTTCAAGTTATCTTAATAATAGACATCAAAAAGTTAAAATTAATGATAGTGAGAGTAATTATTTAAAAATATACACAGGTGTACCACAAGGTACCATTTTAGGTCCACTAATTTTTATTTTATATATTAATGATCTCTTGAAAGTAATCCATCCTGATCAAATTTTGTCTTATGCAGATGATACTGCAATTATATCTACTGGGGATACGTGGGACGAAGCTCATGAATGTATGAACAACAATTTGTTACTAGTAGATAATTGGTTAGCTGTAAATAAACTATCATTAAACGTTAATAAGACTGTATGTATAACTTTTGGTAACTATTGTGATAGTGTTCCAAAGCAAATAGATATAAAAATCAGAAACAAAAAAGTAAATAGAGTAGAAAGTTGCAAGTACTAAGGGATCATTTTTGATTATAACTTAAAATGGGATAAGCACATTGAATACATTATAAAGAAAACTAAATATTTAGTATATATATTCTATAAAATCGCCAAATATATGTCAACCGAAACATTGAGAATGATTTATTATGCTTTTTTTCATAGTTTAATGAATTATGGGATAATTGCTTGGGGTGGTGCTTATAAGAACAATCTTGATTTATTGAAAAATCTGCAGAAAAGAATACTGAAAATTGTTAATAAAAAAAATTATATCATACATGATAATCCACTGAACATGGAACAACTTTTTGCTTTTGAATCACTGATATATCATTACCCTAATCTAAAAAGACAATTTCTTAAGTCTAATAGTATTACTAGGAAAAAAAACTTAATGATTCTCAGCAACAAGAAAAAGGTCAGCAATAAAACTAGTTACACAAAAGCTATACAAGTTTTCAATAAACTACCAAATGATCTAAAAACATTAGAATTAGATAAAAAGTCACAAAAATATAAACTGAATATGTGGATAAAAGATAACTGTAATATATGAGGTGCAATTATATTAAATATATAACAAACAATATTTTTATAATGCTAATAGTTTCTAAATTTTATAATGTTTCTAGTCTACCATGAGATGTATACTATACTAGATTAGTTTAGTTTTTAAGTTAGTTTTAAGTAAGTTAGTTATGCTTTAAGTTTTTTTTTGTATCACTTTTCTTAATTTTATGCACCGGACCTGCGCACAGGTAACTTAGTTTACCTCTGTAGAGATTTACATCATACTGTAATTTTATGTATGTGAATCTTTCTGGTTTAAATAAATAAATAAATAAATAAATAAATATAACCATTTCATTTTCAATATTTCTTAAATATTTCTGGAATATTTCCAAACGTGGTTCTTCGATTTTTTTTTAACTATACGAATAATAATCCGGAAATATTTATCAGACAGCACACATACAGTTTTGAAACATTACATTAAAATATTACTCAAATAATTCCTGAATATTTAAAAAAATACTTAGATAATATCTTTTGAAACGATTAGAAATATTTTATAAAATATTGCTATAATGTTTTAAAAATATTACAAATAACATTTCTTACCGGATGATTTCATTAAGTTTTTGAGAAATATTACATAATGGATGTAAACAAAAATTTCCTAAAATATGGTTGTAAGATTTCCTCACTATTGGAATGAAATATTTCCTATCAATAATTTGAAATAATATAATTCATTTGAAATCTTTGAAAATCTTTGAAATCGTTATTATAATAATTTAATTGGAATATTAAATAAATAAAATAAAACATTAATAATATTCCCTGCTGTGTGGGTAAAAAACGCCCGACAATCTTGCAGCGTAATCTCTAAATAAGTTTATTAACAGTTTCTGTAAGTTTGAAATATAGTTTATGGCTTACTGCAATGTAGACCAAAATAATTTTCAAACATGTTGTGTAAAAGTTTTGAAAATATTTTCTTAAATTCTCAAAAGAAAATTTGATTTGACAAAAATAATCTGAAAAAAAGCATTTCTAAAACATTTCTGAATTATTTTCTGAAACGTTTTTTGTTATAATTTTATAATAATTTTATGAAATAGTTCTGCAATGTTTTGTGAATATTTCATAATATTATTTCAGAAAGGCTTTGGCAAACTTTTATAACATTTACACAAACTTACAGTAAGTTTTCTTTGGAATGTTTCTTGAAACATTTCACTGAAACATTGTGTACTGTGTGGGTAACAACTGAAAAACGATTCATATAAAATCGTTTACGGTCCTAAACAGAAATATTTTATGTGAACTTCATTGTGTACAAAATTTGCTTTCGTAAAACTATTCCAGCATTGATTAAAATTCAAAAAACCGGAATTTAGAAATTCTTAAATTTTGAATAATGGCCTAAAAAAAAATTTATTTGACCATTTTTGCTGAAACCATATATTACCGTTAAGCCGTTATACCGCCGATTGAGCGAATGGTGATATGCCACATACTAACATATACACACACGAACGCACGCACGGACACACGTACGCACGCGCACACACAAACACGCGCGCACATACACACTCACACATGCACACACACATACACACACACACACATACACACACACACGCGCGCACGTACACACACACACACACACACACACACACACACAAACGGGCACACACATACAAACGCGCGAGCATACACGCAAGCACATCGACACACACACACACATACAGACATTTTTTAAGACTAGTCAATTCGGACCCAAGGCATAAAACACGATGTTAAACAAAAATAGGCGGAGCAGTGAATAAGAAAAACGCGGGAGTCAGTCAAGATGGCGAATCTGTCACGAAGATACGAGCGCGCGGCTTCAGAGCAAATTGTAGAATGATGTAATACGCGTTCGCGGCGTCTCGTCACCTCTCGCGCTTCTCGTGTACCGTGTACCTCGCGTGGCTGGTAGATGGCGTCCCATGTGCCTTTTCTTTTCCGGATCGGGGTATTTGGCGATTAATTCGCGTCTCGTTACATGCCCCTCCCAGACGTTGCTTGCCTCGGTAAGCCATTTCAGCCAACCAAATCCACGAAGTCGCGAATCGAACGGGGAAGGGGTCGGACAAAGGGGGTTGAAGAAGATGACTCTAACTCTGATTCAATTATATTTTTCAAGTTGTTTTATTCCTTTTCTTTTTCCTTCCTCTCTTTCTATCTTCCGGGCTTACTCTCGTCGAGGTCGTCCAAGGCCTTCATCATTATATCATGAATCTTTCCAATATTCGGGCACTTGGACGGCCATCGAACTCCCGATTTATGGCATATTCTGCGGAACCGGGTCTTGCTCGCGTCGGGGGTCTTCGGAGTCCGAGGGCGAGCTCCTCCCATCTGCTCCCTCGGACTTGCCTGGCGGTCCCGATCCCCCAGCGGCCCCGGTGGAGGTGCTCGGTTGAGGTGAGGGGCCTCTTGGGAACCGTGGGACTCCGGTCCCCTCTCTTCCCTGCTGCAACCGGGACAACTCCGCCACGGCTGCCTCTTCGGCTTGTTGCAGCCTCTTCTTACGCTCCTCCAATCATACGGGGATATATTCGGATAATTCTCGGTGCCTCTGGAAAGGGGTCACCCATCGTCCTGTATAGCTGGGAGCGTCGCGATATTGGGCACTGAATGCGTCCCAGGCTGCAATGGCCTCGCGCATGGAGAGGAGGTAGTGCGACCAAGAAGCCTTGGCCGTCTCGAGCGTCCTCTCCGTCCTCTCTCACGCGAGTTGGATGTCCGGGACTTGTGGCGCGCCGTATTCTTCCCTCGCTTCGCGCATTAGATTATTCTCAACCGGTCTCTCCTCAGACGAATCGGCCTGGGTCGCCGTTTCTCGAGTGGAAGGTTTCACGGGGATGGGACTCCCCTTCGGCATGTCCGCCGGAGACTCTGATGAGCCCCCGACCTTGAGTACCTCTGATGAGGCACATCGACCCGTCTCTGACTCTTCCTCCCACTCCTCGATGAAGACCGAGTTTTGGGCTTGAAGCTGGCGGCTCCTCTCTTCCTCCTCGAGCTGCCGGCGCTCGCTGAACACGTGTAGGGCGGCTGCCACTACATCATTAACCATGCACCCCAGGTGGAGCGTTAGGAGGGCCTCCGCCACTTTTTTCAGAATGTTCTTTGGTGGTGCCATCTGAAACAAAACGCATCGAACATGGAGAAAACCGATTTTTATGGGAGTAGATTCCTTCGAGGTCGCCGAGGGGATGGACATCCCGGCGAACCCTCCTCTCTGAATTTATTGCCTCCTATAGGCCGATCGCGTGGTCTTATCTCTATTGTTTCCGCGGTTTTCGGTGGGCCTTTTGTCGACGAGCCGACTCCTATATTTCTGACGGCGTATACCATTTTTCGTGGTTGTCCCCGTTTCGGTTTCGTTGCATCTCACGATGCGATTTCCGGTGGTATTACCCCCGCTGGGGTCGCGGGTTACCCACTTTCGTCGGATATAGGAGGGTCGCGCATCTCCATCGCATCCCTTGGTGGTTGGGTCGCTCCCACGCCTTTTTCTTCTGCCGGATCCACGTCCGGTACGAACATCTTCAAGTCTTCGGCCTGGACCAGTTCTTCTACTTGTCCCGTGGGGCCGAAGAGCTTGTATGAGTTGGGCCCGTACACGCCTATTATGATGTACGGCCCTGTATACTTGGGTACCAACTTTTCTATAACACCCTCGGTTGTCGAAGACAGGACTCTATTTTTCCATCAGACTATGCCTCCTAGCGGAAACTCTTCTTCTCTGCGTCCAGCATCATAATATTTCGCCTGGCTGATCCGTTCGGCCTTGGAACGCAAGGCGGACTGTTCCTGCGCCTCGCGCAACCTTAGCATGCGGACGTTCCAGGATTGCATTAATTCTTGCTGTACGGATTCCGACGAGAAACTTTCCTGTTCTCTACGTACGGTGCCAGGGAGCGTTGGTTGTCTGCCATAATTCAGCATCGCTGGGCTAAAACCGGTGGAGCTATGCTTAGCCGTGTTCGTAGCGAAGACGAACTCTGGTAGATGTTCGTCCCAAGTCTTGTGATTCTCTGCTATATAGGACACATCGTCTTAAGGGTCCTATTTTTCTTTCCACGGGGTTTGCTCTCTGGTAGTACCGGGGGTTTTAGTATGGTAGATGCCTTCTTGCATGAGATATTCATCGACAGCTTTGTTTTTAAATTCTGTGCCGTTGTCCGAATGGAAAGTCTCTGGTGCTCCGAACTGCATCACGATCCTCTCGTGAAACTCTTTAATGTCGGTCCCTAAGATATATTCGTACCCACCCCTACTCCCTGACAATTGTCCGGTGATATCGCCAGCTACAATTTGCCACGGTCTCTCGACCGTTTGCAAACCCATTCTCCCGATAGGTGGCTTCTGGACTACTTTACATTGTTGGCATACCATGCACCCGCCGACGTATTCCTGTACGTCTGCGTACATGTGTGGCCAGAAGTATTGCTGGTACACTCGGGCGTAGGTCTTTTATCGTCTGAGGTGCCTAGCGGTCGGGTGATCGTGCTTTTCTCGCAGTATGGTTTGCCGGTGTTCATTTGGCATTACCAACTTCCAAGCATCTTCGTCACCCACAGTGTCCTCGATCTCTTCGTCTGGCTTGTAGTGGTATAGGTTTCCGCCAAAGACCGTCCAATTGGGGTTTTCTTGAGGGTTCGTGGCTGTTTTGTTAAGGGTAGTTAGGTACCATTGGTTTTCTGTACCCTCTGACCAACTCAAAGAGCCTATTTGTGTCTCTTGTTCCTTGTACATCTTGGACAATGCGTAGGGACGTAATTCAGAGCATCTTTCTTGTGGACTATTTCGTAGTCGTGACGTTGTAGGTGTAGCGCCCACCTCGCCAGATGGCCGGTGGGGGTTTTTAAATTGTATAGTCAGGCCAGGCTCAAGTGGTCCGTTACCACTCGAAAATGGTAACCCTCGATATATGGCCGGAATTTCTCGATGGCCCATACCACTACGATACACTCGCGCTCAGGTACACTGTAATTTCTTTCTGCCGAATTTAACGTTCTGTTGGCAAATTCTAGTACCCGCTCTCCCGCTTCCTTTTCCTGTAGCAGTACTGCACCAATTCCGGTGTTGCTAGCGTCAGTGTTGACCACCAACTGTTGAACCGGCAGAGGGCTCTGTAGAACAGGGCCTGAGGCGATCAGCGCCTTCAGCTTGTCAAACGCGATTTGTTGGTCTGCAAGCCATTCGTGAATCTTCTATACATACCCAGAAAACGCCTCAATTGTCTTAAATTTTTCGAGCCGGATAATTCATCACCTGTTTAATCTTTTCTGGGTTTGGTCTGATCCCATTCCGGTTCACCAACACTCCCAAATATCTGGCTTCTGGTTTGCAGAACACGCATTTCTCTCTGTTGACAACAATTAGTCATGCGGCTTTGTGTTCTCCAAACGTTTCCGAGATTATGATAATATCATCCAGTTATGCAAGAACATAGGGTTCTAAATCTGGAACAATCACCATATTGCTTCCTCTGTAAACACAGCAGAAATATCGGTTTTCTGCTTCTTTTGTCCGATTGCTGGTTTATAAGCCAACTCGGGAAGAAGTGACGCTTCTGGTGCTGGTGGCAGACGGTACGCTCTTTCTTGTTCCAACGTTTGCTCTGCGTCTGTTGCCGCGTCTAGCAGCGTTTCTACGCTTGTGACGTCGGACCTCCTGACCAGCTTCTGCAGATCTGATCGCATATTTCGATGTAATAGGTCTAGTTTGTACGTCTCTTCGAGCCGTGGAGATAGTTTATTTATAATCCCTATCAGGCATGTGAGATAATCTCGTACCATTTCATCTGGACCTTGCTTCTGAATATATGCCTCATTCCGCAGCCTTTGTTGATATTGGCGACTCGTGACATACCAATGTCTGGCCGAAGTTGTGAAATCTCTTCAAGTTCTCCATTTCATCTTGTTATTTCGGTACCAGGTCGCTGCTGTATCTGTGAACAGTTCTGAGAGTGCTGCCAGGAGGTCTTCGTCCGATAGGTTGGCCAGGGTGTTGCAGTCTGCGATTCTAGCGAGGAAAGCATCAATGCTCTGGTCCTTCTTGCCAGAGAATTTGATGTTCCATTTCCTAACCAATTGACCAACATCTCGTGGGTTGCCACCACACCATGTCGTTTTGCCGAGGGTCTCCGAACAGGGTCTTGGGCTTGACGTACCATGGTCACGTCGTCCTTCGCCAGGTGTACTGAAGTGTCTTTGGTTGGCTCTTGAGCGGTCTGCCGAGTGATCTGGGCTCGCTCTGTCTCTCGGTCGCTCGTCGCTAGGCCTATTCTCTCTTTGTTTTTCGGTTGTACAACTCTGCCGCCGATCGCCGGATGTTGTAGTCCTTCAACTACCCCCCCCCCCCCCCCAGGCATTACTCGTCGTGGGTGGGTGTACCAATCTACCCTCACTATCGTCGATCTGCGTGTCTTCAAATATCGTGTACGTGTCTTGGAAGTTCACCGATCGCCGATTACCTTCATGCCTCCTACTGGACAGGATTTAATCTTTCTTCAGGTTTTCGAACTGCAGTTTGAGAGATCTCATTTCCTGAATTAATTCCGCTAGTGTGTAAGATATATGTTTAGGTACTTTGAAGGGATTTCCTTTCGTTGATGCCAGCGTTATCATCTCTTCACTTTGTGTTCCTGTTTCTCCAGATGTGGCGGTGTGATCGACACTCTCGGAATGATCCCATTCCTGGGTAGTGTTCTCTGGTGGACCACGCAGTGTTAGTTCCAGGTTTTTGTGAACTTCTGTGTCTGAGAGTAACGTGGCCAGTCTGTGGTCTTTTGCTTCACCTGTGTGCGTGCCCTCCTCGATATCCGCCGCAATGGTGGCATCGATAAATTGCCGACGCAATCGGGCTCGGCCATTGATGGCATCCGTTTCTGGTTCTTGAATTGCTTCAAAGTCGTTAACCGAGTAGTTGCCTAGCAACCATTTCTCCAATCTGTGTGCGCGAGCGAAGTGATGGCCTTCTGTCGACAGCTTCAGCTGTAATAGTGTTTCCTCTATCTTTCGGCCACTTAACTCCATAATCCACTCTTCTACATACGAGACTATGGCGTCTGACATCTTGTAAAAATTCTCCGAATTATGATGATCTTCGGCTGTAGCTCGCTTTTCTATAAGTCCTCGCTGTTAATAAGTGTGTGCGAGGCTATTTTAATTCAGTGGCCCAAGAAAAATATCGTAATTAGATTATTCCTGTTTTAGCTGAGTACACGATTTTTTTCTAACTTCTATTGCTTTTGTCTTACTAATAATCGCTTCGTATTCGCTTCGTCAATTTAAACAATCACGGCTATTCTTCGATAATTTATTAAAATTTAAAAAAAAAATTTTCATTCGTCACGAAACTCTTCTAAGTTTACGTCTCGTCTTTAAAACAATTTGAAGTGTGTGTGAAAGTTTCGCAAACTATTCAGAAACGAAAAATAATTTCAGCCTTTTACTGTCACGATTTATCTGTTTTTCAACTGTCCTTTACCAAAAAAAATATAACAACATAAGATTTAAATAGATAGACTTTTCTAAATGAAAAGATCGGTTCCTTTCAATTTTAGTTGGTGGTCTTCTCAAAATTTTATAATCTTATACGCATTTACAATTATCAAAAAGAGAATTTAACAGAAAATAAGATCTTGAGAAAAAACAGAAAAATTAATTTTCGTCAAAAATTTACACTTTTTGTAAATATTTGATTTTCAAACAAAAGAATATATAAACACAATAACGGAATTTTCAATTTTTCTATATTATCCGCTTCTGTACAACTTATGGAAATGTAAAATTATTTTCCGTTCCTCTAATCCAACTTTTCAATCAGGTGATATATCTGAATTATGTGAAAAAACGGATTTTTGTGTTAAAATATTATTTTGGGAAAAAATGACGTTTTCAAAAATTTCCTAATTTTCAAAAATAATCATTTATTTATACATAAACTTTTGTGTTTTTTATCAAAAATTTATTTTGTGCCAAGTTTTCTAAGTTGATACAACCCGTTTAAATTCTAAAAACAAATTTTAAGTTTAGAAAAAACTTAAATTTTGAATTTATAGTTTATTGTAGTTCAACAACAATAGTTTGGTAGAAAATCAACCCTCAAAATTGGAAAATTCGTTATTTTAAATTTTTCTACAAATCCCAAAAATCCAAAAAAAATCCAGTTTTTCGAAATTATTGATTATTAATAATTAACAAACAATGATTTTGCAAAAAGAAACACACCTGTAAAATAAAAAAAAATAAAACATGTTCATTAGACGAGGGGTTCCCGGGCTGCCACACATCCAGATATGTAGGTTGCTTAATCTCGATGATCACGAAAAATAAATTCTCTAAAAAACTCTAAATTGACAAGTATTATTTTTCGAAATAATTGTTTATTTACTCAATATTACCTCAAGAAACATCCGAAAAATATAAAAAAAACAATTTTTGTAATCAACAACGAATTTGATTCACGGAGTTCCCGAGCGGCCACCCATCCGGCTACGCCCGGTGCTTAACCTCGCTTGTCGGCCGACCACTGGGGTAGTGATCGAGCCGCAACTGCGTTGTTTCTCCTATATTATTTCCACACACTTCTCTGCCGTGATTGATTTTCCTCTGACTTTCAATTACTTATAGTTATGCACTCGACCTTTTAATTAAGTATAATCGGTTTGATAAAAATTTTTAATTATTTTATCTTGATTATATTAGTATCTAAGGCTGCGAGTCAGAGCAAAATTGACTGTATTTAACGCTGTTTTTCGTGCACTTATTCAGCTGCCTCCTCGCAAACAATTTTACACTCTTCGGAGTGATTCGAGCTTCTTACTTTATTCTCGCTCGCTTCGCGCTCACGTATTCGCGAGCTGCTTTGCACGTAAAATTTTTAAAAATCTTTGAAAAAAATTGTTTTTTCTAATTTTTCTACTTTTGACTTATATTTTCAATCTTTTTTTTTAATTATTTATTCATAAACAATGCCGTTAATGCCGGTTTAAGAAGGGCGACATGTGTAATGGTGTTATTAATTAGTTAACAACAATTACCTCAATTAATCGGATTACCTGCCGCGCACTGCGCGCGCATGTGACTTAACGCTTGCTTCCCTTCAGGCCGGCTCGCGGTGACTTGACGCTGAGCTCGGTCTTATTGCAGCTGTGCCGGATCTCCCCAGGAACACACCGAGTCCACGAATACTCGGATTTCTGCGAAGTATCCTCACGCACGAGTTTTCGCGACCTGAAAAGGGCGCGAAAACACGAAGGCTAATTCTCTCGCAGCGCGAATGTACTTAGCCTCGACTGGCCTAGCTCGGCATGGGGAGAAGGCGGGTTCGGGTTAATTAACAACAGTTGGATTTAATTAATTAACAAAATAATGAAATATATTCTTTAAAATCTTAACAATATTTACAACGACGATATCAAGGTATTAAATAATGAGCAATGAAGTTAAATGATAGAAAACACGGGTAGGTCGAGCGTTCCTTGTACGCGCGTGATTCTCTCTTTTCTCGGGCTATACGGAGCCCTTATTCAACGAGAGCACGACATACTATTCGCTGTGTGGCCCTATTAACCGTACGCGTTATCTCGCAGGCTAGCCCTTACCTCTTTCATTAGAGTACGACGCGAGAAGACGGAGACGAAGTCTCGTTCTTCCTCTCTCTCTCTCTCTCTCTCTCTCTCTCTCTCTCTCTCTCTCTCTCTCTCTCTCTCTGTCTCTCTCTCTCTCTCTCTCTTTCTGCCTCTCTGATCACGGTCGCGCCGCTTGCTGCTACCCCACGCTGCCTTTCTCGCCGCTTCTTTGTGGACTTCGTGCCCCTCGTACTATCTCTCTCTGAATTGCTTCTCGTGGTGAGACGCTCGCCTCCACCAGATGAACGGCACGCACGAATCACAGAGAAAGCAATGGCGGGTGGAAGGCACGGCACAAAAACACGCAGAGCAGTGAACAAGAAATACGCGAGAGTCAGTCAAGATGGCGAATGTGTCACGAAGGTATGAGCGCGCGGCTTCAGAGCAGCAGGTAGAATGATGTAATACACGCTCGCGGCGTCTCGTTACCTCTCGCGCCTCTAGTACAACGAGTACCTTGCGTAGCTGGTAGATGGCGTCTCATGTACCTTTTCTACTCCGGATCGGGGTATTTGGCGATTAATTCACGACTCGTTACAGCAATAAATAAATATTTCTAAACAGACGTCATACTATCCCCTCCGCATTCTTACCAGAAACCTTCAGTTGAATTTTCAAAAGCTTTTATTATTAACTCCCAGAGAAAAATGCGTTGAAAATGTACAACTATGTAGTTAAATTTTCAAATGTATTTTTCTCTGAGAGTTAATAATGAATGTTTTTGAAAATGTAACTGAAGGTTCCTGGTAAGAATACAGAGGGGGTAGTATGGCGTATTTTAGAAATATTTATTTATTGCAGAGAAAAAGAATATAAATGTGATGCCGGTAAAGTAGGGATTATTGGTTCGCTTTCACATCTGCTTAAAATATGAAATATTTATCAAGGAGATAAGAAATACTAACACGATTTCTAACTTATCGATGTAATTTTGTTGTATATATCTTTTGAATCTTTTCTTCTCTTTTATATTGATACAATAGAAGAGATATTTATCAAAAACATATAAAGAACTAACCCGATTCCTACCTTATCGGCTTTTTAGTTTTATAATTTTCTCTCGTCATTGAACTTCAAATTCATACGACACATCTCTAACTAAATTAATAAAAATAATAGTACCATTTATCATATTAATTGTTATAACTAGGATATTTGAGCCAATTACTGTGCTCTATATCGATTATTTCACCGAATAACCATATGATTTAATATTTTTTTAAATGCAAATATCGAAGGACACAGTTATTGGTTCACTTGCTTTATTATTATATTACTTTCAGAACAATAATAATAGTATATGAATATGAAAACATTAATAAAAATGCTTTAATGCTAATAAAAATAAGTGATAGTTTCAATATAGAGATCTATCTTGCCGACAGGTTACGTCAATATTACTTAGTATATGATAGGAAATACTAGTTAGATTCTGACGTGTTATCTTCCATTTTTCATTGCTTACTAAAAATTAGGAGTGCGGACGAGATTCAGGAACGGAAATCCTTTGTTTTACGAAAGAATCATAACCTCAAAATAAATAAACGCGGACCTCAGAATATCAGACAGGATTCTGGCAGGGAATCCGTGAGTCCCACTCTATACGTGGAAAAGACAGGGAGACCGTGTCTGAATCGGCGCTGACTTCCGTTGATCCGAAAATCGGGTCGGGATCGGGGCTAAATAATCGCGAGGACGCTCTCTAAAATCCCTGCACGGGAAATCCTACGGGTTTAAAAAAATTTGAAAAAATGCATGCACATTCTACACATCAATAAGAACATTTTTACAGAAGTTTCAGATAAAATTTTTTTTTTCGTTTTTGATTTCCCAGAGAATCCCGTATACATATGCATATACAATGTAGATATACATTTTTTACACGTAAATCTTTATTCGTTTTAATGTCGAGATAAACATAGGCTAATTATTCACTAAAATATTTATGCAAGCAAAGCTGCAAGGGTACAGCTGGTATAAAATAATAATGTTGAATTGTTACGATAAAATTAATAAGGAGAAGGCACACCCTCCCGGAAACGAAATTCCGTCAGACTTCAAGAGGTGTTTTCTAGTACCCAAAAATGGAGCGTAGTACCCATAATTTATTCTAATGGGCCCTTGATCTCGAGATATGAAATATTAGAAAAGGAATATTCGTTATTTTAATGAAAAAAGATATCCCTTCTTCTAGCCATAAGTCTACAAATTTTCATTCTGGTTAAATGACTTAAAATATTATAAAATGTAGGCAAAAAGACCTTTAATCTAAGCTCTGTTATGTATAAAAATATTAATCGGATCGAAAGTTATTTACAATTGAAAATGGTGGCTGAAATTGCATGAATATTCAAAGAAATTTAACTCTTTTAAATTCGTTCATTTTCCATGTCCTTTTAGTAACCATCTTTAATTGTTAATAACTTTTAATCAAATTACTTTCTCCAAGAGAAAGTTTTGAGATGGTAATTTTTTTTGTTTTATTTTAACATATAAACATGTTTTATGACTTGGGGAGTCCGAACAGACTAGTCTCAAAAATGTCTTATGTGTGTGTGTGTGTATGTCTCTGTGTGTGTCAGTGTGTGTGTGTGTAAGCGCATGCGTGCGTACGTGCATATGAGTGTGCGTACGCGCGTGTGTAAGTGTGCGTGCATGCGTGCGTGTGCGTGTGAGTTCGCATGCGTGCGAGTGCGTGTGAGTTCGCATGCGTGCGTGCATACGTGCGTGCATGTGTGCGTGCATACGTGCGTGCATGTGTGCGTATGTGTGCGTGCATACGTGTGTAAGTGTGCGTGCGTGCGTGTCTGTGTGTGGGTGTGTGTATGTATGTGTGTGTGCGTGTGCGTGTGTGTTAGTATGTGGCATATCACCATTCGTTCAATCTGCGGTGTAACTTTCCAAAACTTTGCATGTGCTATCAATATCCGGTATACGCTTCAAATATTTAGCAACAATGGTCGAATAAATTTTTTTTTATGGCCATTTTTCAAAATTCAGGAATTATTAAATTTCGGTTTGTCTAATTTTATTCGATGCAGGAATGGTTTCTGGAAAGTTAATTTTGTATATAATGAAGTACTTATTCTCCTTCATTTTTGGATCGTAAACGATATTATATGAGTCGTTTTTCCGTGGTTATACTGTGTGACAAATTTTTTGTATTACTCGAAAACTGTACGATAAATGTCACTGAAATGTTTAGTCAATACTTGTTTTATATTATTTTGATATTATTATTTTTGATATTATTGTTTTATATTATTATTTATATTATTTTGATGTTGGAAGTTGTAATCTAATATATGTTGAATAATAGTTAAATTTTTAAATGAGTGACTTTAAACAATGATGCGATTTTGGATCATATGCATTTTTTTGCAATGAAAAAGGAAAACAATAATTCAATCTTTTATCGGTATAGATTACATTTGATTTTATAGATAACAATAAATTTTAGAATCAATTGCATATCGCTGGCCAAAGACACCCTGATATACGATATACAAGATAATATGTTTATTGGAAAATATTCATTTTTCAGTGGGGCACAAATGAAATAGTTAAAATCACTAAATGAAAATAGTTAGACAGGAAAATAACCGTGATGGGCGGTAATGCGCAGCTCTTCCATATTTATATAATAATTTTAATGAAATTCTCTTTGAGAAAGTATAGTGCTAAAGCAGTTGGCAGCGTTTTTTCAGTACAAAAGTGACTACCTTGGTCGCAAAATGGGCAAAGAGCAATGTAGTTGGGGCATCACGAAGTTCAAATCCAGAAATCAAATTAAGAAAAATATAAAGACTTTAAAAAATAGATTTTTACATCTAGAATGCAACCCTAATTTCTCGTACCTAGATTTGGACCAGATGTATGATTATTTAAGCCAATCGTTACCTCAAAATAGCTTTGTTCTCATATTTCTTGAAATAACTCGCTAAATATGCATTTTATGAAAAAAGTCCCTGCAAAAAAGACGTTTAGTATTAAATTTTGTATAGGAATAGTACTTTATGAAAGTTAAAAAATTTTGGAAAAATTCCAAAATTTGGAAAAAAATCAAAATGTTGGAAAAAATATAAAGTTTTAGTAAGAATCCAACATTTTGGAAAAAAATTCAAAGTTTTGAAAATAATTTGAGATTTTGGAAAAAGTTTAAAATTGTGAAAATAATTCAAGATTTTGGAAAAATTAAAAATTTAGGAAGAGTTTAAAAATTTGAAGAAAGTTCAAAGTTGGGGTAATAATTCAAGATTTTGGAAAAAAATTCATAATTTTGGAAAAAGTGTAAAATTTTAGAAATATTCAATATATTGCAAGAAAATCAAAATTATGGAAGATATTCCAACATTTGGAATAAATTTAGAATTTTGGAAAAAAATAAAAATGTCGGAAAAAATTCAAGATTATGAAAAAATACAAAATTTCATAAAAAATTCTAAATTTTGGAAAAAAACAATATATTTAAAAATTTTAAATTTTAGAAAAAAATTAAAATTTAGAAAAAATTCTAAAAATTAGAAAAAATTCAAAATTGGAAAAAAATCAAAATTTCCGAAAAAATTCAAAGTTTTGGAAGAATTTCATAATTTTGGAGAATATAAAATTTTAGGAAAGATTCCAAATTTTGGAAATAACTCAATATTTTGGAAAAAGTTCAAAATTTTGTATGAAGTTCAAAGTTGTGGAAGAAGTTCAATAAGTTTAGGAAAAATTTCATACTTTTGGAGAAAATCAAAATTTTTGGATAAATTTATAATTTTGCAAAAAATTCAAAATTTTGGAAAAATTTCATAATTATTGAGAAAAACAAAATTTTAGGAAAAATTCAAAATTTTGAACGTAATTCAATATTTTGGAAAAAGTTCAAAATTTTAGAAAAAATTTGAGATTTTGGAAACATTACTCTAAATTTTGGAAAAAGTGTAAAATTTTTTAAATATTTAAGGTTCTGGAAAAAGTTCAAAATTTTGGAAACACTCAATATTTAGGAAGTGTTCAAATTTTGGAAAAAGTTTAAATTTGTGATAAAATTTAAGATATTGGAAAAAGTTTAAAGTTGTGGTAACAATTCAAGATTTTGGAAAGAGTAAACAATTTCGGAAATATTTTGGAAAGAGTACAAAGTTTGGATGAAGTTCAAAATTTTCGAAAAAATAAAAAATTTGATAAAAAGTTCAAAATTTCATAAAAAAGTTCAAAATTTTGGAAAAAGTTTAAGGTTTTGGATGAAAATCAAAATCGTGGAAGAAGTACAAAATTTTGGAAAAAGTTCAAAATTTTGGTACACTCAAAATTTAGGAAGTGTTCAATAAATTGGATAAAGTTTTTGTAATAATTCAAGATTTTGGAAAATGTTCACAATTCTGGCAAAAATTCAAAATTTTGGATGAAGTTCAAAATTGTGGAAAAAGTTCCAGATTTCGGAAAAAGATCAAAATTTCGGAAAAAATAAACCATTAGGAAGAGTTCCAAATTTCGGAAATAATTCAGTATTTTGGAAAAAATTAAATTTTTGAAAGAGTTAAAAGTTTTAGATATAATTCCAAAATTATGGTAAAATTTAAAAAATTGGAAGAGTTCAATAATTTGAAAAAATCTAAAAATTTTGGAAAAAATTTGAGATTTTGGAAAAACATTAAAATTGTGGTAAACATTAAAAAAGTTCACTATTTTGGAAAAAGATAAAAAATTTGGCAAGAGTTAAAAGTTTCGGATAAAATTCCAAAACTTTGTTAAAATTTAAAAATTTGGCATTAAGTTAAGAAATTTGGAAAAAGTTCAAACTTGTGGAAAAAATTTAATATTTTGGAAAATATTCAAAATTTTGGCAAAAATTTGAGATTTTTTAAGAAGTTTAAAGTTGTGAAAATAATTCAGGATTTTGGAAAAATTCAACATTTAGGAAAAAGGTTCAAATTTTTGTAAAGAGATAAAGTATTGGATAAAATTCCAAAATTTGAAATAGATATAAAAGTATTGGATAAAATTCCAAAATTTGAAATAGATATACAAGTATTGGATAAAATTCCAAAATTTTGTATAATTTGTGACGGACTTAAGCCGTTCTTCTACTCCAATGTAGGAGAGTTCATTTTCCAGATGTGTTTTCTTACACGTGGTTCGCGTACAGACCCGAAAAAGTGCGCGAGAAACAACCTTTTTCGTGATTCGCCCTTGATAGTTACGCTCCGAGGTCACGTTACGCCGCCGAGGTCGGAGCTGCAGAAATGCAACTTTACTTTGTTTTTTGATATGCCAACTCGAACCAGCAGGAGGGCGCGTTAGCTTTCCGCCGGGCAAGCAGTCAAAACCCCGAGAAAGGCGCCAGCGCGCTTTTCGCGAGTAAAACCCTGAAAACGTAGTCTCGGGCAGCGCGTTGGCCGTCACGAGCTATGCTTTTTAGGGAATTCGTTAGCGCGTTTCCCCCTCCAGTGGCTACTGAAGGACGTCCGGCGCACCCGAATAATAGGTAGAGGCGGGCAAAATGAGTTACAATTCTTAGAGAACAATTAGTGTGAAACTTGGTTCTTTATTGAGGGTAAAGGTACACTTAAAGAGGAGTGGAGTTTAGGTAGAGGGAAGCGAAAGAGAGAGATAGCACGCGGTAGACAGGCGAGGAATCGCCACATCACCGTGCGCTCACCACAAGAAGTGGCCCGAGTTCACCCTAGTATCCCGAGCGCAAGGCCTGCTCGCTGGCTAGCCACGGCTTGAGAGGTCCGAGAGAACTGAGTCCTACCTCGGCTGTGCGTCGCCGATATATACCCGAGTCAACTCTCTCCATCTCTCTCGCTCCCGTCCTCCTTCTCACGCTATTCGCGAATTCGTTGCTTGTCGCTGAACACGTGTTCGTATGTCTGCGCGCTCATGTGTGTATACGCACACGCACGCGTTTTTAGCTATTACGTTGGCCCCGCCGTATCATCTTAGTTAACAGATATAAAAACGAATCATTTCAGCAATAATTAAATAATTAATTAAATAATTTCTTATAAAAAAAACTAACTTTTTAATTAATACTACTTTTCTATATCCTAAATGTACTAACTAATTTATTTTAATTATAATAATTACTAATAATAATATAATATTAACATTAGCAATAATAGCTAATGGTACCATTTTTAATAATAATGGTATAGGTACAGGCCATCTCAAATTTACAAATTTGGAAAAAGTTCAAGAATTTGGAAAAAAATTTTAGATTTAAGAAACAATATTAAAAATTTTGGAAAAAGTGAAAAATTTTTGACAAAGATCAGAATTTTGGAAAAGATAAAACATTAGGAAGAGTCCCAAATTTCGGAAATAATTCAATATTTTGGAATAAATTTCCAATTTTTTAAAGAGTTAAAAGTTTTGGATAATTCCAAAATTATGGTAAAACTTAACAATTTGGAAATAAGTTAAAAAAATTGAAAAAAGTTCAAAGTTGTGATAAAAATTTGTGATTTTGAAAAAATCTAAAATTTTGGGAAAAATGTGAGATTTTGGAAAAAGATTAAAGTTGTGGTAATAGTTCAAGATTTTGGAAAAGTTCAATATTTAGGAAGAATTTAAAAATTTCGAAATAGATAGTAGTCGTTAAAATTTTAAGATTTTGGAAAAAATTAAAAATTTTGGAAAGAATTGAAAATTTAGAAAAAATTAAAAATTTTCGAAATATTTGAGATTTTGGAAAGTAGTTAAAGTTGTGCTCGTAATAATTCAAGATTTTGGAAAGAGAAAGAAAAAGTTTAAAATTGTGGAAATAATTCATAATTTTGGAAAAAATTCAAAGTTTTACAAAAAATTTAAAGATTTTGGAAAAAATTCAAAGTTTTGGAAAAAATTTGGAAAGAGTTAAAGTTTTTGGATTAAATTCCAAAATTTTGGAAAATTATATATTTGGAAATAGTTCAAAAAATTGGAAAAAATTTGAGATTTAGGAAAAAATTCAAAGTTTTAAAAAAAATTCAAAGTTTTAAAAAAAATTCAAAGTTTTGGAAAAATTCAAAATTTTGGAATAAATTTGAGATTTTGGAAAAAGTTTAAAATTGTGGAAATAATTCATAATTTTGGAAAAAATTCAAAGTTTTGGAAAAAATTTAAAGATTTTGGAAAAAATTCAAAGTTTTGGCAAAAATTCAAAGTTTTGGCAAAAATTCAAAGTTTTGGAAAAATTCAAAATTTTGGAATAAATTTGAGATTTTTGAAAAAGTTTAAAATTGTGGAAATAATTCAAGATTTTGGAAAATATCAACATTTTGGAAGAGTTCGAAAATTTGAAAAAAGTTCAAAATTGTAAAAAAATTTAAGATTTTGGAAAATTAAAAATTTTTGAAAAAATTTGAGATTTTGGAAAAAGTTCACAATTTTGAAAAAAGAGCAAGATTTTGGAAAGAGTACAATGTTTTTGATAAAATTTAAAATTTTGCGAAATATTTGAGATTTTGGAAAAAGGTTAAAATGTGGTAATAATTCAAGATTTTGGAAAGAGTACAATTTTTTGAAAAAGTTCAAAAAAATTAAAAATTTTGGATAGAATTGAAAATTTAGAAAAAATTAAAAATTTTCGAAATATTTGAGATTTTGGAAAGTAGTTAAAGTTGTTCTCGTAATAATTTAAGATTTTGGAAAGAGAAAGAAAAAGTTCAAAAATTTGGAAAGAGTTAAAGTTTTTGGATTAAATTCCAAAATTTTGGAAAATTATATATTTGGAAATAGTTCAAAAAATTGGAAAAAATTTGAGATTTAGGAAAAAATTCAAAGTTTTAAAAAAAATTCAAAGTTTTAAAAAAAATTCAAAGTTTTGGAAAAATTCAAAATTTTGGAATAAATTTGAGATTTTGGAAAAAGTTTAAAATTGTGGAAATAATTCATAATTTTGGAAAAAATTCAAAGTTTTGGAAAAAATTTAAAGATTTTGGAAAAAATTCAAAGTTTTGGCAAAAATTCAAAGTTTTGGCAAAAATTCAAAGTTTTGGAAAAATTCAAAATTTTGGAATAAATTTGAGATTTTTGAAAAAGTTTAAAATTGTGGAAATAATTCAAGATTTTGGAAAATATCAACATTTTGGAAGAGTTCGAAAATTTGAAAAAAGTTCAAAATTGTAAAAAAATTTAAGATTTTGGAAAATTAAAAATTTTTGAAAAAATTTGAGATTTTGGAAAAAGTTCACAATTTTGAAAAAAGAGCAAGATTTTGGAAAGAGTACAATGTTTTTGATAAAATTTAAAATTTTGCGAAATATTTGAGATTTTGGAAAAAGGTTAAAATGTGGTAATAATTCAAGATTTTGGAAAGAGTACAATTTTTTGAAAAAGTTCAAAAAAATGAAAAATTTTGGATAGAATTGAAAATTTAGAAAAAATTAAAAATTTTCGAAATATTTGAGATTTTGGAAAGTAGTTAAAGTTGTTCTCGTAATAATTTAAGATTTTGGAAAGAGAAAGAAAAAGTTCAAAAATTTAGAAAGAGTTAAAGTTTTTGGATTAAATTCCAAAATTTTGGAAAATTATATATTTGGAAATAGTTCAAAAAATTGGAAAAAATTTGAGATTTTGGAAAAAATTTAAAGTTTTAAAAAAAAATTCAAAGTTTTGGCAAAAATTCAAAGTTTTGGAAAAATACAAAATTTTGGAATAAATTTGAGATTTTGGAAAAAGTTTAAAATTGTGGAAATAATTCATAATTTTGGAAAAAATTCAAAGTTTTAGAAAAAATTTAAAGATTTTGGAAAAAATTCAAAGTTTTGGAAAAAATTTGGAAAGATTTTAAGTTTTTGGATTAAATTCCAAAATTTTGGAAAATTATATATTTGGAACTGTTCAAAGATTTGGAAAAAATTTAAGATTTTGGAAAAAATTCAAAGTTTTAAAAAAAATTCAAAGTTTTGGAAAAAATTCATTTTGGAAGAGTTCTAACATTTGAAAAAAGTTAAAAATTGTGAAATAATTTAAAATTTTGGAAAATTAAAAATTTTTGAAAAAATTTGAGATTTTGGAAAAAGTTTGTAGTTGTAGTAATAATTTAAGATTTTGGAAAAAGTTCACAATTTTGGAAAAAGAGCAAGATTTTGGTAAGAGTACAATGTTTTGGATGAAATTCAAAATTTTCGAAAAAATAAAAAATTTGATAAAAAGTTCAAAATTTCATAAAAAAGTTCAAAATTTTGGAAAGAGTTTAAGGTTTTGGATATAATTCCAAAATTTTGGTAAAATTTAAAAATTTGGGTATGAGTTAAAAAATTTGGAAAAGTTCAAACATGTGGAAAAAATTTAAGATTTCGGAAAACATTCAAAATTTTGGAAAAAAATTGAAATTTTATAGTTTAAAGTTGTGAAAAAAGTTTTAGATTTTGGGAAAAGTTTAAAGTTGTGGTAATAATTCAAGATTTTGGAAAAGTTCAATATTTAGGAAGAGTTACAAAATTTCAAAAAAGTTCGTAGTCGTTAAATTTTAAAATGTTGGAAAAAATGAAAAATTTTGGAAAGAATTAAAAATTTAGAAAAAATTAAAAATTTTGGGAAATATTTGAGATTTTGGAAAAAGGTTAAAGTTGTTGTAATAATTCAAGATTTTGGAAAGAGTACAAATTTTTGACTAAGTTCAAACAGATTTGGAAAGAGTTAAAGTTTTTGGACTAATTTAAAAAATTTTGATAAATTTAATAATTTGGAAAAAGTTTAAAGATTTAGAAAAAATTTAAGATTTTGGAACAAATTCAAAATTTTTGAAAAAATTTGAGATTTTGGAGAAAGCTTAAAGTTGTAGTAATAATTTAACATTTTTTAAAAAGTTCTCAATTTTAGAAAAAGAGCAAGATTTTGGAAAGAGTACTACAATGTTTTGGATAAAATTCTAAATTAAAAAAAAATAAAAAAATTTGGAATAACTCTATAATTTGGAATAAATGTTGATTTTGGAAAAAAAATCAAAATTTTAGAAAAAATCAAGGTTCCGAAAAAATACACAATTTCATGAAAAATTCCAAATTTGGATAAAGTTCAAAACTTGGAACAAATTCCAAAAATTAGAGAAAATTCTATACTGTAAAAAAAAAAAAAAATTTCGTTTTGGAAGAAATTCATAATTTTGGAGAAAATCAAAATTTTAGGATAAATTAAAAATTTTGGAAATAATCCAATATTTTGCAAAAAGTTCAAAATTTTGGAAAAAGTTAAAAAATGTGGAAAAAGATGAAGAATGATGAATAAAATGTTAGATTTTGGAAAAAAATCAAAATTTTAGAAAAAATTAGAGATATTGAAGAAAGTTTAAAGTTGTGATTAAATATAAAATTTTGGAAAAATTGTAAAATTTTGGAAAAATTGTAAAATTTTGGAAAAATTGTAAAATTTTGGAAAAATTGTAAAATTTTGGAAAAATTGTAAAATTTTGGAAAAATTGTAAAATTTTGGAAAAATTGTAAAATTTTGGAAAAATTGTAAAATTTTGGAAAAATTGTAAAATTTTGGAAAAATTGTAAGATTTTGGAAAAATTGTAAAATTTTGGAAAAATTGTAAAATTTTGGAAAAATTGTAAAATTTTGGGAAAATTGTAAGATTTTGGAAAAATTGTAAGATTTTGGAAAAATTGTAAGATTTTGGAAAAATTGTAAGATTTTGGAAAAATTGTAAGATTTTGGAAAAATTGTAAGATTTTGGAAAAATTGTAAGATTTTGGAAAAATTGTAAGATTTTGGAAAAATTGTAAGATTTTGGAAAAATTGTAAGATTTTGGAAAAATTGTAAGATTTTGGAAAAATTGTAAGATTTTGGAAAAATTGTAAGATTTTGGAAAAATTGTAAAATTTTGGAAAAATTGTAAAATTTTGGAAAAATTGTAAAATTTTGGAAAAATTGTAAAATTTTGGGAATATTCAAGATTCTGGAGAAAATTTAAAATTTTTGTTGAAGTTCTAAATTGTGGAAGAGTTTCAAAATTTTTGATAAAGTTCGAGATTTTGGGAGAAGATCAAAATTTTGGAAAAAATTTAAAGTTTAGGAAAAAATTACATAATTTTGGAGAAAATCAAAATTTTGGTAATAGTTCACAATTTTGCCTCGGCTACGACGGGAAGTGTTTCTGCGGGGACCGGTTTCTCGTTAGGAGTGGCTTTGGTCCTTTCTAGCCGCTCTCTTGCGCGTTTCCTCTCTTGCAATGCTTCCGCATGAACCCTATCTCTCCGCAGCCGTAGCATTTCATTGGCTGTGTGGGGTCAAACCTTGGTTTACTCCCTCCTGGCGGGGTGCCAGGAGGTTGCAACCGTTCCAACGTTTGCTCGGCGTCTGAGGCGGCGTCCAGCAGTGTCTCCACGCTAGTGATCTCGCACCTGCGGACCATTTTCTGTAGGTCCGACCGCATGTTTCGGTGTTGCAAGTCTAATTCCTGACTATACTCGAGCCTCGGCGATAATTTGTTCATTATGCCGATGAGGCACGCGAGGTAGTCTCGGACCAGTTCATCTGGTCCTTGTGTCCTTAGGTTGGCTTCATTCCATAGCCTCTGTTGGTATTGATGACTTGTACCATACCATCGCCTGGCTGAAGTGGTGAAGTAATTCCAAGTCCGCCACTTCGTTCGGTTATTCCTATACCAGGTCGCTGCGTTGTCTGTGAAGAGTTCAGACAGCGCTGCCAGAAGCTCATCGCCCGTTAGATTGCTCAATGCGCTGCGGTGAGCAGCCCTGTACACCGCTGGCGGTTTATACGATTCTAAACGCGCGGGCTAGCCCTTACCTTATCTATATGTGCTCGAGGACGATCACTCTATCTCTGTCTCTATCTCTCTCTCTCTCTCTCTCTCTCTCTCTCTCTCTCTCTCTCTCTCTCTCTCTGTCTCTATCTCTCTCTCTCTCTCTCTGTCTCTATCTCTCTCTCTCTCTCTGTCTCTATCTCTCTCTCTCTCTCTCTCTCTGTCTCTATCTCTCTCTCTCTCTCTCTCTCTCTGTCTCTATCTCTCTCTCTCTCTGTCTCTATCTCTCTCTCTCTCTCTCTCTCTCTCTCTCTTTCTCTCTCTATCTCCCTCGCAGCCGACGCTAGCACGTCCTCTCGTCTCATCACAGTGGGGAGATATCTGCGTACGCACTCCACTCGCAATGCGGCGTCGCGGCAACAGGTCGCTCTGCCTGCACTCGTTTTTACGCGGGAAAATGGCGGCGAGACTTAAACGGCGTTGACGCACGCGGATCGAACTCCTAATCGATAGTGACGCGCTCGAGGCGTCAGCGCGGCTAGGGCCGCGCCCCCAGTCGCGTTCTCTTTGGGTAACTACCCTGCTGCGCGCGCGTCGCCTATAGTGTGAAACCTACGCCGGTACATGGTCCTCATTTCGTTACAATACTCAAACAATAGACGTTTAACTTGTGTATAACACTAATTGTATTTAAATTGTTTTCTATAAATGTATAAAGGATTATGTACAAAATATATAATATATAATATTGGACTTTGCGTCTAACATCATAACGAATCATGATGGAATACAATCTTAAACTAGATAACTAAATATATACTAAATTTATATATTTAACAGTCATAGTTTTGGTATGGTCCTTCATCAATATATATATATATATACTCCTGAGACATTGTCAAAACCATATTTATTGTGAACATCAAGTGATGTGCAAATCGGTTAAAAAGACCATAGGTTCAAAAATTTTAGTCTCCTAGACTTTTTAGTTAATTTCTCGAATAAACATGCAAAAACGCATAGTAGTCGGATAGCATGGGTTTTAAATTTTATTTATTCAGTGATTGCATTAATAATTTTTATTAAACGCAACCTATGCTAGTTTGTCACTGAATAAATTAAATTTGAAACTCATTTTATCCAATTATTAAGAGATTTTTTTAACCGATTAATTTGGTTTCGATGTTGAGGGTGATTTCTTTTGACTTATTGGCAAAGAAAACTACCACTGCGGACGAGTTGCGCTGCTGTCGACTACCCCATACCGTCGATAGAAGTATACATATTATATAGAGTTTATATAGGAGTCTTAGGTTTTTATTGAAATAGAAATTAGTCCTCTTAAAATAATAGTTATTGCTTCAATTGTAAACATTATGAAAAGTCATAAATACAGCACGATGGTTCAGCATAGTATTAAATCAACATAAATTATATTTTTGAGCATACATGTAAATAGTGAATCATCGTCATCAATATCGACATCAACAGTTAGTTCATAAGGGATCCAAGATGATTTGGAAGTTGATATTTTATTGCTCAGCGGATTTATGAAATGGTATAAAACGTTTCCATTAAAAACAAACTCTTCTTAAAATACATATATTTCAATAAGAATTTATGTAACTACAAAATTTTAGAATCATATATATTTTTCTTTTTAGTATTTAACTGAACAGCAGACAAATTAAAAGGTAGGAAACAAACATTAATTTATACGTAAAGTTCAATCTTATAATAAATTACTCGACGTTTATACTCACATTGAAATGCATTTTTTTTAATAAAAATACATTCGACTAAAAATTTTAACTTCACATGTATTTTCTTTTTAGACTTTAATTGAGCAGCAAGCAGAATGAAAGGTCTAAAACAAAGATTTATTTAAGTCCAATTCTGTGGTTTCATGGCACAACTATATAAATGATTTTTTATGCTTCACGGCTTGAAGATATTATTTGTCACTTGAACGAAAGTTAAGAAAAATTTTAAATAGTATGTATGATCACTTATTTTTAAACTACTCTAATTTTTTTTGCTTATTTTTATATGTAAATATGTTATGCGAGGGTACCACAATCGCTCAAAGTTAAATTTTCAAATATTGTAGTTTATAGCTGGGAAGTTACAGAAATATAGTATAAATAACTACATTCTTTTACAAAATAGTTTACCGATATTCATATTGACAATATGTATTATGAATACTTATTATATATATAGGCCAAGCAACAGAGATCAGAAAGTACATGTTTCATGACAAAATTAATAGCAGGATCGGACCATTATGTCTGGAAATAGTTGCTGATAGTGGGTGCATAGTTTGATACTCCAATTTTCAATTCGTTTTTTTGTAATTAGCGATTATTTATGAAAAAAGTCATTTTTCGCGTTTTTTGCATATAACTTCGAAACTATTTATCCGATAGTAATACTATCTACAGACGATTTGTAGAGAATAAAAAGATGAATAAAATGCTACCTCGAACGTCCCGATCGGATAAATAGATTCCGAGAAAATCTAAAAAAAACTATAAAAAATGAAGATTTTTCAAAAATCTATAACTTTGTTAATTTTTAATATGTAGGGCTGTTCTTCTGGATTTAAGTGGGTATTAACATGTTCTTTGATAGTGCAGAACCTGGACTATGTCCGATGAATACTTTCGGAGTTATAGCGATTTGAAATTTTTAACCCCTTTTTTGCGGAGGGCTGTATGCTCGTGTATTTATCCGATTCTCCCGTTCTTTGAAAATTTGGAAAATATAGATAAAATACTTGAACACCTCATCTCGCTTTTTTAAAAAAGATAATTGCTAACGGTCGAAAAATCGATGCAAACTTGTGCTGAAGCCGTTGTCCGCGAGCGAGTAGTCGAGTAGTGGGGGAAGAGGGGAAACGATATCTATAGATATAGTAGCGCGCCTGGCGCGCGCTGCTAATCTTTTTACTTGTTTATCTCGGTTATGAATTAAGCTACCTGGATGTTTTGTTTTCCCATATTCCGGGGTAATTTTGTCTGGAGAATCCATTTTTGTCATCCGATTTTACAAAAAATTACTGTAACAGCTAGAAATTATCAACTTTTCTGAATAGTTGTTAACTTTTCACAGTTACGATGGTTTGTTATACGGAAAAATTGCTTTCTTTCATGATTTTCCTTTTTTCGAAGTTATTCATGTTCTTCCGAAAGTATTTTCCCCGCCCACTGGAATTATAATGCATGTTTAAGGTGCAATACGCCCATAAACCCAGCCAGTAATAAGCAAATGGTCACCATTTTACAATGCAGTTCAAAAGGTTACTTCTTCGAACCTGAAGTATAATAAAATAATATCCAGAGCTACGTTTCACTTTATGACAGATACATATAGGAATATACACGTACATATATGTATACACAACTGAAACTCCGTCTCTATTCATCGTGGAGCAGATGCCAGACCTTCCCCCTCTCACTTTCTTCCTTTCATGGAGCAGGTACAGATGCTCCGAAAATCTGACCTGAGTTTGAACATCCTAACGGTCGTTTTAGTTTGAAATTTTGTCAGTCAATCTGTAGACTTCGCAGCGAGTACATGTGTCTTAGCTCATCGTCTCAGTATACAAGTTACAATATTATCGTTGAAGTATCAGTGCATCTTCGTGAAAAGTTATATTCAACATGGATCCTAATATTAATGAAGCATCTACGTCTCATGGAAATGAAAGGTAAATTATGATGCATCATCTTACATGATAATATATTTTTGAATCTAATATTTATACTGTTGAAGTTATAATATTATTCAATAAACAAATGTACATTTTTGTAATTCAATATTTTATGATATAAAAATATCAATTATTTTATACATCACATTGGATTAAAAAATTCGTCGTTACTTCATTCAAACAGTACCAATAATAGTACATATTATACATTGTGTATTAAATAGTGAAATTTCTCTGTTTTACAGAGAAGGTGCAACTGTATCTGGTGATTTAGCACATGGATACACTGATGATATCTGTATTCTTTGCGACAAAACCTTTGGAGATTCGGAAACCTGTGTTGTAAATGAACGAGGCATCGAGAGTTTCATACACGCCAGTGTCAAACGTAAAGACCATAAGGATAACATTCTACATAATTTGACCGAAATCACCGTGCGCACAACCTGTAAACTTATGTACGTCAGAGAATCAAATATAAAACCGGCGCTGAAATCAAAGGCAGATAAATGGGCAGCAGATCGTCGGCGCTCTCAGGAAGCACGTGCCTTCAATTTTGAAAGTAACTGTTTTATCTGTTCTGGTTTATTCAGTTTTTCTAAGCAACATATCAGAAGCGTAACAAAACAGAGCTTAATAGATAATATCAGAGCACAAATAGAATATGATCCGCCTAGTGAAATCAATCGAATTATATTATCGCGAGTTAATGAATTAAAAAGTAATACTGATGAGTATTATTCACAAAATATTGTTAAATATCATTCAACTTATTTGGCGAAATTTTATAATTACAAATCAACTAACGTTACAGGAAGGCCAATAACTGAAGGCATGTCAAATATTGTGTCGTTCATCATAGATTACATAGTAGAAAATTATGAAGAATGTCAATTCTCTTTAAAAGATATTGTACAGCATTATGTAGAAATTCACGGAGTAACGGATTTGCCACGGTTCGATAGATTAGAGAAGTAAAAGACCACTTTCAAGATGAAATTGAAATTATACATACCACAAACGATAGATTTGTTTGTTTCAAACGAACTTTGGGGAAAACGATCGAATATAGTTGGTATAATAATAGGAAAACTAATGAAACCGAAGAAAAATTGCGAATCGTCGAGTTAGCTGCTCATATCGTGTTACAGGATATTAGATCACAGATATTTGAAAAGGATAATTATAATTCACCGATAGACTTTTTGCGTAGCGCTACAGATGATATTACAAAGACTTTGAAAACTTTTCTGGATATTTTGATTAAATCACATAAAAATGTTCGAAAAAATCGTTCCTGGTCTAAGTGGGATAATCGAGCAACAACAGCAGTTCATATTTTAATGACATCAGTTAGACCGAGATCATTTTTATCTCCAGTGTTATTGGGGTTATCATGCATGATGCACACTAAATTTTCTGCGAGAGGACTCATCGATTGCTTGTCCAACATAGGACTTTGTGCTTCATATTCAGAGACAGTTCGATTTGAAAATTCAATTGTTCATGAACCTAAAAATTTCAAATACATTTCCGAAACTTATTTGCAATTCGTTTATGATAATGCTGACCATAATACAGCTACAATAGACGGTAAAAATATTTTCCATTGTAAGGGAGGTATTATGTGTGTAATGCCAGCAAGTTCGGTATCGTTCAGTGATAAAATTCCTCGTTTGAAGGGTCCATCATCTATTAACAATAGTGACACGTCTGGTTTTCTTCCGTTAACTAACTTCACGAGTAATAAGCCTTTCAAATTAAATAATATCACAATTAACGAATGGAAAGAAACAGCTGATTTTAAAAAATTCGAATTGAACCAAAAGATGCAGCCTATTTTTTTGGCAAATTTACTACACCGAAGGAAACTCTGAATTGGCATGGATTCATGAATAATTATTATTGCTTTAATGATGACTTCAAAATAACACGAGTAATTGCTTTACCATTCCTCAAAGCTCCCGCGAGTGATCACAATACCATACCATATTACCATATTAACATACCATATTAACAGCTTTAATTGACGCTAGACTAAGAGCGAATAAAAATAATCAGAAGCACTGTTTTGTAACGTTTGACTTGCCACTTTATATGAAAGCCTGTGAAATTTTAGCGTCCATAGACCCTGAAAACGACCCTTACAATCTGCAATCAGTAATCCCTCGTTTAGGAGGATTCATTTCCTCATGTCATTCCTAGGATCTATTGGGCATATTATGATGGGCAGCGGTCTAAAGGAGGCATTTTGCACTATATACGCTGACTTGTCAGCAGACAAATGCTTAACTGGTCATGCTTATTCGAGATCTATTCGAGGTCATTTGATAGTGCAAGCAGCCCTAGCTACAATTATTTTTGAAAAAATTGAATTGCAAGATGATGAAAAAACGTTTTTTAAGGGAATTCTTGAAAAAATTAAAAAAGGAAATATTGACGAATCTTTAAATGATCCTTTAGTAAATAACGTAATTTCAAAATTTTTCTCAGTTATTGAAAAATTGGAAAATAATGGTCCAACTAGCCAACTATGGATACAATATTTCAAATTAGTTCAATTAGTTCAAGACTTTATAGATGCAGAGAGATCTGGAAATTTTGACCTTCATTTCAAAACAGTTAAAAAAATTACACCTTTCTTCTTTGCTTCTGCCCATCATTTATATGCAAAAGCTGCACTTTTATATGTCCAGCAGATGTCAAATTTACAACAAATTATGAATATATTAGAATACGATAAGTTTTGTAAGCAGGTGCTCTTTACTATTAGACGATCAAATCGCTTTTGGTGCGGTACCTGGTCAGACATGACTATCGAGCAAATGTTGATGCGCGCTATAAAATGTAATGGAGGATTGACGCATGGACGCGGATTAACTGAAAATGTAATAGGAAAATGGATACTATCCAGGGTTGCTGTATTAGAAGTCGGTAACACTATGGAATCTTTCTGTAATGTTACATTCTCAACTTCTGAACAACATGTTGATAATCGAGTTTCAAGAATAACTAGGGACGCTTTTGATTTAGATAAAATGCAGCAGTATTTCAAAACTTACGATCCATTTCCTGAAACTAATAAACTTATTGGTATTTATTCAGGATTAGTTGCTGATTTGTCTATTGTAAATTGCCATAGAAGTTTTGAAATAGGAAAAAAAAGCTATGGATGAATCGGTTAACAAAAAATTCACTGATATAGTTTGTAGAAAACGTAATAAAGTTACTCATTTAGCGGCTACAAATTTGGTTATGAAATACGTCGTAAATGAACAAGTTTATATATCTCCGTTATTAATATTTGAAAAACTAACAATGCATATCCGAAATTAGAATTACATTAAAGAATATTGTAGCTCGTACGAGCTTGCACCCATACCATTATCATTATTTGATGAAAATGGTATGAGGAAAATAACAAAATCTGCGTTTTATTCCAATTTCGATTATACGAATGAATTACCTTCTATAGGAACAATAACACATGTCCCTGACGGTGGATTTTTCATACATAAAGTCGTTTGGCAGAGTAATTCGAAAATTGAAGACATTGTGAAATGTTATGTTACTTATGCGAAGAGGCACTACAGTGAGAATAGTTGGGTAATTTTCGATGGCTACCCCGAAGATGAAACGATGTCAACGAAATCTGTTGAGCGATCTCGTGGGCAAATGAGAAACATCGGTCGAGAAATTACTTATAATAATAATACTAGCATTACAACAAATCAAAAACAATTTCTCAGCAATGAAAAAAATAAATCAAGACTCATTGATATGCTTTGCTTGGCATTAAACGAAGCTGGTTTCCGAACCAAAGTTGCTCCTGAAGACGCTGATAGACTGATTATAACTACAGCTATTGAAAATGCTCGAGTAGATTCCGAAAGTACCGTTGTTATCGTAGGCGAAGATATTGATCTGCTGGTTATTTTGTCTCAACTCGCAGCCCTAATACTCTAAATATTTATTTCAGAAAAGAGAGTAAAGGTTCCAATCCTCATGAATTTTATTGTACAAATAGTTTCAAATTACAAAATTTACAGAAAATAGTTGCATTTCTTCATGCATTCAACGGATGTGATACAACATCCTGTTTCTTTAGACAAGGTAAAAATAAATTGATGGATAAAATTCCTGAAGAAAATTTATTGAAATTAGCATCTGTTTTCTACAATCAAAATGCAAGTTGCGATGAAGTAGCCAGCAGTGCATTCAATCTGATTAAAATAATGTACAGTAACAAAGCAGAGAATCAATTGATGAATAAATCTTCTTCTGTTACTCTGAATGATCTACGATTTTTACATTTTAGCAAAGCTAAACTGAAAAATAAATTTAGACTAGAGAGTATTCCACCAACAGAGGGAGCAGCAAAACAACATGCGTTCCGTGTTTATTATCAGTTGCAACTTTGGTTGGGAAATACGAATTTGAAAGCAACTGATTGGGGATGGCAAGTGAAGAATAATCATTTGATTCCGATAGGAAGTTCAGATCCACCAACTCCCAAAAAGTTGCTGGAACAAATGTCATGTTCGTGCAAAAAAGGATGCACACAAAATACGTGTGGCTGCAGAAAAGTTGGTTGCAATGCACAGACCTTTGCGTTCAATGCAACGAAGAAACTTGCCAAAACTTCGAATCGATTCGTTCTGTCGATTTTGATGACGAATCCTTATCTGACGAGGAAGAGAATAACGATATTTTGTTACCAATTGATAATTTTGATGGGGAAGCGGGTATTGCTGATCCGAAACGTAGGAGAATAACATAACCATGTAATCTTTATCATGTAAATATACCAGTTTAAGAGCATATTAAAACGTAATGTATGATACGCATAACCATTTATTACATTATATCATGTAGTTGTTAGTCTGTAAGATTGTAAACATTGTACATATATCTAACTTAAATAAATGATTTCATCTGTACGATATTGGGTTTTCGATCCACGTGCTGCCTTGATGATAAAAATAATCATATAAATGAGAAACTAAGAATATATCACACGTTCATTACATTCGTATATACCTGCCATAAAGTGAAACGTAGCTCTGGATATTATTTTATTATACTTCGGGTTCGAAGAAGTAACCTTTTGAACTGCATTGTAAAATGGTGACCATTTGCTTATTACTGGCTGGGTTTATGGGCGTATTGCACTTTAAACATGCATTATAATTCCAGTGAGCGGGAAAAATACTTTCGGAAGAACATGAATAACTTCGAAAAAAGGAAAATCATGAAAGAAAGCAATTTTTCCGTATAACAATCCATCGTAACTGTGAAAAGTTAATAACTATTCAGAAAAGTTGATAATTTCTAGCTGTTACAGTAATTTTTTGTAAAATTGGATGACAAAAATGGATTCTCCATTCAAAATTACCCCGGAATATGGAAAAACAAAACATCCAGATAGCTTAATTCATAACCGAGATAAACGAGTGAAAAGATTAGCAGCGCGTGCCAGGCGCGCTACTATATCTATAGATATCGTTTCCCCTCTTCCCCCACTACTCGACTACTCGCTCGCGGGCAACGGCTTCAGCACAAGTTTGCATCGATTTTTCGACCGTTAGCAATCATCTTTTTAAAAAAGCGAGATGAGGTGTTCAAGTATTTTATCTATATTTTCCAAATTTTCAAAGAACGGGAGAATCGGATAAATACACGAGCATACAGCCCTCCGCAAAAAAGGGGTTAAAAATTTCAAATCGCTATAACTCCGAAAGTATTCATCGGACATAGTCCAGGTTCTGCACTATCAAAGAACATATTAATACCCACTTAAATCCAGAAGAACAGCCCTACATATTAAAAATTAACAAAGTTATAGATTTTTGAAGAATCGTAATTTTTTATAGTTTTTTTTTAGATTTTCTCGGAATCTATTTATCCGATCGGGACGTTCGAGGTAGCATTTTATTCATCTTTTTATGCTCTACAAATCGTCTGTAGATAGTATTACTATCGGATAAATAGTTTCGAAGTTATATGCAAAAAACGCGAAAAATGGCTTTTTTTCATAAATAATCGCTAATTACAAAAAAACGAATTGAAAATTGGACTATCAAACTATGCACCATCTATCAGCAACTATTTCCAGACATAATGACATTGGTCCGATCCTGCTATTAGTTTTGTCATGCTAAAATGCTCTGTTGCTTGACCTAATACTTTTTATTTACTTTTTAAACTAATATTTCTGATCTTTCATGTTTATACAATGAATATGAAGTGCATATATTTTCTAGTAGTATACCATTTATTTTTAATAAACAAATGAATAAAAAATACGAATATGTGTTAATTGTATTACTACTTTATTTATAATGAATAATGAGTTATACTCTCAACCGATAAAATATATGATTCGAACAATTTCAATTTTTCCGAAATTCTCCAATGTGATTAGTCACAATGTGCATTCAAACCAATAAAATTACAGTATTTGAAAAAAAATCTATATGTTTGAAATACCTGATCTGTCCGTCAAGTATACAATTAATTACATAATCTACTATTAAATTACATTGATTAATTAATTTTATTTTAAACCAATATATTACATAGATATATTACCATTACATAGGTATGAAATTTCATTTAAATAAATAAAATGTTAAACAATAAATAAGTTTCAATAAAATTTATTTGTCATCTGTTTAAAAACTTTACAATGGCACAACAGACGTATTACGACACACAGCGACATACAGAGGTACACAGAAACGCACTCATTCCTCCTTATTCCATGCAGTTCTATTTAGCCTGTAACATACTAAAGAAAAAAGTAGTATATACATAATGCAAATTTTTCGTATTAATAAGTATAACTATATTTATATATAGATATTTTGAAGAGATAAAATTATTTTATTTCTTCAAAATAAGATTTATTTCTATTGTACAGTATTGTACGTACATAATACTGCGAGGCTGTATACAACTATTTATTTTAATGTAATTTTGAACATTATAATAATGAATAAGTATAGTTTATTTACTCATAAAAGAAGCTTTGTCATGAAAAATTGCAATGAACCTGTATTTTTAGGTTATTAATTTTTGCACATTTCTTCATATTATGTATTTATTTGTTTTAAAACAAGATTTCAAAGCAGTTTACTATTTATATTTTTTATCAAATTACTATTAATTAAATCGTTTTTTTAAATGTATAAAATTCCTTCAGTACTTAACCCACAATGTTATTTCAATATTCTGTATAATTAAAACATTCATACTACTAGTTCAGTGTTAATAATATGGCAGTGAAAGCTTGAACTATAATAATTAAAAATGTGTATTACTTTACTACTATTATTATTTATGCATTATAGTAATAATAATGAGTGGCGAATCCAAAATAAAGATAAAATGATGGTGTAATCTTTTAAATTATGTCAAAAACCTAAGAAACACGAAAGTAACAAAACTATACTATTCATCATTCGGAAATAACCTAACAAATATCAAAGCGAAAATGAACAAAAGCGTCTTTTAAACTATGCTACTGGTCATTCGCAAATAACGAAATACATACTAAGCAGGAATCGTCGACTATTCGATGTAGTCAACCTAGACGAAAGTAATAAAAAGTTACTGATCGTAGAAGCACACAACATTAAGGTCCGTCTGCACTAGTCATAGGAAAACGCAACACATATTATATATGGTCCCGTCTCTACTACTCATAGGATAACACAACATAGTCATGTGCACACTGCGATTTAACAGAAGCAAAAAATAGATGACCCTAATAGTCGGATTATATTTAAAAGCCCCTGTATCATCTCTAGATATATCCGTTCTATCACACCTTTTGTATTTCAATGATTATTTTCTATGATACTTTTACAGACGCTCGTATTATACACGATACTAAATCACAAATATTTCTATAAAAATTCTTTTTCTATGCATATTCTGAATGACCAATATTTTGGCCGAAAAAACTAAAATAACTAAGTTTAAAGCTTTTTTATGATGGACATCTGAAGTGTCATACTTTGCCCTACTATTGCCCAATACAAATATGGGATATTCGAAGAATATTGTTTATTCTAGTGTAAACGTAATTTAAACAAATGGATAACTAATGTAACTTAAAACAAACACATATTGAGTGTCTCGTACACTCGCCAATTAAGATTCTTTATATTCTACACTGTCGGCGAAGCGCCAGACTTCGTGTCAATCGCGCGTAAGCGCAAAGGGAAAATAACATCTTCCCCGCCTTTCCCCTCTCACTCTTCTTCTCCTTCACTTATGCGCGCGTGCCGCTGCACGCGCCACAGGTCATCACTCCGTGCTCGGTCTCTCTACTGTAAGGACACCTGGTGCTACTTCAGCTTCCTCGCAGACGACATCCAGAGCCTTCACCGTCTTCTCGTGCCTTAATCTTTTGTTAATTGTATTCAGAGCAGAGAGCGCAGAGTATTCTATAATAATATAGTTTATATTTAATTAAACTCAGTGTGCAAATTATTTCTTCCCTGGACTACCTACAATTCCAGCGACTGTAACAGGTTATGTTCCCAGCACGCACAGAAGCCAGGTCATCGGCGGGTCCAGAGGAGGATAAATACAGAGCTGCAGAGTCACCCCCCCCCCCCCACCCCAGAGTCTTCAAGAGTTCAGCAAGAGTAAGTTTCTTTTCTAATTGATTAAAAAGTGCAGGTAGAACGGTCGCGAGAGTCGTCGCATGTCAATAGAACAGCGACATAGAATCGCCCTTGCTCTTCCGATAATCGCGAGAAAACGTGAAGAGGCCCGGCGCCTGCGGCCGCGCGAAAATTTTGTTTAGCGCGTTTCCGCCGAGAGAGAGAGCAAGAGAGCAGGTACACGAGGGACATTTTGGCGCGAAGGAGTCCGTCTCGTGGGTTGGTATTATTTTCTTTCGGTCGCCGAACACGCGGAAAGACGAGCTCACACCGCCATGTATATATATATATATATATATATATATATATGTGTGTGTGTGTGTGTATATATACAGGGTGGCACGGGCCGCGAGAATGTAGCGTGCGCACGGAAAGATTTTTCTTTTTTTCTGAAAACCGCTAAGCGCTGTATGTCTAGCGGCAATATACAGGCCAGCACCGTGCGACGCATACATTCAAGTGCCTACGAGCACGTCGACGCTGGCGAGAGTGTTTTGTTTTTTTTTGTTTTCTTTTCGCCGCGCGGGACGACAATAGATAAAGAGAGAGAAAGAGAGAGAGAGAGAGAGAGAGAGAGAGATAGAGAGAGAGAGAGAGAGAGAAAGAAAACACGTGCACGTCAACGCCGGTGGGAGATTTCGCAGTGCGAACAGAGAGAGACAGGGATAGAGAATACGTGCACGTCAGCGCCGGCGGGAGAACTCTCCGCGCGGAGCGACTCTAGAGATAAAGAGAGAGAGAGAGAGAGAGAGAGAGAAAACACGTGCGCGAGCGCAGTTGAGCCACCGAGGTACGCGGTTCTATATAATTTTTTTTCAGAGAAAGGGGGCTCGCCTGTGGAAGGGCGCGTCAACGCATCTGCGCGCCGCGTGCATATGTATATATGTATGGATGTGTGTCCGTGTGCTTGAGCCTGTATTGCTCGTGCGGAACGATTTTTTGACAACCGCAAAGCGCCGTGCGTCTAGCGTCGTCTGGGAAGCGCGTTTCCATGCGGTATACAAGGCTGCGTACACATACGACACACAGGCACGGGAGCATATATGTTTATGCATATATGTACATAAATACAGTTACAGATTTATATAATCTGTAAATACATATAAATCTTTTTCTATTCTAATCTTAAAAGGAGATCTATGGGGCTGGACTTTATTCGTGTATGTGATCGCCCCCATCCATAAAGTAACGACAAAACCGCCGTGCGGCTAGTCGATTTGGGAGGGAGCACATGAGTACAAACCATACCTACAATAGATTTGAATATCAATCAGCTATGCTGATTGAATATTCTAGTGAGAGCTATAACACAACAGTGCCACTAACAGATGAAGAGAAAAGGTCAGCCTTCTATCATGCAGTGAATGAATCAAGCCACGAGATGAGATCAGCCTGCTTGATAAAAGGCCAGACCGGCCCCGAGATGACACTAGAGGAATTGAAAAACTGTTTGTTACAGATAGAGGCACAACAACCCATAGGCTCAGAGGCAAGAGCAAATGTAGCCCAGAGATCAAGAGAGAAGTAAGCAGAGCAGAAAGAGACAAAGTGCTACATATGCAACAAGCTGGGACAATGGTCGGCCGAGTGCCCCCTGAGGCCGTATAACACCTGATTCTGTTACTATTGTCATGAAATCAGGGGACACAAGGGCGACCAGTGCCCCAATGCGGTATAAAGGTATGATAAAAATAATCAACATAACCCTAACACACAACACACTAACACAAAAGGTAGACGTAATGGTAAATTCAGAGGCAGAGTTTTTAAAAATCAACATAGGCAACAACCCTATAATAAAGATAAGAGACCAGCCAACAAGACCAACAACGCCAAAGCAAACTTGGTAGGTAAGCAAAGGACCACACATTTAAGCAATAAAGAGATTAGCTTTATAGCAGATTCGGGAGCAACCGAACATATTGTTAGTAAAGGTTTTGTACTAAAAAGTTACACTAAGAGCAGAGGGCTGGAAGTTAAGAGTGCAAACAAAAATAAGAGTGCTAATATAAAGATTGATCGAAAAGGGAATTTGTATTTATTCTTTATTCTTCTTAACCAGACAATTATTACATATATATATATATATATATATATATATATATATAATTATACATTGTAATCCTGCAGAGTTAAATATAATTAACTGTTCGCAGGTCTGGTACATAATAGAAACTTAATTACTAAATGAAACTTAATTACTAATAGAACTTAATTACTAAAGCTTACATACTAAGCTTAAAAATCTAATAGTACTGCCTTTATACTATATCAAAGACAGTAATCTGTACTTATAAAAAATATATACTATATTTGCTTATATTAATATCACATTTTGAAGATATTTAATGCGAGGACATATTATTGTCCACTTGCTTATAACATTAGTATGTTCGTTATGATCCATTGCTTTAGTTTACATTTAGCTGATTTTTGTTGGATATTGCGAGTTTTTAAATCAGTCGGTAGATTATTGTACAATTTAATAGAAACTATGTAGCTGTTTTTGTTACTAATGGCTTTGGACATTTTAGGAAACTGTATACTTTTCTTTCTTGTTATACTGTTGGATTCGATGTAGATCTCCTTAAGGGAGTTATAATTATAACACAGTGATTCGTAGGCAAACAATTGAGATAAATTCATAGGATTTTCTTTAATGAATTTATTGTTATTTATTATTTTAATTAGTCTATTTTGTACTCTTAATAATAGATCAACATTGTTTTTATATGCTCCTCCCCACGCTATTATACCGCAACTGATGACACTGTGGAACAAAGCATAGTATATCATTCTTAGTGTTTCAGTTGACATAAATTTGGAAATTTTGTAGAAAATGTAGATCAGGTATTTAGTCTTCTTAATAATATATTGTATGTGTTTGTCCCATTTTAGATTATAGTCGAATATTAAACCTAAATATTTACAGCTGTCGACTTTCTGTAATTTCTTATTATCTATCAATATATCTAAATTTTTGGGAACGCTATCACAGTAGTTACCAAAAGTAATATATACAGTTTTCTCTATATTTAAAGATAGCTTATTAAGTGTTAACCACTCAGCTACCTCCTTTAAATACCTATTCATTATAATTTCTACACCTTTCCAAGTTTTACCAGTTAATATAATCGCAGTATCATCAGCATACGATAATATAGAGTTTTCTGGCATTATAGCTAGAAGATCATTTACATATAGTATAAACAATAGTGGGCCAAGGATTGTCCCTTGAGGAACTCCTGTACTAATTAGTGCATAGTCACTTTCAAACTCATCTATTCTAACTTTTTGTAATCTTTTCACTAGATAGCTTTTAATGAGATCATGTGCACTTCCTCTAATTCCATAACTATAGAGCTTATCTAATAAGATTCTGTGATTTACACAGTCAAAAGCTTTGGCAAAATCTAAAAAGGTAATTGCTATAGGGTTACTCTTATCTAGATTATCATCCAATTTGTTAGTAATAAAATTTAATGCATCTTTAGTGCATTTTCCTTTTATGAAACCAAATTATTTAGAAGCTAAAATGTTACTTTCCGAAATAAAATTGAATATTCTATTATATATTAGTTTCTCAAAACTTTTTGCAATGTTTGATATCAACGATATCGGTCTATAATTTACGACTTCGTACATATGACCAGATTTATATATAGGAACCATTTCAGCAACTTTTAGAGAGTGAGGCCATAACGATTTTTCAATACATAGATTAAAGATATGTGCCAAAATATCTGTAATATATGTAGCCATGATTTTTATAGTTTTTGTATTAATTTTATCAGTTCCACCATTTTTGAGTTTCATTTCATCTACGATTTTTTGGATTTCAAATTTATTCGTAGGTTTTAAAAAGATAGTTTTTACATTCATAGGTGGTAGTTTTAAATTTTTGTTTAATGGCACCTTAATTTTTTTACTTAAATTATCCCCAACTTTACAATAATAAGTGTTCATATATTTAGCTATTTCTATAGGATCTTCGATTTTCTTTTTATTATTGTCATAGATGTAATTAATTTTTTTAGCACTTTTTTCTTTTTTACCTAGTTTTGAGTTAATAATTTTCCATAGCTGCCTAGCATTATTACAATTTTTTTCGACTAGTTTTTTGTCGTATTTTATTTTAGCATCTTTATTAACCGTATCTAATATTTTGACATAATTCTTGTAATCGTCTTTGTTTGCTCATTATTTGGATTTTCTTTAGTTTATTATATAACATTTCCTTCCTTTTGCAAGATTTAATTATAGCCTCTGTAATCCAATCTTTTCTAGGTGCATTATCATGAGTTTTACTTTTAGTTCTTATTTTTTCTGTACAAAATTGAATTTCTTTTATAACAGAGTTGATAGCTTCATTTGGATCATGTATTGTTTTGTATTTGTTCCAGTTTATTGTACTTGCTATATATTGTAATTTTTTTGTAATCATATATAAATTTAGATTCATGTTTTTCAGTTTTTAGTGGTTTATTTATATTTATAAACAGAGGATAATGATCCGGTGACGGAATCATTAATTTAAAAGTTTTAGTTTGTATTGTTTTAGCTTTAATAAAAATGTTATCAATACATGAACCATTACCACTATCATCAGATGGTCTAGTTGTATTAATAAAACCAGGATAAAAGCCTTTTTCAAGTAAACTGTTTAAAAAATGTTCACTAATTTTATTTTGCTGAGCGATATCTATATTAAAGTCACCTACTATTAGGTGATTTTTATATTGTTTAGTTTTATTAAGAAAAGAATTAAAGTTTGAAATGAATTCTAGACTAGGTAGATCATGGGATCTGTATAGTGCAGATATTGTAAGTGAACTATTATTATTTAATTTAATGTTAGCATTTAATATTTTTAGTCTATTAAATTCCAATATTTCAGTAATTTCATTCACCTCATTTTTTATATAAACAACTACACGATCTGCTTTATTTATTTTACTATTGTTACAGTAAATTTTATATCCATATAACTTAAAATAGTTATGATTCTCAAGATTTCATGATTCTGCGCATACGATAACGTAAAGTTTAACCTTTAAACTGTTAATAAAGATTTCAAGTTTCTTAAAATTAGCACTTAAACTTCTAATATTACAATATAAGATCAGATTTTCTTTTTTATTTCTATCAATGTTAAGAGTTTCAAGGTCAGGATATGAGACTTCCTGCTGTATTACTTGATTCTGCATTTCTTCAATAAGGTCGAGATTTTGTGTCATTGTGTTGCTTGTTGCTTGTTTCTTGTTGCTTGTTGCAGGTTAGTCTCTTGCCTTGCTTTTGTACTGTCTTTTGCGCTATTGGTATTGCAGGGAGCTGAGTCGATTTTCCTCTGTTGTTGTTGTTGTACATGTTCGTTTTGTTGTTCATTGTTGTTAACTATGTTTAGTTTTTTGCCTTGTTGGTGTACTGTCTTTTGTGCTGTTGATATTGTATTCGTCTGAGTTGATTTTCGACTGTTGTTTATGTTAAATGTTGATAAATCTGGTTTAATAGGGTAGTCCGTTGATATGATATATCTTTTAATCTTGTTATTTAATATTGAACATAATGTATTGTCTGCTGCCGAATGATTTGTGTTATAGTTTGTTTTGTATTTTTCATTGTTATAAGAACAGTTAGGACATTTAAAAATACTGTTATTGCATTCTTTTACTTCATGATTCCCTGAACATTGAAGGCAATTCTTTTCATTTCTGCATTTAATACTATTATGACCCAGGCCTCCACATTTATAACAAGGCTTAATGTTTATTAGGTCATAAACTTTACAACTCTGGTAACCTACAAGAATTTGATTTTTATTTTCTCTTATATGCTTGTACAAACCGGATGTGACTTCCATTATAACACTTGTACTTTTTTTTTCATTTATATACATATGAAGTACTGTGCCTTTGGTATCAAAATTTTTAAAATTTCTAGAATTTACATCTTCTTCAATGGTATCACTGTCCATATTAAAAGTGTTATCTATACCAACAATTTTAATCTTAGGATTATTCAGTTGTTCGGTTTTGACTTCACAAACTGTTTTTAGGTTATGTTTCAAATAGTTTTCAGTTTCAACTACACTATCACTATTCATGCAGTTTATAATTACTTCATTATTTTTAACATACACATTTTTGGTTTGAATGCTTTTCCTATTTATTAGTAGTTTGGTGACGCTTTCTTTAATATCTATTTGTTCACTGCCATCATTAGTGGTGTTTGCTGTAACAATTATTTTAGGGATCCTCTTAACTTGTTGATTGTAATTTTGTTTGCCATTTTGTGTGATTTCGGCAAAAGACAGTTTGTTTATTACTCTTTCTTTATCTCTTTGTTTTTCTTTTTCCAACAATTCCTTTAATAAAAAGTTTTTGTCAGTCAATTCTTTATTCAAAGTTTTCAACAGTGCATTTCCAGTTCTTATTATTTCATGTTCAGCTTCAGAATCAAAATTTATTCAATTATGAAGGTCTTGAGTTTTATCAGCTAGTTCAGTCAATAGATTTTTTCTTATTTCTTCTGATTGTTTTAGTTTAATCTGGGGAATGAGGAATCTTGCTGAATCATATAGATCTTCTTCTCTGTATTTGAAGGTTAGGTCTTGCTGACAATGTTCCGGGCAGATTACCAGTAATTCTCCTACGTATGCTGTGTTTGTTAATTTATCAAAATCACTTTTATGATAACAGTTTTCACATATAATACATATCACTGTCTTAGCTTGCTGTTTCAGATGGCATTTATAGAATTTTTCTAACGGCTTATCGAGGGATATATCTACCCCCGACGCCATCTTGCGCCATGCTGAGAATTTGAATTTAAAATCAAACAATAAGGATGAGACAATTCTTTTATCAAATGTTATATTAGCACCCAATATAGCGGATAATCTGCTATCATTAAGAACATTTCAGATGCTGGATATGAAATATATCTAGATAACATTGAATTAAGAATATTTGATAAAACAACAAAAGAAAATTACATAACCGGAAATTATGAAAAACCAAAATGTTAATAGATTTCAACATCCAGAGTACTATAAATACAGAGGATGAATACGACACATACACCGTCGCGGCAAACCTAATGTCGTTAGAAGATTTCCGGACACAATCTCAAACGGATGTAGATACGTTTACGAGTCGTAACGAGAAACCGTCAGAGATTGGGAGGGAGAAAGAACAGGAAATCTCTGGATAACACGCAGAAAATGAAGAGAATAATAGAACAGAGTATGGTATTAATCAAGAGGAATTAAATAGAAGCATTTTAGATCTAATTAAAATACCACAAGAATCTGAAATGGAAAAACTTCAACAGAACAATCAGAAAAATAGTTCAGACACAAGAGTTCATAAACCAAGTGAAAGGATGTTGTGGCATATAAGACTAGGACACTCTCCTCTAGAATACTTGAAACAGATGCAAAAATATGAAGAGAAACTTAAAAATGTCAAATTCGACACAGACATTCTCGATTGTGAAATCTGTATCTTAGCAAAAATGGGAAATCTCCCATTTAAAAATACAAGAGGCAGGTCAGACAGACCATTACACACAATACACACAGGTACAATGGGAAAGATTTCACCAGCATCTTTTCCAGGAGAAAACAGATTTATAATCGCATTTGTGGATGCCCAATCAAGATATGCCAGAGCTTACAGCGTAAAACATAAGATTGAATCAGGAGAATGCCTACAGAGATACTTAACACAGACAAGAAATATAATAGGCAAACAAGAAAAAGAGAATTTGCTGAAATCATGAAAAGAGAAGATATCAGTAGTGATTTTTTTTTTTTTTTTTTTTTTATTATTATTTAACGTCGCCATGTTTGTGCTTCCATGTGGTGCTAATCGACGACGGGGGTCTGCGGTGTGTTTGTAATCAAAGCACATGTAATTTTTACAGAGGTGCTTGTATCAATCGGCAGAGACTAGGATTCGAACCCGGGTCACCGGCGTGGGAATCCGACACTCTACCGACTGAGCCGCCGCAGGCCCCCAGTAGTGATTTTGCTCTACCTCACACGCCACAATTAAATGGCACAGCAGAAAGATTTAACAAAACAATTCAGAATAAAATCAGAACTCTGATGTTCGATTCTGGTTTGCCACCGACCATGTGCGTACTGGCAACAGAAGCAGCCATACACATATACAATCAAACACCTCATAAGGGAATTTATTTAAAAACACCTTTTTATCGTGATTAATTCAGAGAAAAATAATTACTTAGAGGAACTAAAGAGATTTGGATGTGCATCCTATGTAAAAATGCCAATGTCAGAAAACAAATTTTCAGAAAGAGCAATAAAGGCTATTTTCGTGGGATATACACTCACAGGCTACTTGCTGTGACATCCACAAAACATTGAAGTTCCTAAATTCAAGACATGTAAAATGTAATGAAAAATTAACATACAAGGACATTTACCCAGATTCAGCATTAAAACAGATACAATTCGAAGAAACTGAAGAAAAAGAGGACAAAACAAATACAGAGACCTACAAAATTGAAGAGTCGAAAAAACCCAAGCTCAAAAGAGGCAGACCGACTGAGAGAAAGAGCACAGAAGAGGAAATAACAGAACCAAAAGTTAGAAAAATACCAGAAAGATAAGCGGAAACAGATCCTAAGAAAGATCCCGACTTTATATACAGAGTAAATAATGATTCGACGAATTACAAAGAAGCAGTAAATTCGTCCGACAAAGACAAATGGAAAGAGGCAATAAATGAAGAGTTACAATCCTTAACAGAGAATAATGTCTGGGAAATAATAGATAGACCAGAAACCGGACAGAGTGGAAGAAAATTAAATGTTATCGACTCCAGGTGGATTTTTAAGAGAAAAAGAGATGAAAAAAGACAAGAGAAATTCAAAGCTAGGTTAGTCATCCGAGGCTTCAAAGATAAAAATAGTTATGAACTCAGAGAAACATATGCTCCTGTGTCAAGACTTCCAGTGATAAGATCAGCCTTGGCCATAATTAATAAATACGACTTAGAGGCAATTCAACTGGATGTCAAGACAGCCTTTTTAACTGGAGAACTAGAAGAGGATATATACATGGAAATACCGGAGGGAGTAAAAGAAAGTATAGACTCAAGTGGAAATAAAATATGCAAATTAAAGAAGACACTGTACGGACTGAAAATTAGTCCTAAAAAGTGAAACGAGAAATTTACGGAGGAAGCCAATAAACTAGGCTTGGAAAGAGATATAAGCGATCCTTGCTTGTTCACATGGAGAAAAGAAGGAGAGATGACACTGCTGGTATTATATGTAGATGACATAATACTAGCCAACAATAGTCCAACAAAGCTACAGACTATTCAGTCATGCCTGTGATTGATTGCTTTTGCTCTGACTGCTTATTACTATTCGCAATTACGCTCGACCTTTTTATTAATTATAATCGCGTATTATAATTTTCTCTTTCTTAAGGTTGCGAGTCAGAGCAAAAACTTGATTGTAATATTTTTATCCCTGTGTATTGTGTTCAATACACTCAGCTTGCCTTCTCGCATACACTTTTACATACTTCGTTACTGCCGGGTTTTGGTGAGCACCATGTATAACGGGGTGTTAAATTATTAATAATAATGTATTAACTATTTAATCAGCATCCTGCTGGCATGCGCCATAAGCAGCGCGTGTGCGCGGCTTACCGTAGCTCTTACCTTCGGGGTGGCTTGCGACGGCCCGCCGCTGTAGCCTGCCCTGTGTAGCTGTGCAGGTACTTTCCGCGTATACGCCGAATCCACGAGGATTTGGCTTTGTGCGGAGTTTCCTCGACGCACGGGATTTTCGCGACCTGAAAGGAGCGCGAAAACGCGGAGACTAATGTTGTCGTATACGCACAGTAATGTAGTCTCGTTTTTAGCCTCACTCGGTGCGGGGAGCAGGTGGGTCCACGTTAATCAAGGCAAACTTATTTTATAACAATAATAAAATAAACGATATTCTGAAGCGGATAATGGATAACAATTACAACTACTTTACACATTAATAAATAGGTCGGCAATAATCAAAGTACAGATCGCGTAGGTCGAGCGTCTCATGCGTTTTCAACATGACCGTTGTTGAACACGCCGTCGAATTCGCCGAGGGCTAGGAACGCACGCGTCCCTCCGTCCCGTGAGCTGCGCGGAGCTCCTTTCGTCTCGAGAGCACGGCACGCTATTCGTCGTGCGGCCCTGTGATCGTTCGCGGTCGCCGCGGGCTAGCCCTTACCTCTATTACTAGAATGTGTCGTGCTCGCGGTGTGCGTCGTCCGTGGCGTAGCTCTCGTTCTTCTCGACTAGGCTCCGGTGCTGTCTTCTTGTCTCTCTCTGCCTCTCCGAGGTACTAACGTGCTCCGAATCGCCTTCGAACGAATGGCGGTTAGGCGGGCGTCGATTACTAATTTTACTCCGTTTTGTACTTGTACTTCTTGTTTTACTACCTTTGCGGCCACTGTATACCTTTTCACTCATAATGAAGTACTTGTAAATATAATTCACAGTTAAAAAGTAAAGCAAAACTCAAAATAACAACGTAAACAACGAGAACGGCTGATCGACTAAACACAGGGAAAGTGTGAGTAAACACGTGCTGTAAAGACGCTGTAACCGTCGTAATGTCATGTAGCGACCTCTATAATTCAAATTTAAAACACGATATCGATCGTAGGTAACTTCTACTAATTTCCAAACCCGCGAAATTCAAAAAAGCGAGCATCGTTAAAATAAGCGAAAATTGTTATTTTGGAGCATCAAAGCTGTTTGGAAAAAATTGATTTAGAAAAATTTTGAGTTTAAATCGGTACTTGGGCGTTATAGATATTGATTCTAGGATTGTTTTGGCAAGATTTAAGCCAATAAAAAAAATGGAAAAAAACAAAAAAATTTGGGGGATATAACCCCTTAACTATATGAATATAAACATAACTATGTTGACGCGTGATGTTATTTACATATTTATAGAAAATATATATTCCAATCAAATTCGATTGTTCGTCGAATCTGCTAATACTACGAATTTCCTTATTTTCTTTTATTATGAGCGTAATATTAAAATCGTTAACTTATTTTCATTCTAATATTTTCGTTTTAACAATAATATTTACGGAGATTTGTACGATTATATGTACCAATTTCATTACCATTATTATTAGGATCAACGAAAATAAAGGCATTTTCGCCAAGATGTCGAGAAATCTTATACGGTCCCTTAGAACAAGTGAAAAAAATTTTTTTGTCACATTATCGACGGCGTTCGATAAATGTCTCATACGAAGCAAGACTAAATCATCGAGTTTTAATTCGACCTTTGATACCTTTTGACTTTTCTTACGATTTGCAAAGCTCTTTTCGATATTTTGTCTTGCCATGGTAATCATATGTTTGTGATTCGGGGTATCATTTTTGGAAATGAGATTATTTTAGAAATTTCGTCTTGTACCGACTTACCATAACGCAGCTCTAACGGTGTGAATCCTATACTATAGTGCGTAGTAATATTTAATAGATTTTGAATTTTCTCTACATGATTGGCCCATGCTGTATGTTTTTTATTGCAAAAAGTTCTAAAAAGTCTCCCGATTTCCCTCATTACTCGATCCGTGGAATTAGACTGCGGATGACGAATATAACTATATATAACGTTTATGCCCTCACGTTCTAATCGTGTTTTCCACTTGGGTGAGGTGAATTGCGTTCCGTTGTCGATTAGTAATCTCTGAAGTTTGCCGCATTTCGGGTTATAGTCACCTATGATTTTGTTTAAGGCAATATGCGGAGTAGCACTTTAGATCGGGTACAATCGGAGTAGTTTCGTGAATGCGTCGAGGACGACAAAGATATATTGCACGCCTCCTCGAGCGCGAGGGAGGGGGCCATAAAAATCAACTGTTACTAACTCGTTGGGACCATCAGATGAAACTAATTGATACTCCCCCTCCATCGCGATCGATACGTACTTGACGCGCTAGCAGAGATCGCATTTTAAAACGTAATTTTTTGTGTCTTTTTACATTGAGCGCCAATAATAATACTTTTTAAGATACGATAGGGTTATAAAAACTCCCGGGTGTCCCAATTTTCTGTGAGTCTGTTCTATTAATTGTTTTTTCTCGTTTTCTGGTATTACTATTCGCCAATTATCACTGTTATTTTCACGATGGAATAAAACATCTTTAAATATTTGAAAATTTTCTGGCTTTTTATTTCCTCTCATTGCATCGAGAATACATTTTATTTTTAGATCTGCACGTTGTTTTTCAGTAAGATTTTTCATAATGCTTTTTAATGAGGGATCATCACCGTGAAGTGTCATTATCACTAGTGATGATACCTCATTATTTTCATGAATCGGAAAATGGTATCGATGAAGAGAGGAAATTATTAACCTATCTTGGGTTATTTCGTGGAATTTACTGTCAGGATTTCTGATTAAGAAATCCGCGACAATATTATCTATGCCCTGACAGTAACTCACTGAGTAGGAATACTGCTGCAGTAGGAGATTCCATCTAATTAACCGCGCATTATGATAAACCGTCGAATTCAAGAACGTTAAGCCCTTGTGATCCGTGATTATTTCACAATGCCGGTCAATTAAAAAATCTCTAAATTTACTCATACAGTGAACTATTGCAAGCAATTCCTTCTCAGTGGTTGTGTACACCGATTCGCATTGTGTTAAACACCGGCTGGCGACCGATATCAACCTATGGTGTTCTTGGTTATCAAGTTGATATAAAATTCCTCCTATCCCAAGGTCACTTCCATCGACCTGCACTTTAAAAGTCGCTCCAGGTATAACGTGGCTTAAACAAACCGTGCGCAAAAATTATCTTTCAACGCGCGAAATGCCTCAGCGTGTTTTGGCGTCCACGCCCAAGATGCATTTTTCTTAAGCAGATTCTTTAGGGGTGTAATAAAATCGTTATGTTTTAAGGTAAATTTCCGATAATAATTACGGACGTCCAGAAATTGCTGGAGTTGCTTTTGGTTTTTTGGATCTTCAACATTTTTTATTATCTCTAATCTTTCGGGGTCGGGAACAATGCCCTCTGGAGTTAACACAAATCCAAGGAACAAAACTTTTGATTTAAAAACGCGCATTTTTCTAATTTTATTGTAAGATTATGTGCTGATAATTTAGTAAATATTGTATATAAAACTTGAATATGCCTTTTGAATGTTTTTGTTGCTATGACTGAATCATCAATATATGTTGAAACTTCTGTGTGCATATTATTATCACCATTTTTACAATCATCGTCAACAATTTCGTTCTCATCATCATTGAAATTTGTTAAAAAATCATCATTTTGTTCCTGAATTGTGTCGTCTTCAAGGGCTACCTTCAACGCTCGAATGAACGCGCTTCCGGCATCTTTTTCACCGAACGGAACCCTACAGAATTGATACATTGTTGTGTCAAAAATAAATGCGGTTAATGGACGCGAATCTTTATGAAGTGGCACTTGCCAATAACCGTGCGTTAAGTCAATTTTAGAAAAAAAATTCGCTCCGTAAAACTTTTGCAATAGATCGTAGATAATCGGCGGGGCTTATAAATCGTCCTCAATAGCTTTATTTAGTTGCCTAGCATCAAGACAAATTCTTAATGTTCCATCGCTTTTCTTAATAATCCGCAATGGGTTACAATACGGGCTTCTCGCTCTTTCAATTATACCAGCGTTTAGCATGTCGCAGATCGCATTCCTCACCGCCCCTCTTAACGCATGTGGAACAGGATATGATTGCTTAATTGTCGGATTTGGTTTTATAAGTCGTATTCGGTGTTCATATCCTCGCGCACATCCCGGTTTATTTGAAAATACACTTTCAAATTTCTGGAAAAGTTTCATTGCTATTTGTTTACAAGCATGACTTAGAGCTGTTAGTTTGCACGCGGTCGAATGGATCGCTTCAGACAACTCTGTTTGTTTACTTAACGATGAATTATTATTTATCTTATTATTATAAGTAACAATGTTTGGATTATTTTCATATATTTTTTCATGATTTATTAAACATATATTTGTGTTTATAATTTGTTCGCCTTGAATCACTTCTGGCATTATTTCATTTATATAATAATTATCAAATTTTTATTTTATTTTTTGATCGTTCATAAAGTATTTCAATTTCGTTGTTTATAATATCATTTTTATTATATCTTGGCGAAAATGCTCTTGAATATAACTCTTTTTCTCTTATTTTTTCATTTGCAAGTAATTTTAAACTTTTTTCATCATGATTTTCAATAATTTTAAATCTTTTATCATTATTACTTAAATTACTTTGACTTTTTATTTCGTCGTTTTGAATCACGTAAATATGTCTAATATCATCGTTTTGAAATAAAAGCAATTTGTCTAAAACCTTCCGTTCGAACAACACTAAGTTTTTCGAAATAATTTTCTTTTTTATACTAATTAATCTTAATTCATAATTTATTATTGTGTCAAAAGTTGAATGCCAATCGTTTCCTAAAATGATTTTACTTAATAAATACGGAATTACTAAAAATGCGTGCGATTTATTTAACCCATCAATTTCGAACTCTAAATATACCTGCTTTTTTACAGTGGTTGTTCTTTTTCCGATTGCAGTTGATACCATGATATTGGTTACAGGCAGTTCTAATAAATATTTATTTTTATTTATTTCATCATAAGTCTTCGAAAATAGCAGAAACTTGACTGCCTGTATCAATAAGGGACCAGGCTTTGGAATTTTTAATATTTAAAAACATATGTGGAGATTGAGCTATTTTAAAAACATTTGTAGGGTCCTTTTAATTGTCAACATCCTTAGAAAGATCCTCAATAAAATCATAATCTGCGTGACACGTTGACGGACCATTACTCAACGCGTCGAGATTTAGTTTAAATTATTAGAGTTCGAGGTTGAAGGTGAAGCATTTTCTGTGTTGAAATTTGTATTATTTCTATAATATCCGGGCGGTGGGAAACACGTATCCGGTAATGTATTTGTAGCGGTTTCATTTACTCTTTCATTTTGCACAGAATTATTCAATGGTCTTACATTATTTCCCCTCCTTGTATAATACGCTTGGTGGTTGCGCTCATTGTAATTTTGATATCTTTCATTGCCACGGTCTCTACTATTATTTCCCCGATAACTATTCTGTACGTACATTTGTTGTACGCGCGCGTTCTGGTTGTTATGAATCGCGTCTAAGTGAGCGAGCGTTTGGCCGATAGAAGTTACATCATCAAAATTTGCGGAAGCCAGATGTTCTTTTACCCATGGTTGAAACTGCTGTATTATTGTGTAATTTTCTTCGTAATTTAATAATTTTGGAAGTAAATAATTAGCTTCTTTGAGCTGTTTATAGTAGAAAGTTTGCAAATTTTCTTCTAACTAACTATATTTTTTGTTTGACCATTTATTTTTTGTTTTTACCTGAATAGGGATTGAATAAAATTCTGCAATAAATTTGTTATTAAAACTTCCAAAATTTTCAAAAGGGCTTTGCAAATCGAACCAAAGTCGCGCTTTTCCAGTTAAAGCGTGTTCAACGATAATCTTTTTTTTTCATCTTTAATATTTTTAAGTTTAAAAAAATTCTCGACATCTTCCAAAAATTCTACAGGATTCGCGATATTTTCATCACTATATTATGTCATTTTAACATCTAAATTCATATATTGAAAATTACCCATAATCGTACAAAGCTCCGGTGTATAGTCCCGCGGCTGTGGTTGTTGGATCGGCACTCTTGGCGCTTGGAGATTCTACGCGTGCCTCGTCCTCTCGAGTTCGGCTTGTTGTGCTGTTAGCTGCTCTCGGAGTTGTTGAATCTCCGCGGCCTGCGGATTTTGTTCATCTAACGCTGCCCTTGCACTTGCAATTTCGTCTTGCTGGGCTGCTAGGTTGGCTCGCAGTTGCTCAAATTCGACCCGCTGCCTTTCCAAATTCAGTGCCATTGCGTCCTGTTCTCGACGTTCGCTCATCGCGGTATCGCCGATCTCTCTCGGTACGAACATGTGTAGATTTTTGTCTTTCTTCCTATAAGTCTTGTTTAACGTATTATTATAAGTAACTACTCGATTTATTTGTCGTCCGGCTCACGTAACGTAAATTGACTTTCTATTTTCCATACATTATTTTAAAATCTCTCGTCGTAAGGTTCAAACCACTAAGTTGGGTGCCAATGTAAAATTACGTTTATTATATGGATTCTAAGTAAATTAAATAAAACATAAATATATTACATAATTATCCGAATTAGAATAGTTATAATAAACTGAATACACAATAATAACTTTGAACTTAGGACTTATCTGTATACGCAACTCGATGCTCGAAGTCTCGTTCCAATCACTGTTTCTGCCACGCGGTCGACTCTTCGTCTCTTCCAGAACTCGACGTAGCTACATGACTTGTCTAGTCGAGAACCATTGGATCCCGGATCCGCGCACTTTCCTCAGATCGTGTCTGCATAGATTTATCAGTTTTCATAAAAATAACGTGCAACTTTATTTATTGGCCCTTAGAGTGATCCATGAGGTAAGCGGCGGTATCCAGGATGTCGATGGTACGCACGGAGCTCTGGTGAGATGAAGCGCGGGCGACGGTCGAGACAGGAAAGAGAGCAAGCGCTCCTATGTCGCCATGTATATAGGTCACGGTCATGCATTTGAAAAGTTTGGAGCGCTTGTGATAGTGCGTGAATTTCGAGAATTATGGAAACATAATTCTCGATTACAGATTAAGAAGGCCACTTCTGTTATCACAGGAGTGGCGCGCATTTCGATATGTTACAACTCATTGTAAGTGTTTATATAATATTTCGTATATTTATAAGACTTTCACTTGCAAAGGAGAGTCTATTTCTCTTCAAAGCAATTAACTAGCAATCCATGCTTCACGTAATTACTAGAAGTTAATAATAGAAAATTCTGTTTAAAGGATAATTTGAGACTTTCTATAACTAATGGAAAACTATTGTAACTTATAGAATAAAAACTTTTTGACAATTTAAATATATTTTTGAAGTTATCAAGATTATAGCAAATACTTTAATTGATTCCTAATTACTATAGGAAAAGTACTAAAGTAAAAATGGTGGGATTCTATTAATTGTCTCTGTCACTTTTCTTGACGCTCGGGTTATAGGTGGAGCAAGAGGACAAATTATTACTTCCTTACATCGAATAGTAAAAATGGGAGGATTCTATTAATTAACTCTGTCACTTTTATAGACGCTCGTGTTATGGGTTCAGCAAGAGCTCAAATTATTATTTAACAAATCTTTGTCTACGTATATTCTGAATCAGCAAGAAGCATTATGGACGAAAAGGCCAAAATAACATAGTTTGAAGTTTCTCTATGATGGATATATTGAGTTGTCATACTTTTGCCCAATGCAAACATGCGATTTTCGAAATATATTGAACGTTCCTCTTTAAATTAAATTTAACCTAATGGAATCTACTGTACCGTATAAAAAACCCAGATTCAGTGACTCGTACACTCTTCAATTAAGTACTCATTATAAGTGTTTATATAATATTTTGTATATTTATAAGACTTTCACTTGCAAAGTAGAGTCTATTTCTTTTCATAGCAAGTAACTAGCAAGCCATGTTTTACATAATTACTAGAAGTTAATAATAACAAATTTCTTTTAAGGAGATGTGAAAATGAACTAATAAGCCCTACCTTAACGGCATCATATTTATATTTTTTTTCTCTGCAATAAATAAATATTTCTAAATAAGCGCCATACTACCCCCTCCGTATTCTTACCAGGAATCTTTAGTTAAATTTTCAAAAGCTTTCATTATTAATTCTCGGAGAAAAATGAGTTTGAAAATATACAACTATAGTTACATTTTCAAATGCATTTTTATCCGGGAATTAGTAATGATAGTTTTTGAAAATTTAACTGAATGTTCCTGATAAGAAGGCGGAGGGGATAGTATGGGATCTTTTTAAAAATATTAATTTATTGCAGAGAAAAAGATGAAAATGTAAGGTAAAGTAGGGATTATTAGTTCACTTTCACATCTCCTCAAGGGATAATTGCAGATTTTTTTAAATTTTTAGGACGTATTTTCTGAATATTATTTGAATACTTATTGAACTACATGAATGAATTTTTACTATTTTCTGTTGTAATGTTTGGACATACTTGTATTTTATCAATTTTTACTATGTAATATAGCAATCTTCTAAAATATTAAATAGTAATTTTAAAATTCACATTTATAAAATTTTTTATTCAATTTAATATTTCCCTGATTGTTATTTATTCTATATATTATATTTTTTATCTTTGTAAACTTTAAATTTAAATAAAATTATTTTTACCGAAAAAACCGACCTCGTGAAGATTTGAACCGGCGACCCTCAGCTCCTAGAGCGGACACTCTACCTACTGTGCCATCATGATGCTTGTTTACTAAACTTCGAATCATCCGTTCAAGTTGCACTAGACTTTGTTTTAGTTTACGCTTATCTTGTCAACATTAATTAAATAATGATATACTTATTCATTGTTGCAGTTCTAATTAACTCACATGTATTGATGTAATGAAAAAGATCTTGTATCATCGAATTAAAAGTATCGTGATCAGTTGCAAATGATTACATATAAGTTTTAGAAGTTACATTTTTTGAGTCAAGACAGTTTAGTAAAATATTTACGAGAATTTAATACGTAACTACGTAAAATTTCCAAAAAAATATAGTATTCGGAAAATATAACAAATATTACTATAATTTCAAGTACTTCTTGCTATAATATTTAGCACAAATTACTACACTTATTTGTAAATTATATGAATGACAGTTTTTACTAAAGTAGATAGTCAAATTTCATATGCTTTAATTGCAGAATATCGTATACGTTTAACATTAACTGGTAGAAAATACAGTACGAAGCATTAAAGTGCATCGTAAAACTTGATATTCAAAAAAGTTTTATACTAATTTTTATTAATGTATAACAATAGGAAACTTGCATGAAAAAATCTATTAGGTTCATCCATTGTAGCATATTTAAATTGTCAGAAGCGCTTACGTCACTTTTGTTTGACGTCATTTTTGTTTGTAATCATTTCATTTAAAATAGAAAAATGCGTGTCGATTATTTTTCGGCAATCTATCTCACGGAACTAATAAACTTTTTCATGCAACTTTCCTATTATTTAATTTCAGTATTAACCGACTATAGTACATTAAGGGCATAGATATATTACAGAGCGTATGTTTATAAATTAAATTACCGAATTGAAAGTATCTTGCAATATTCAATATGCTATAAAAAATGAAATTTGTTCGGGTGCTTTCGAATCTCTAATTTTTCATTTCAAATAGTTATCAATGTGTTGAGAATATAAGCGATCAAATAATTATGAACTAAATATAACCTCAAATATCGCATAAAATAAAATTCTCGTAGTCTGGGAAAAGAACTGAGTCAAGAGACAGTAGTTACCTACATTATTGAAAATTACCTAACTGAGTGTTGTCAATTTATACCTCATCATTGGACATAGAAAATTGAGTTTTGTCTCATAAACCAAACATCACAAAGACTTGATAATGTTATTCTTTCTTTTTCTGGTTATAATTTCTTTTAGAAAATAATGCTGTGTAAAGATAGGTAATTTAAGTATAAAATCTATCAAAAATATATATTTTTTTTGGTAAAAAATCACTGAAGACCACCCTACATAAATACGAATGATTTGATTGTTTTATACTAGTAATAACAATAACATTATTACCTTTCGTTACTCTTTTTTTCTGTATCTTTTCCGCACTGCAACCTTCTGCACTGCAGCTTTCTGTACTGCAGCTTCCTGTGCTGTAGCCTTCTGCACTACAGCTTCCTTTACTGCAGTTTTCTGTGCTGTCGTTTCTTGCAGTGCAGTTTCTTGTACTGCAATTCTCTGTGCTACAGTTTCTTGCATTGCAGTTTCCGGTACTGCAGAGCTCTGGTCTGTACTTTCTTGCATAACCTTGTGCAACATTTTAACTCGTCTTTTTAAATTTGGATGCTTCTTCTTTATTGTATTTCTAATAGTCTTGGCCTCTCGTGACCTCTCATTCGTACAACGTACTATAAATCAAATAAAAATATTGAGATAAGGAAAAGAAATTAAAAGTAAGTTTTTAAATTATTTTAGTGAAGTAAAATACATTGTACATTGTATTATTCAAATAAATTGATCATTTCAAATAATATAAAGAGTATCATTTATGAATGTTCTGTTGATATATGACGTTACGATTGTTCGTAATAGCGTCTTTTTAAATAAGTCCTTGCGTAAGGTAATATATTAGATAGCAGCATTTGATATGTTATATTGATGACATTGTTAGATTGATGATATGTTATATTGATGATATTGCTATATTGATGATATTGTTATATTGATGATATTGTTAGATTTATGATATTGTTATATTGATGATATTGCTATATTGATGATATTGTTATATTGATGATATTGTTATATTGATGATCATCTTATATTGATGATAGTGTTATATTGATGATATTGTTATATTGATGATATTGTTATATTGGTGATATTGTTATATTGATGATATTGTTATATTCGTCGACTCCGTGTAAAAAGGTACCAACTCGGCGTCCACTTGGAAAAGATACGAGTACCAATTCGTGGGCGAAGAATATTAATACAATTTTCAGTTAACACTTCTCCTAAAAGCTTTGATACTTAAAAACAAGTAGTGTATATAGATATTTTCGGAGGCGCTGATCACGATTCTGAGGTCAAAATTATGCTTATATAATTTGTCTTTACTCTTTAGTAAGAACGGGGAAAAATTGGTCAAAATTGAATAAAATGTCCGCATCTAACAATTATAGTGTGTATCCACTAAGAAAGAGAATATGAATATATTTATATTAAACATTATATTAATATAAATAGTATCAATATAAATATATTCATATTCTCTCTCTTAGAGGATACACGTTATAATTCTTAGATGTGGACATTTTATTCAATTTTGAGCAACTCTTCCCTATTTTTACTAAAGACAAATATATATGAGCATAATTTGACCTCAGAATCGTGATCAGTGCCTCCGGAAACGTATATACACTACTTGTTTATAGGTATCAAAGCTTTCAAGAGAAGTGCTAACTGAAAATTGTATTAAAATTCTTTGCCTGCGAATTGGTATATTTTCCAAGCGGACGCGGAGCGTGTACCTTTTTACACGGAGCCAACGATATGTTTAATGGTAATTTTAAGTTTTAAGTCGCTTAATGGTAATTTTTACGAGACTATTAACTTTTAAAACGGGCTAACACGCATGATTATATCGTAAAATCAACTATTTAGGTTTTCGATTCATAAATATAATTACGTTTACATTACATACGTGCATTAAAGACATAAAAAATAAAGAAAATATAGTCTAATTTTATTTGTTAAATTAAATATTAATGTTAACGGCTTTTTAAAAAAGCTAATTATAATATAAATAAAAACTAAACTCTATAATCGCAAAATAATGCGTGAGGTTTGAATCAAATAAACCACAAAATAAAAACACTAAAGTCATATCAATTACGAACAATTTATATGTAGAAATTTATAATTTATCACATACCATAAACCGGAATAATGCGGGACCACTGGGGGTAATACAGGAACTGTTTTGTACTTAATGTGTCTTTTTGTATTTAAACACTGCCCTTGTCTACTCATATTTTTGCTATTTATTCAAAAATATTTTGTTAATTGAAAAGTAACAAATCTTTTGAGACTTAAAAATAAATTTTCTGAAATTGGTGAGACAAAAGTATGATATTGAGGTTAAATATAAACCAGGTAAAGAACTTCTTCTGGCTGATGCGTTGTCCAGAAATTATCTAAAGACAAATGATTGCAATTTTTATGAAACTGAAATTGAGGCACATGTGCATAGTTTAATTAAAAATTTTCCCATTACATTAGAAAAAAAGAAAATTTTTCAAAAAGAAACAGAAAGTGACAAAGAAATGCAAAGTTTGATTGAATTTATTAATAACGGATGACCCGAGAGTAAAAAATTAATTCCTGAATGTATAAAGCCTTATTATGGAGTAGCAGAAAAATTTTCTGTAATTGAAGGCCTTGTATTCAAAGATAATAAAATTGTTGTGCCGAGGACACTTAGTAAAGAAATGCTACAGAAATTACAGTATAATCACTTAGGAATAGAAAAATGTAAGACTCGTGCTAGAGAAATTTTATATTGGCCATTCATTAGTAAGGAAATAGAAGATGTAGTTGAAAGCTGTCATATTTGCAATAAATATAAGAAAACTCAGGTCAAAGAACCGTTAATACCAAGACAGGTTCCTGATGAACCCTGGCAAATGATTGGTGTGGATCTTTTTCATTATAAGGGCTCAGAGCATTTATTAATAGTAGATTATTTCAGTAAATTTGTGGAAGTGATAAAATTAAACTCTTTGGATGCACATAGTGTGATAAACATATTAAAAAATGATTTTGCAAGATTTGGAATCCCACAAGTAGTGTGTTGAGATGATTCTGAGTCAGAGGGTTGATCCCTATTAGAAATGTATTTGATAATAAATTAGATTTTAAGGACATTAAAGATAGGCTTGTAAATAGACAAAATATACAAAAACAAAATTTTGATAAAAGAGCTAATGAAAGGAAAGTGGAGATGAGTGTTAATGATAAAGTTTATGTTGGAAAGGATTTAAATAAACCTTTACAACCAGGCAGAGTTGTTGGCGTAATTGATAGACCTAGATCATTTAAAATTAAGTTAGAAAATGATAATGTAATTGAGCGAAATAGGCGACAAATATATCCATATAGAGGCAATAGTGATATCTTTAATAATAGACCCATTAATAAAAACGTTTATTTAGAAGATAATCAAATTCAAGAAGAATGTGTTCCTGTGCAAAATGCACAAACTGCAAACAATAATGTAAGCGAACGAAATAATGCAAATGATGTAAATGCGAATAATGATGTTCGGGTTCCAAATGTATGTACAAGGTCCAGGAGCGTCGTACTGACTCCTACATATTTAAGAGAATTCGAATACACTTAAAATTGTAAAAAAAGGGGATGTCAGGTAGCGCTACCTGTAGGTCGCCACTCGATCTCTCTATACGCTGAAGCGTCGTGCGGCAGACCACGCTTACTGCTCGAATTATGTACACCAGCAATGCTGACTTTCCCAGTCTCTTATACTTAATAAATAAGTTAATATATAAATGGGCTTATTGTGACTTCCTCACCCAGACAACCGATACCTCGTATAAGGTCTAATTACTGACTTCTTGTATGCATCCTAATTACCGTTATTTTCTTTTCCCGCATTACCGACAACTTGTATGATCTTATAACCCATACATGTATATGTCCTAGTTACCGAAACCCTCTATTTCTCTAATTAATAAATTAGTAATAATAATCACAATCTAATTACCGACTAACTGAATGTGTTCAAATTACCGACATCATGTATATTCCCCAATTACCGACACCTTGTATGTAAACTAATTATAGCGATACATTGCATGCCCTTATTAAGTTGGATGTCGGTAATTAGGACATATACAGCTGTACCCTGGGATACATGGTCGTGAAAACGTGCGTTCATCCCTCGTACGGAGTTCTGACCCGAGTTCAACAAATAATGTCGGTAATTAGGACATCTACAGTCTGTCAGTAATTAGGACATCTACGGACTGCCGCTAATTGGTACGCGTACAAGATGTCTTTGATATTGATACCATATCTGAATCGGGCGATTAGCCAAGATAAGTCACATGAATGGATAGGTAAAATTAATAATCTATTGAAATATCATCTTTATCATTTTAAGAAATTATCGAGCCCTTAGCCAGTCACTACCGATAAAGCGTCGCCAAGGTAACTAGGTTTCTAACTAACTCGTTAAGAATAAATTACCCAACCCCCACAAAAGTTGCTAATATATCGCTAATCTCTCGTGAACGTTTCTACAGGTACAGGGTATCGGTAATTAGGACATACACACATTGTTATATAGTAATTTGGACCTAAAGGGTATCACAAATTAGGACATAAGGGTGTCGTTAATAGGGACGTATACAGGATATCAGTTATTGTAAAATATAAAGAGTAACAGTTGGTAACTGGGACATATACAGGATGTCAGTAATTCGGATACTAATATGTTGTCAGTAATCAGAACATATACGGCATGTTCGTAATTGACGATATACAGGTTGTCTACAATTAGGACATATACATGATATCAGTAATTAGCTCACGTACAAGGTATCGATAATTAGAACATACATAAAATGTCAGTTAGGAGGATACATACAGGATATTGGTAATCGGTACACATACTTGGTGTTGGTAATCGGGTCGGTAATTAGGTCATATAGCAGGTGTCGGTAATTAGAGTATATGTATACAGGGTTTAATTAGGACATATACAGGGTCTCGGTAATTAGGACATATATAGGATGTCAGTAATTGGGACATATATAGGTTGTTGCTAATATGACATATACATAGTATTGCTGATAAGTACATGTTATATGCAGGGCTTCCGTCATTACGACATATGAAAGATGTCGGTGATTGAGACATACATGTTGATGGTAATAAGATCATATAGAGTGTCCATAATTAGGTTATGTTTATAATCTCAGGTCTATCAGTCAAGTATTTCCTTGCACTCTTGCATATTTACACACATAATACATATTATACATACAAACATCTAACATAATTGAAAGAAAATTTTTAATTAACAATAATTTATCCAAAATAGAGAGATAAGCAACTAGTTTAAATGGATAAACTCTAATATCTATTTATAATTAGGTAAATTAAACATGAACCTGTAAAACTAGTCTATCAAAAACTGCTTAACTGGTCTAGTCAATTTTGCTCAACCTTATTGAGTTAATTTAGCTCAACCGTCCCAGCCCAAGATCCTGAGTTAATTTAGCTCAACGTTAAGCAAATATTGCTCTCGATTTGTTTCCTATTAGTGTTGGTTTACTTTTATCCAAGTTGTTGTATAATATATTGGTAATGTAATTTAAAGCATCTTTTGTACCTATCTTTTTCATAAATCTGAATTGGTGATCCGATATTATATTATTTTTGGTAACAAAGTCAACAACGTTTTATATTAAAGAAATCGGCCTGTAGTTTGTGACATTAATTGTTTAGTAATTGTTTAATTAATTTCGTAATTAATGAATTTGTATTATAAATGTTGTAAAAAATTAATTAACTGAAAACAAAAAAGATGCATTTAACCTACGACAGAGTAAAATCAGCTTCTGCATATAACTTTTTATTAATAATTTGGATTATTACTAGATGGACATTCTTACTAAGTGTTTCTGAGATAATTTTAACAAAGTTAAAGAAAGTGTACACAAAGACAGTGTACACTAAGTGTACAGCAAGAGAAATTTTTATCGGACTAGTTTAAAATTTTTTAGAAATGTTCTCAGAAATTTGAGAATTTGATCTTTTATGTTACAGAATCAGAATATGACGCTAAAAACAGAGCGATAAACAAGTCAAAGCAACTGATTTTTCAAAAGAAATTGACATCCAGCATTTCGAGTGGAAGTTTTTCTGAAACGAAAGAGAAGTTTCATCAGCCAGTAAGATTATAACTTTTTTCTTTTTTATAAATTAATAAAATATTTAGATTCTCTAAAAACACAGTAGAAGTAAATAAAGTCGTTAATAAACTGTTCATATTTATAATTTATTAGCTAACAAGTAAAATTGTAAAAAAAATGGTAAAAAAAATTGTAAAAAAAATGGTGACTTTGTTAAATTTTTGTAAGCGTTAGTAGTCCATGAAGCGAAATATTGACATTTTTAATGTAACTTTTCAACAATGAGTGTTATACATTTAAAGGGGCAATACCTTTGAAACCTAATATTAATAATAATTTTTAAATCATATGAATAACTTCAATGTAACTGAAACTTTTTCTACTCAAACAAAGTAACAAACAATTAAACACAAATTAAATAAACTTGCAATTTTTTCATATTATTTAATACCTTTCTAGGCTTATTATAGCCAAGTGATACTGCCAATATTGTTTCTTGAATAATCTTGAAAAACAAAATAATAAAATAAACAAAATTGACAAGTTCTTTTAATATTTGGCGCATATTTTTGTAAATAAGTAAGATATTACTATTAAAAAGAATTTAATATTTTGAACTTTCAAAGGCATTTTGCCCACTTTTAACTTCAAAAACAGAGTAAACGTCTGATTTAAACTTTTTAAAATAAACAGCATGTATACATTTGTTTATTGTGAGTATATAATTACGCTTGGCAAGCCTGTTGGTTTAAAAAATTGAGAAATAATCTGTTTTTTCCGCTTCGGCTTTTTTTCTACTACTGAATATGCACAATTTCTCACCTAATTTACATGCATAAAAAAGCACTATTATTCGTTTATTTAAAATATACAGTGTGCAACAAAGGGAGAAAATTAATTTTCTCACCTTTTTGCGCTATTTATTATTTTATAATACGAGCACAATTTTCGCGTTTTTCGTACCTATTAAGCGGGACTAAAATGACTGTTTTTCGACCAGTGGGCTAAAAATTGTATATAGAGGGTTTCCGGATTTGCTGATTATGAATCTCAACTCAGATTTAGAGAAATCAAAATGGCGGACCCAAGGTGGCGTCCAAAAATTTAATTATCAGTGGATTTGACTAATAATTGTATATAGGGGGTTTTCGGTATCGTTGATTACGAAATAAAAAGGTCTGGAGAGATTGTTTCCAAAATTGCCTAAATTGTCTAAATCGAAAACTTTGTATGTTTTCAAAAATCCATAATTTTTTTCATCGAAAAAGATACTGGTCTACAAAAAATTGTTCAATAGCTCTTTTATTGTAAATTTTATGTAGAATATATTTTATGTATTTTTCCTTCTTCAAATTTTGAAATAGCAATCGTTTTGTAGTCATAGAATCGGCTATTAGAAGTATACGGCCACCATATTCTGTCCGCCCATTTGTATTTCGCAAATCCAACAACGAATTCATATTTAACGACCTCAAAAACACTCTTTCTCATACTTTGTAGTCAATTGCAATTGTTTTGTAGCTATAAAATCGGTTATTTGAAGTTTACGGCCGCCATATTGGATCCGCCATTCTGAATTTTCAAAATCTAAGTTCAAATTCGTAATCTGAAACCCCTAAACCCCTCTATATACAATTTTTAGTAAAAGCCACTAACATTTCAAATTTTGGCCGTCATCTTGGATCCGCCATTTTGAATTCGTTGTTGGATTTGCCAAATAAAAAATGGCAGACAATATTAATTTAACCAATGTTTTTTTAATTTTATGATTATGGGATGTTACAACATCATAATTCATGTACAAAGGTTATAAAATTTTTGTTAATTTATTGATATTAATAAACAAATTCTAAAAAGCAACCCTTTTTAAACAAATATTCATTATTGAGGAAACTTTTAGGCATATTCTTACGAAAATTGGTATACAGGGATTTGAAAATTGCATATAAAGGGTTTTAGAAGTTACAGATTACGAATTTGAACTCATATTTTGAAAATTCGAAATGGCCGATCCAATATGGCGGTTGTAAAGTTCAAATAACCAATTTCATGGCTACAGAACAATTGCAATTGACTGAAAAGTATGAAAAAGACGGTTTTTGAGGTCGCTAATTATGAACTCAGATTTTTAAAATTCAAAATGGTGGATCCGAGTTCAGATTCGTAAGCAGCGGCCTTGTAAAGCAGATCCCTGTATACCAATTTTCGTAAGAATATGCCTAAAAGTTTTCTCAATAATTAATATTTGTTTAAAAAAGGTTGCTTTTTAGAATTCGTTTATTAATATCAATAAATTAACAAAAATTTTAGAACCTTTTGTACATGAATTATGATGTTGTAAAATCCCATAATCATAAAATTAAAAAAATATTGGTTAAATCGAATAAAAAATACTTTGAAATCGCAAAAGATTGTTTAAAAATAAGTGGCATCAGGGGATGCCACTATACCGCAAATGGTTTTTAGCCCTATTAATCGGGCTAAAACGTTACTTTTTTGCCCGCTTTTTACAGAACGTTGATTTTACGTTGTATTTACATTATTTATTTATTAAATTTGTAATAATTCGTCATTTATCAATTACGTTTGCGATGATTACATTGTTTTTTAATTGAATTTGTAATAATTGTATTATTGATTTATTAAATTCGCAATTATAATATACATAAAAATAAATTATTTATTAATAATAAAATTAGATTTTATCTTTCTATAATATACCAATAAGCTCGTGGTTGCCGTGTCAAAGTCAACCGTGCCATATCAACTCCGCTTAACAAGTACGAAATAACGAAAATACATCCGCGCGTTACAAAAACCATTATGTGTACCAGGGTCTAAGTGGGCTCTTTGACCCCGTGTGGTTGCAGTACTCATCTTTGGCTCGCAAATGCACTCGCCTTTGTCTCGTGCTAACTCGCCTTTGTCTCGTGCTAACTCGCCTCTACTCGTGCTGGAACCTCCACACTCGGTATAAAAAAGCCCACTTTACGCCCTTGGTACACAATATACTATTTTAAACATTGAATATAAGATAATAAAAATATTTTACCGCTATTACTACAGATTTATTCAAGAACAGAGATTGAACAGAAAGGATCGATAAACACATTTTTAATAAGTTTCCTTTATCATTGCCTGCTCGTTGTTCAACGCCTATAAGCTCTCCGATGCAGCATGCACATTCAGTTTATACTTCTATAAAAAATGACGTAACTAGTTCTCTTTGCTCAGCTTAAGTGGCAAGTGCAGTTTCATCGCAAAGATTGTCTTCGAGTGAAATTCAACAATTAACTTCACGTTCACCACAACGTTCTAGTTCGCATACGTCGAAACAACCGCATCCACGTTCGCGTTCAAGGTCACGTGCCTCACAATATTAAATTTCACATCCTCGTGCGTCGCAACGTTCGCGAGCATATTTACAGACGCAGGGACGATCAAGGTCACGTACGCAGCAAAGTTCGTGTTCGAGGTCACGCATTTCAAAATGTTCAATTCCACATTCACGTGCGTCACAACGTTCGCAATCAAGTTCAAGTTCAAGTGTGTCGCAACGTTTGCGCCCAAGTACACTCCGACGATCGCATCCACATTTAGATACGTCTCAACCATCAGGTTCACGTTCACGTTCACGCGAGTTGCAATGGACGCCTGGGCGATTACGTTCACGTACGCCTGGACAATTACGTTCACGTACGCTTGGACGATCACTTTCATGTGCACCTGGAAGATCACGGTAACGTACACCTGGACGATTACGTTCGGGTACGCCTAAACGATCACGTTCAGGTACGCTTGGACGATCACGGTCACATACGAATAGACAATTACGTTCACGAACCCCTGGACGGTCACTTTCACGTGCATGTGGAAGATCACCTTCAGGTACGCATAAACGATCACGTTCAGGTATGCTTGGGCGATCACGTTCACGTACGCCTGAACGATCACGTTCACGTACGCCTGAACGATCACATTCAGGTACGCTTGGCCGATGACGGTCACGTACGCTTGGACGAATACGGTCACGTACGCCTGGACAATTACGTCCACGTACGCCTGAACGAACACTTTCACATGCACCTGGAGGATCACGGTCACGTATGCCTGGACGATTACGTTCAGGTACGCCTGAACGATCACGTTCAGGTACGCTTGGTCGATCACGGTCACGTACGCCTAGACGATCACGGTACCGTAGACCTGGACGATCACGGTCACGTACGCCTGGACAATTACGTTCACGTACGCCTAGACGAATACTTTCACGTGCACCTTGAGGATCACGGTCACGTACGCCTGGACGATCACGTTCGGGTATACTTTCTTTTAACCCGCTAAATTTGTTATTTTAAGCATAACACATATTTTTTGGTAATTTAAGAAAATCAATATATATTTATTGTACAAGTTTTCATTAACATATTCAAATTACTTGAATTGATATTTAGTTTCACATTATTATTTCATAACTTATCAGAATTTACTTCTTGAGACAACAATTCAAATTGTTTGCTTTTTTTCTGTATATAATCACATATCAAAGAAACATAACAATTTAATTAATTATTAATTATGTTAAAAAAATTTTAATTATTATAAATAATTAACAAAATTTAACTTTGCCGATATGAGAATAATATGAGACTCACATGAGACTTACATGAGACTAACATGAGAAACACATGAGAATCACATGCGATTTTGGCATGAATCTCACATGAAAATTACCTGAGATCTCACATGATTCTCACCTGAGTTTTTTCAGGAGGACCGAGAAAGGCGCGTTTAAAGTTTTAACACGAGCGAAAATTTGGTCTCGCTTCGGGACCAAGAAGGTGCTCAGCAATTCACTGAGGCTCCCGGATCCTCGGTTTCGCTGACAACGCTACGTACTACCCCGTGCACTGTCGCCGCTCGGTAGGTATTGGCCGCACGCGCTCGCGCGGCTCGGTTCAAGCCTCGTACGCTGGGGCGGCTCGGTTCAAGAATCGCGAGCTGGCGTGACTCGGTGCTGCCCTCGCGCGCCAGCGTCTACGCTTGCGATCGACTAGCTACCCTCGCGAACGAGCGGCCCGGTTGCGATCGAACGGCCCGCTCGCAGGCCGACCCCGTCAGTGCGAAAATTTGGTCTCGCTTCGGGACCAAGAAGGTGCTCAGCAATTCAGTGAGGCTCCCGGATCCTCGGTTTCGCTGACAACGCTACGTACTACCCCGTGCACTGGCGCCGCTCGGTAGGTATTGGCCGCACGCGCTCGCGCGGCTCGGTTCAAGCCTCGTGCGCTGGGGAGGCTCGGTTCAAGAATCGCGAGCTGGCGTGACTCGGTGCTGCCCTCGCGCGCCAGCGTCTACGCTTGCGATCGACTAGCTACCCTCGCGAACGAGCGGCCCGGTTGCGAGCGAACGGCCCGCTCGCAGGCTGACCCCGTCAGTGCTACCAATGCGCGAAATGTCCCCGCGAACGTAAATCGAACGAACGCACCTGCATTAGCACACACTCACCTACGTGATCGTCTGCGGACGGCTACGCAGATATTACTGCTGGAGTAAGGCCACGCTGCATAACACGATAACGGTCTTATAATAAGTATATATTGTAGTTTATAACATTTACACAATTATGGCTAAAGATCCAAATGTGTTAGTGCTGCTACCTAGATTGCTACAACATAAAAATATTTCTATGGAGTTAATTAAAACCAAAATAAAGCGTTTTTAAACTCATGAAATTTACAAAAGAAGACAATGTTTTGGAGAGTATCATCATCTATTTCCAGTATTTAAAATATATCCGGATAAGTTTAAACAGTATTCAAGAATAAATGCTGATACATTTGCTTATCTATTGTCTAAAACAAAGGAGTCATTAAGCAAAAATTGGTACAACTTTCATGCGCAGCCAATTTATGCAGAAGAATGACTCGTCCTCACGTTAAGGTAAATTTATTATTTTTAAGTACTTCTAAATTAAGTACGTACTTGTACTTATTTTCAGTTTGTAAATATTTGCTTTTGCTAAGTGTTTCATTGACCAAATGATACATGCAATATACGATTTTTTGTTAATTTTGTTTCGTACATTATCTATTACTTAATCTCAGTCATTTATAAGTACATTACAATCATTGATACAAAAAATATTAAAATATGTTGGTCTTTTTGCTGAAATTGTTACTAATGCTAATAATATACTAATATTTCTGGCAAATTTGTAATTTAATATCCAATCAAGATTTTTGCACATTTTACTTCTTCAATAAAATCTTTCACTCGCATATTTCTTGAAGAAGTACTCTATAAATTTTTTTGAGTGAAATTTTCGCTCTAAATGTAGAGTGAACGAGGGTTACTCCAAAAGAGTGAATTTTTACTCTAAATGAGGGAATTTGGTCACTCCAGTCTAATAAGTGAATTTTACCGCTCTAAATTAGAGAGTGACTAAGGCTTCACTCTAACTTTCACACTAGGTTAGAGTAAAATTTATATTATGACACCTATAAATTATTCAAAGTTTCGAACTACGACTTTTTAATTTTAAAACATTATTTGCACCAGGAAGCTTCAATTCAATTTTCAAGAAATTTCATTATTTATTGTACATAAAAATGGGTTAAAAATAAACAACTATGTGGTTAATTAATTAATCTAGAGGTGAAAGGTAGCTTTTATTTTAAATCTCTTACAAATTTAACCAGATATATACAATGTTATAGCTAAGTAGAAAAAGCAATTTCTTTTAATTATTTAATTGTATAAATCAATCTGAAGCAATATGGGTATAAAAAATTCAGTATTCCAAGTATTTAAAATCAATAGGAGAAAATTTTAATGGAAGACTTTAAAACTATTTATTTCTTCTTTCTTTATATACTTTAGACCACTACAAAACAAATTTCAGATGTCTAGCTCCTTTAATTTTCAAGATCTGAGTTTATAGTACATTTAGACCGAGTGGCCAATGCAGCAGAAAGTGAAATTTTTCAGTTATGATGAACTGTACAAGTTGTAATAAGTGTATTGAGGTGTACAATGTTATAACTGAGTAAAACAGTTCCTGTCAACTATTAGATTGTATAAATCAATCTGAAGCCAAGGTATTAGCGACAAGACTCAGCTACCCTGGTAACACAGACCGACGCACTCGCGATTGCACCGAAAAAAACGGTCTGCTTCACATTCTGACTAGGTTTCTGCTGCACGACGATTGCGGCAGGATTGCAGCAGAAGTGCAGCTGACAAGTGCGACTGTGGGGGATGAAATAACGAATTCGCGAGTGCAGCAGAATTGCACCCTAATTGTGTACGACGATTGCAGCAGGCGAGTGCGGCAGGATTGCAGCAGACGTGTAGCCGACAAGTGCTATTAAGGAGAATGAAATAATGCACTCTCAAGTGCAGCAAAATTACACCCGAATTCCGTACGACGATTGCGACAGACGAGTGCGGCAGGATTGCAGCATACGTGCAGTCGACAAGTGCGACTATGGGGGATGAAATAACACACTCGCGTGTGCAGCAGAATTGCACCCGAATTGCGTAATAGATTCAATATTAAACGGTTCTTACGACGATTGCAGCAGACGAGTGCGGCAGGATTGCAGCAGTCGTGCAACCGACAAGTGCGATTAAGGAGGATGAAATAATGCACTCGCGAGTGCAGCAGGATAGCACTCGAATTGCGTATGACGATTGCGGCAAACGAGTGCGGCAGGATTGCAGCAGTCGTGCAACCGACAAGTGCGATTAAGGAGGATGAAATAATGCACTCGCGAGTGTAGCATGATTGCACTAGAATTGCGTATGACGATTGCGGCAGGATTGCAGAAGACGTGCAGCTGATAAGTGTGATTAAGGGGGATGATGGAACGCGTTTGCGAGTGCATTAAGATATACTTCAAAAACGATCACACACCTCGTAGCGAAAAACCTCAGATCACCGAGAATGGTAACAAAAAAAAACTTCGAATAGTTTTATCTCCCAGACAGCTTGTGCGCGGTCTCTTATAGAATTTACCATGCCAAACTAGTCGAGTGAGCTCAAAACGAATGCGTTCGCTGCCTGGCGGCGGTAACTTATGTCCTATATGCTTTGCTTCCACCGGGTCTGTGGACTGCACGTATGCTGCAATCCTGCCGCACTCGTCAGTCGCAATCGTCGTACGGAATTCGGGTATAATTCTGCTGCACTTGCGAGTGCATTATTTCATCCTTCTTAATAGCACTTGTCGGCTGCATGTCTGCTTCAATCCTGCCGCACTCGTCTGCTGCAATCGTCGTACACAATTAGGGTGAAATCCTGCTGCACTCGCGAGTGCATTATATCACCCCTCTTAGTCGCACTTGTCGGCTGCACGTCTGCTGCAATCCTGACGCACTCGTCTGCCGCAATCGTCGTACGCAATTCAGGTGCAATTCTACTGCACTCGCGAGTGCGTTATTTCATCCTCCATAGTCGTATTTGTCGGCTGCACGTCTGCTGTAATCCTGCCGCACTCGTCTGCCGCAATCGTCGTACGTAATTCGGGTGCAATTCTGCTGCACTCGAGAGTGCATTATTTCATCCCCCTTAGTCGCACTTGTCGGCTGCACTTCTGCTGCAATCCTGCCGCACTCGTCTGCCGCAATCATCGTGCAGCAGGAACCAAGTCGAATTGTGAAGCAGACCGCACGACGGCTGCTGTAATTTTTGTGATTGCACGCACGATTGCAGCAGAATTGCGGCGAAATTGCGATGCTTTTTTTACCAGGGTACCTATGACCAGCGATCTGGAGCCAGAATTTCGCGAGATTGAAACCACTGCCCCATTAGCCAGATCTATTGCAAATTGTTAGTAATTTGGCATACATGATTTGCTATAGATTTCCTTAAGTTTGGCGTAAAACTGCGTCTGTATATGCTGGAAATTTTGTATCAAGTATTGAAGTAAATTACGAGGGCAAAGTGAAGGCAAAATTACAGCAACTATTGCTCATGATGTGCAGGTGTATCATAAGCATAAATTGCCATCATATTCTCGTGACATTTCTCGATTTTTATGTTACACAAATTTCTATCAATATGCTGTTATCAATTTCCTCCCTTTCTATCTCGCACGGTCGCATATATGAGTAATTTTATTGAATATTATGTGAATAATATTGAAAATAAAATAATATAATATATTAATAATATCGAAAACAAGTTTGAAAGCAAATTGATATACAAAACTTGTAGCAACAGCAATACATCAAAGGTAAGTAAATCTGCGTCCGTATATGGCAGCAATTTTGTGGCAAGCATTTGCAGTCAAGTTTACGGCAGATTAACATCAATCCTTGATATTCGTCATTTCTTGAGCGCAAGTTGGAAACAAATTGCTAACAAACATTGCACAGCAACTATTGCCGCGATTTTGCCACGGAAAGACTGGTTAATGGGGTGCCTATGAGAAATTTATCGGAGCCACGGTAGCTCAGAGGATTAAGATCAGCCTCCTACACAGAAGGCCCCGGGATCGAATCCCAGTAGTCAAGTACCACGGTTCTGATGGTTCGGACTCCATCTAAAACTGTATGGCCAGTTATGATGCTTCTTAAAATAGGGTCGGGGAGAGGGAAGGAAGGAGGGCGGGGTTAGATGCATCATAACTATTGGGATAGTAATATTCTTTCTACATTGCTTTGAATAGTTGTAGAGATAATATATTTCTGTTGACTTGTAAACAAAGGATTCAAGATTCTCAATTATTTTTTTCTTTCTCAATCAGGAAGCCTTTTTTGTTTCCCTTCCCTAGTGGAAATGTCAAAGTGTGAAAATCTGAGAAAAAATGTGACAAATTTGTGAAAAAGTATGTAAAAACATGAAATTTCGTGAAAAACTGTGAAATTAGGCTTATATTTGGAACAGGATTTTAAATAAATATTATAGAATAGTTCATACATTTTGTCACAGTTTGTACATAGTTGTTCACAGTTGTTCACAGTTTCTCACATTTTTATCACAATTTCTCATAGTTGTAATTTCCTTTATGTACGAGAACGCAACGAAAGAAAATGTAAGTAATGGTAATATGTCATTGTAAACCTCTACTCTATAAATCAAAGATGTGCCTGTCGAAGGCTTACAAATCAAGTTTTCCTTGTTTACCCAAGATAAATGAAACTTTCATAACAAATTTTAGGACTCTAGCTATTATAGTTTATGAACTGAGAGATTTTGTTATATATAGGCCAAAACATAGAATTTTGAAATAACTGATATTGTAAGATAAAAGTGATTGCCAGAGTTTTAAGTGAGTACGCTTGAGTATAAAATGATATTTTAGAGTAAAACAGACAATTAATAACAATTATTACAATGAATAATGCAACCTTATATACTATACCCTGGTAACACAGTCTTTGCACTCGCGATTGCGCCAAAAGTGCACGGTCTGCTTCACACTCTGACTAGGTTTCTGCTGCACGACGATTGCGGCAAACGAGTGCGGCAGGATTGCAGCAGAAGTGCAGCCGACAAGTGCGACTATGGAGGATGAAATAACGCACTCGCGAGTGCAGCAGAATTGCACCCGAATTGCGTACGACGATTATGGCAGAAAAGTGGGTCAGGATTGCAGCAGACGTGCAGCCGACAAGTGCGACTAAGAGGGGTGAAATAATGCACTCGCGAGTGCAGCAGAATTGCACCCTAATTGTGTACGACGATTGCAGCAGACGAGTACGGCAGGATTACAGCAGACGTGCAACCGACAAGTGCTACTAAGGAGGATGAAATAATGCACTAGCAAATGCAGCAGAATTACATCCGAGTTCCATACGACGATTGCGACAGACGAGAGTGGCAGGATTGCAGCAGATGTGCAGTGCATTATTTAATCCCCCTTAGTCGCACTTGGCTGCTGCACTTCTGCTGTAATCCTGCCGCACTCGTCTGCCGCAATCGTCGTGCAGCGGAAACCAAGTCGAATTGTGAAGCAGACCGCACGTCGGCTGCTGTAATTTTTGTGATTGCACGCACGATTGCAATAAAATTACGGCGAAATTGCGATGCTTTTGTTACCAGGGTAGCTATGGTAATATGTCATTGTAAGCCTCTACTCAATAAATTAAAGAAAGTGCCTGTCGAAGGCTTACAAACCAACTGTTTCTTCCTTTCCTAAGATAAATTTAACTTTCACAACAAATTTTAGGACTCTTGTTCTTTTAGTTTCTAAGCTGTGAGATTTGGTTACGTATAGGCCGAAACATAGAATTTTGAAGGGCTTGTTGGTTTTATACATTACTTTGAATACGTTATGTATAAAATGGGAAGAACCTCACAGATAAGAGCGAGGAGGGGCTCTTGTCATCTTAAAAGTGAAAAGAAAAATTCATGCTTCAATATTAAACGGTTCTTTTGAACTGAAAAAAATATTTAACGTACGCTAAAGCAAATTGAATATAATTTTTTATGTCATAAGCTCCTTTAATTTAAATGAAAATTAACATTTTGTGAAAAATCGTCCCTTAGCGTTCATTTGCATATATGTGACATTTACAGTTTTCACACTTGCTGGAAGAAAAAGAGTATTTAAAAGCATTTAAATAAATTTTTCTTTTTTATTTATGTATAACAATGCTTGATAAAAAATCTCAAGATTCCGTCTATCATTCCGAAAGAGAAATGAGCAAATATGTCAAATTAGTTACTATCACAACCAACAGGTTTCAATGAAAAATTATGTTTTAGTAACTCGTTGAACTACTCTAGTGTCTTGGTTAGATTCTACTAATTTTATATTCAATATAAACGGTGCAACGACTTACCTCCAAAATTTCAAGTCTCTATCTATCATACAGAAAGACAAATGAGCAAATATGTAAAATGAGTTGCTATAGCAAACAACAGTTCTCAATCAAAAATAATGTTTTAGTAGAGTTTAAAGTGTAAAATTAAATGTTTCAAGTAATATATACTTTCTTTTAAGTTTAGAGCTGATTGAACCATTTACCATATATAGTTTTACATATATGATATGTTGTGTATACATTTTTTTTTGAGAAATTGAAAAAAGATTATCTAAGGCCTTGAAAATACATTTCTGCTTCTACTTTGAGCCTAATAAACCATGACATAAAATTTGGACTGTCTAGGTCTTTTAGATTTATAGATATGACTTTTTGGTGGAATTACTCCGACTGAGGTAATCAACGATTGTCATGATTTTTTTTCGGTTTAACAAGTTTCTACCGTTTTCATTAGTGCTATTAAGTAAGAAACGCTTATTTTAGATGTTTGAAGTACATAATAATTGAAAGAAATTGATTGTTTTACTCAGTTATAACATTGTATACCTCAATATACTTATTACAACTTCTAGAGTTCATCATAACTGAAAAATCTCACTTTCCGCTGCATTGGTCACTCGGTCTAAATGTACTAAAAACTCAGATCTTGAAAATTAATGGAGCTAGACATCTGAAATTTGTTTTGTAGTGGTCTAAAGTGTATAAAGAAGGAAGAAATAAATAGTTTTAAAGTCTTTCATTAAAATTTTCTCCTATTGAGTTTAAATACTTGGAATACTGAATTTTTTATACCTATATTGTTTCAGATTGATTTATACAATTAAATAATTAAAAGAAATTGCTTGTTCTACTTAGCTATAACATTGTATATATCTGGTTAAATTTGTAAGAGATTTAAAATAAAAGCTACTTTTCACCTCTAGATTAATTAATTAACCATGTAGTTGTATATTTTTAACCCATTTTTATGTACAATAAATAATGAAATTTCTTGAAAATTGAATTGAAGATTCCTGGTGCAAATAATGTTTTAAAATTAAAAAGTCGTAGTTCGAAACTTTGAATAATTTATAGGTGTCATAATTTAAATTTCACTCTAACCTAGTGTGAAAGTTAGAGTGAAGCCTTAGTCACTCTCTAATTTAGAGCGGTAAAATTCACTTATTAGACTGGAGTGACCAAATTCACTCATTTAGAGTAAAAATTCACTCTTTTGGAGTAACCCTCGTTCACTCTACATTTAGAGCGAAAATTTCACTCAAAAAAATTTATAGAGTACTTCTTCAAGAAATATGCGAGTGAAAGATTTTATTGAAGAAGTAAAATGTGCAAAAATCTTGATTGGATATTAAATTACAAATTTGCCAGAAATATTAGTATATTATTAGCATTAGTAACAATTTCAGCAAAAAGACCAACATATTTTAATATTTTTTGTATCAATGATTGTAATGTACTTATAAATGAGTGAGATTAAGTAATAGATAATATACGAAACAAAATTAACAAAAAATCGTATATTGCATGTATCATTTGGTCAATGAAACACTTAGCAAAAGCAAATATTTACAAACTGAAAATAAGTACAAGTACGTACTTAATTTAGAAGTACTTAAAAATAATAAATTTACCTTAACGTGAGGACGAGTCATTCTTCTGCATAAATTGGCTGCGCATGAAAGTTGTACCAATTTTTGCTTAATGACTCCTTTGTTTTAGACAATAGATAAGCAAATGACTCAGCATTCATTCTTGAATACTGTTTAAAAACATTGTCTTCCTTTGTAGATTTCATGATTTTAAAAACGCTTTATTTTGGTTTTAATTAACTCCATAGAAATATTTTTATGTTGTAACAGTCTAGGTAGCAGCACTAACACATTTGGATCTTCAGCCATGATTGTGTAAATGTTATAAACTACAATATATACTTATTATAAGACCGTTATCGTGTTATGCAGCGTGGCCTTACTGCAGCAGTAATATCTGCGTATCCGTCAGCAGACGATCACGTAGGTTAGTGTGTGCTAATGCAGGTGCGTTTTTTCGATTTACGTTCGCGGGGACATTTCGCGTGTTGGTAGCACTGACGGGGTCCGCCCGCGAGGGGGCTGCTCGTTCGTGAGGGCAGCCAGTCGATCGCGAGCGTAGACGCTGGAGCGGGAGGGCAGTACCGAGCCGGGCCAGCTCGGCAGGCTTGAACCGAGCCGCCCCAGCGCGAGCGCGTGCGGTCAATACCTACCGAGCGGCGCCAGTGCACGGGGCAGCATGTAGCGTTGGCAGCGAAACCGAGGATCCGGGAGCGTCACCGAATTTCTCTTCATGCTCATGACCAAAACGCAAGCACGAAGGCGCTGCTGAGCACCTTCTTGGCCCCGAAGCGAGACCAAATGTTCGCTCGCGTTCGCAATCACAGCCTATTTTATTTTAATTCAAGAGAACATCGATGAATGTCCGCCCGTGCTTGCAAGTACAGCTAGGCGAACTCTAGCTTCTTCTAGAAGGGTGAATGATGCGGAATGAATTGTATATCAGCCTACGTAATCAATTCAAACGTAAACTCGTATGCGAGGCTATCATTTAAGATTTAGAGCTAATGTACCTGAGTGCACAAGATGGTACCGAGTGTACGGGCGGAAACCAGGTATGCGTTAGTGTTCGAGAGCGTATCTTAGATTGGGTCATGGAGTGGTTGCGCGCTTGCAAGCTACGGAATAACGCTGGCGCTATTAATTTTACTGCGGCAGATAATATGAGCTGCGTTTGATTAAAAAGGCCGCTTAACGCACACAGAAGCTCGAGGAAAGAAGCGGGTTTGCGTTCACGTAGAAGTACGCCCCTGTACTTATAAGGTAAATCCTCGCACCATGTGTGCAGGACGATGTCTTTTTCTGCTCCAGACCACGAACTTGGTGTGGCGGAGCATGGCTCGTGTCCTACAGGTAAAACGACACCCGCTATTGGTTTTTCATAACTCGAGGGTATCCTCGACAATTTTTATCTTTTCTTCGTATGTAGCTCAGAGTTCAACATTTGCTAGCGCATTTGCTACTATGAAAGCGCTATTACTTTTCCTCAAGAGGATTTTATTTTCCGCCCGAAAGCGGAAAAGAACAACTTATCGCCCGCTTTATATGCACGAAAAAGCGTAATTTAGGGGCAGGTAGAATAAAAAGATACTTTCGGTACGCAGGTAGGAAGAACAAAGGATTTACATCGTAAATAAATCTTTATGAGCAAATATTTAAATACAAATTATGAAACCTACTATCCCTGTAAAGATTCAAAAAAAGTATTAACAATAGGACAAAGTGCGAGAAAGTTTCAAGCGAAATTGGAAAAACTAGTGCCTTCTGGATTACCATACTGAATATCTGACTAGCGCAGTGGACGTATCCCCGATGGCGTGCGCGAGCGATGAAGACGGCTTCGAAGAGGAAAACGTAAACAAGCTTTCGATAATTTTGGCAGAATAGTCTTCGTTATATCACTTAACGAAGCGCACTTATTATTAGATACTTAAACTGGCGTATTAATAATCAGATTTTTCCATTTTATGTTGTTTCTTGAGGATAATATTTTGTTCTATAGAATTTTAAATTTTTCGCGACCCACAAAAAAAAATTTTGTTACATAAAAATGAAAATAATAATTACAAAAACGACTTCACAATTTGCTGTTCAAGCTGATATTCCAGCGATTTCTTGACTAAGCATTATCGTACTCTCAATTTTTTTTAAAGATTAATTTTTTAAGTTAAGACGATAATAAATAGAAATGATCATTTATAGAAAATCCCAAGAGAACCATCTTAATTGAACTTTAACTAGTACATTATCAAAGCTAAATACTATAATAGCTTTATCAGTAAACTTAAAAATAAAAAGTACAAACGGTAGTCAAAGCTACAGGTACGGTCACGTAAAAGTGCAAAATCTAATGCCTCCTGGACAGCCGTTGAAATTTTACCTCGAAGAAGTGAAGCAACTAGCAGCCGATGACAGCCCGGCCGATGGTACACGAAAGATATAGACGGCAAAGCTCCTGCGGGCCAGCACGCAAAGCAGTCAAAGGTCGACGGACAGCTATCTAGCGCAGTGGACGCGCCGTCATTCGCGCGCGCGAGCGATTGAGTCAGCTTTGAAGGGGGAAAAAGTAAACAAGCTTTCGATTTCGGTGAATTTCTTTGCGCGAGTTTTGGGAGTATATTCTTCGTTATATCGCTTAACGAAGTGCACTTATTAATAGATATCTAAACTGGTGTACTGAGCTTCAAGATTTTGCAATTTTATTTTGTTTTTTCAGGATAATATTCTGTTCTTTTGAAATTTGAATTCAACGCGCGACACAGATAAAAAATATTTGAAATACAAAAATGTAAATAATGATTAGGAAAACGACTATACGATTTGCTGTTCAAGCTGGTCTTGCAAAGATTTTTCGATTAATCGTTATCGTAATCTCAATTTGTTTTAAAGATTAATTTTTTAAGCGACTAGCGTCCTAGTCGCGCGCGCTTTTCTTGAATTTATGTACCTATATTAATCTATACATACGTAAAAATATATATATAGAAGACGGGATAACAATATTATTACTACTATGAAGGTAAACTGGAAAGATCGAAATGCAGTATACGTATACAAACAAATTACATTGTAAGGTGTACATAATACACTAATGAACAAAAAAACAAAAAAGATATAAAGGATTATGTTAAATTAATAATTTGAGTCAAAAAACGTGTTACAATAGAGAATAAATAAATATTTGAATATGTATTAAGTAATAGTAAAAAATATTAATTAACGAAAAATAAAAATATAGGAAAATTTATTGAAAAAGCATTCTTGTACAATAGTTGTATTTAAACTTATTGTTCCGACATAATTTTGTATTTTGTTGATGCTTAAACATGATTGTAGAGTAAATATTTTATTTTTAAAAATATTTTGGCTCTAGAAATATTTTACTAAATTGGTTTAATTAAAAATTCTGGTATAGAAGAACAAAAGATCTTTTGCATTATTTGAAACGAATTGTTGACGTGAAGATTCATGCAGAAAGTTTGGTTAGAACAATATTATGAAAAAGTAAAAAACTATAAATTTTTTATATAGATTAGATTAGATGTTTATTTTGTGCAAGACAAAAACAATAAAACTACATTCAATAATAATACATATTTACAGAGATCATTAGTATAGTCAATCATATCACAGCTCGACATTGCTCGTCATTAACTTACATAAATTGCACAATATTATATCTGTCGTACATCAATAACGTCATTACACTTATCACACATTCTTATCATTATGAATAATACATTTTTTTGTGATTATCAAACTTCAATTGCTATTATATTCAACATTTGTATGATTATCGTCATTCTACATTAGATATACATGGTCCATGTCCCTGGACGTACATAGCAAATAGTCGCGAATTGTCGCTTTAAATCTGCGTAGTGAGGACAAGTGCTTAATACGTCGGGGGATGGTATTCCATAGGCGCGCACCTTGAGATTGAAAAGATTTCGTCGTCAGATTTTCGAAAACCTGTATCGGTACGCGACGATGGAATTGAGAACTCCCTAGAATCAGTCCTACTAGAGGGCCGAGCCTGGTTTTTTTGAAAAAGGGCTGCAAGATACGGGTTGACCCATGTTAATAACTTTGTATAGTTGTACCGCCGCAGAATACGCCCTTCTTCCCTCAAGATCAAACCAGCCAAGTTTACTCCTGTAGGGACTGATATGCTCATACCTTCTAACACCACATATGTACCTCACACATGAATTCTGCAATCTTTGCAGTCTCATCCGGAGCTTACCTGACACATCAAGATACACTAAAGAGCAATAATCTAAATGAGACAGGACAAGAGCATTTGCAAGCCGTTTGCGTAACGCCTCGGTGGTGCTGGATTGAAATGATTTAAGCCCATGTAGGGCCTTATTAACCTTTCGGCTAACTGCATCCACTTGCCGTTTCCATGTTAACTTTGAATCCATGACTACACCGAGGTTAGTAACTGTGTCAACAAAGGGAACAAAGACGTTACCCTGAATCTCTATGCCAGGCAAATCCATACTCTGTACTTTCTTAATGTTAGATTCTGACCCAAAAATAATTGCCTTCGTTTTCCCGACATTGAGCCACAGAGCGTTCTCAGAAGTCCACACCGACACTGCTTTGGCCACAGCCGACAAGCGTCTTATCCCCTGATGGAGGTTATCGCAAGTAGCTTGAGTGTAGGTTTGCAAATCGTCCGCGTATAATAAATGCGATACACTATCCGTAAGAATATCCCGCGTACTTTTAAAGCCCGATAAAACTTCCTGAAGGTCTGAAGGCTGAACAGAAGGGGCCCCAAGACAGAGCCCTGTGGTACGCCGAGATTGGTTGTGAGTCAATCTGAACTACTATTAGATGCCGTAACAACTTTTTGGTTACGCCCTGAAATATATGATTTTATCCACATGACTACTCCCCTGGAGAACCCCATTCTGATCAGTTTGCGTAACAACTTCGATGGCGAAATAGTGCCGAACGCCTCACTAAAATCAAATAGTAAAAGGATGGTAAATAGCCGCTTGTTATTATCTATACCGGATCGTATGTCTTCAGTCAATTTCAGTAGTGCTGTCTGCGTACTATGATGCGGACGGAAACCTGTCTGAAGGGGATCGAGGATTTCTTTCGAAAACAAATAAGCTGCCATTTGTTCATGCACGATCTTTTCCCGAACCTTGGAGAGAAAGCTAAGAAGGGCAATAGGATAAAAGTCCGTGACTGTAGATGGAATGGCCTTCTTTTTTAACGGTACCAAATGAGCTTTCTTCCAGGTACCGGGAAAGATCCCACTTGAGAGGGAGGCATTAAAAATGTCAGCAAGAAGAATTCCATCTTCACCCTTTGCTTGAGAAGAAAAATGCGCGACAGCTAGGACCACATCCGAATAAGTTATCTTACTAAAAGTCAAACCTTCATCACTAGCTGACGACATTATATCATTTAAATCGTACTCGCGCTCTCTATCAGAAATGGATACTCCCGCAAAATGTGAATTAAGTTCACCCGGAGAGAAACCATGGAGTTCCTCACGAGCTCTCCGTAAGAGTCCAAGACTCCTAAGCTCTGTCCAGATGTCCTTCCCGCTTTCAAGGGCCTCAAAAATCTTGCATTGAATGAAGTTATCTCGTGCTTTCATCATCCGATCCTTCGCTAGAGTCACCAGAGTCTGACATTCCTGCCAAATTTCTTGATTCTTCGTGCGGAGAAACCGACGGCGTAAGGCATCACGCTTGTTATATAGCTCCTTAAGTTCCGAATCAACCCACGGTGGTTATACACTTTTTTTCGGCCGACATTTTTGAACTGGAGCTACTTTATTTAACGCCTTCATGATATTTACACCCAAATGTTCTAAACGAGTGTCCACATCCGCATCCGAACAATTGATGGACGACCAAACGTACTCTTCCAGGAGAGACAGAAGCTCTTCCTGCTTTATTGCCTTAAAATTACGGTACGAGAAGTTACTTATGATCGGAGTCTTAGTTGTTGGGAGGTTAATAGTCACGTCATTGATGTTATGTCGATTTGGAAAGGTCACCACCAAATTGTTCGAGTCAAGTATGACGTCGTCATTGTCAATAAAAATTACATCTATCCATGTGCGAGACTCTTTGGCATGATGAGTCGCGTCGTGATTAACTAGTTTTATGTTAAGGCTACATGCTAGCTGCCTAATAAAATCTGATTCCGCTGATGTTGATAGCATGTTTGCGTTCAAATGACCCATAATAATGCGATGGTTAAAACCTGCCGAATGACGTTCAAGAACATCGTCAAGGTCGGAGTTTCTAAGTTCAGCATTAGGTGCTCTATATATATAACCGCAACAAAGACGGGTGGCAAGGATCCCTGTTGCACACTACACATCAAGTATTCAGGAGCGAGCGGCTTACCCTCGTCCTGCACTGTTGAAGAGGAACATAATACTGTAGCTCTGCATGAATTGTGGACATACAGGAGAACCCCACCACCTTTCCTATTCCTGTCTTATCTAATGATGGAATAACCATCGATCTGAACGTAATCATCTCCAATACTTGGCCCGAGACGCGACTCAGCAATGCCGAAAAGATGATAGAAGGGATGAGCAAGTAGGAATTGGCGAAAAGCAGTTATGTGTTTTTTTAGCGAGTTTACATTTAGAAAGCCTGCTCTAAATCCCTCACAATGTACCTCTTTGACTCGTAGACCATCTAGTCAATCTACTGCTACATCTGCTACTACATCAATAGCAATATCGTCTGACGAACTCAAAATAGTTATTTTATTATTTTTTTTTTTGCGTTAGCCTTATCAATCGGGATAGGGTCAATTTTAGCAGTTCTAAAAGACACTGCGATCGCTTGCAGGTCAGCCGCAGTAGATACTGAGTGCGATGTTTCGCAATCTCGGAACTTGGCCAGGAATCGACCTCCTCTATGCCAAAAATATTTAAAATGCAGTCCGTGAGCAACTGCTTTTAAACTTTTAAACTGAGCAAACTTATCTTTACTCAAAAATTCATTAATAAAATTTTTCCCACTACTCACGTTATCAATCGTTTCCTGATCAAGTCCCGAGAAATCAACGTCTCCTTTACTATATCTCGTACATCTATGCTTAGAGAATATCACGTTTCTTACTAGACTGCTGCTAGAAAGCCGGACAACTCACGGATTGCGGCCCTTACTATGGGTGATTGCCGATGGTGTGACTGGGATTTGTCCGTCTGATCGGAGTAAGCGTATAGACACAATGTCATCCCTCTCAATGGACTGGACAACTGTGGAGAGGACAGCGTGGATTACATCCGCACGTTGTTTATCAGTACCGTCAAAGATATTAGAAATAATTAATTCTTCCTAGCCCTCTCCATAATTTGTCCTATTCATGGGAGAACAATACTTATTCCGATTAGAGGGGTCATCTAACATGTGGCGACGGTCCCTGGTTTGACGCCGATAGTGTTGTGTTCGAAATCCGTCAAGAGGTGGTTCGACCAGCGGGGTGAGACCCGACGGGGCAGCATGTACATCCGCACGGACGACAATAGTACGGTCATCGTTTCTATTATATATTTTCGCATTATAAGGACTAGCCTTACTACTACGACTATCCTTACAACTATGATTATTCTTATTACTGCTATTATAATTACTATTATTACTATTATTATTAGCGTCTAAAAACTGGGTAGATTTGTCTAAGTCTTTGAGTGACACAAATATTTAAGAACTCTATTTTCTTGAAACAGCTGCAATCGATCATTGTGCAGCCCTTCCAGCTTAGAACAGCCAGATCATCAATCAGCCCCTCTGTTGCTGGGACGGGAGTTGAGACTGTTCCAATATCATCAATTTTCCCCACTAGAAGAGACTTAAGATCACCTACTGCTGCTTCAAGCAAATCAAATCGATTGGTAAATAAATTAAGCATCGATGAAGGCAGCGTACAATAACGGATAGCGCTTAGATCTAAGTTGCAGGTAGTCTCAATATTTTTTTCTTTTTTATCAGTTACGGTCTTGATGGACGGGACAAATGGCGTTGACGCGGAAATATGATTGTCCGTTAATTTATTAATATCCTTGAGGGACTCATCTGCACTTACAACATCAAGAATTAATTTATTGTCATTTTTTCCGTTTGATTCACTGCTCTCGGTATTACTCAAATTATCTGGACTATTCGTTTTTTCTAATTTATATTTCAGACATCTATATTTATTTTAAAATAAATGGACTTATAACTTAAATAGGATTACAACCAGCCTGAAAATATTCAGAAGATTTTTTGTCTTTTGATACAATGCAAATATCTCCTATGTTTTTTACATTGAGATAAGGTGAACCTTCAGAGCGGGTATGAAGTTGCCCTAGGATCCTCACTGTATATTCCTTACGGATAGAATCGTCATCATTACTCTCTGTAAACTTACAGATATGAACTTCTAATTTCTTATCATCATTTGTAATGCTGCCTAATCCAATATTTTGATACTTAGATGTAAGTCATCTAAAAGTATCCTTAACTGCACCTTCAATACCTAAAAAAATTAAAAATTCAGATTTTAATGTCAACTTTTTATTTGATAAAATTAGTAATATTATTAAAAAAAACTCACTAATGATTCCTTTGGCTTTTGAAATGTTATTGAAATCAACAGTTTGAATATGATCAGCAACGGCTGGCTTTTCGAATGTTCCCAACTTCTTAAGCACGGTCTGTTCTTGAATCAACAGTTGGAAGTTGATGTTACCTGCATTGAATTTACTTAAGATATATACAGATCTAGATAATAATCCTTCAATTTGTATAATCTGTAAAGCATGGATAACCAAAATTCATAAAAGTATACTTTGATTATTTTCTATAAAAAAAATTTAATTTGAAACAAAATATATACAATATTTATGATGAAACTTTCATTTTTATCAATCCACATCATCTCTCAATAACTTACATACATTCTTACTTACTTACATTCTGCAATTCAGCAACTTCCTCCAGTGGTTGTATGAATTTTTCCCATGCAACTATTTGAATACGCTTTCTAAAACCATTAGCAATAACGATTCGAAATACATATCCATTGTTAGCAGTCAATTGCTTAGCAAATTTGTCCACCACAAAACCAATCAAATCTCTAAAAACGAAAGCATATATAAATATTTTATATTTATTTATTCATTCACACGTTTCACAGAGAATTTTAATAACACCATATTATCATTCATCTCGATTTCATCGAGAATATCATTCGGGGTGAATTTCTGTTCCATTTTGACTAAATTAAACCTGAAATTCACCATTATTTATAAAAAAATGATTAATAAATTTATTATTATTTTAAAAAGTCTCATCAAAATTGAAATATTATATGCAAAACACAATATTTATAAGAAAAAAATTAAATTATTAGTAAACCATTATAAGAACAAATTAAAGTAAATAGATATATATACGCCTTCAAATATTGTATATTTTGAATTATGCAAAAAAAACTACGTGTAAAAGTAAATAAATAAATAAATAAATAAGATTAAAGAAGAAAAACACGCACTTCTACATCGTTTATTTAATCAATTTATCTAATAAAAAGTAATAATAATCACTTGCTTTGCTATTACTATATTATTGAATTAATAGATCAAAGAAAATGAAAAGTAAATAATTTATTTACTTGATTATTGTATATAATTAGAAACAAAAAACTGATGTGAAAAATAACAGCTTTGTATAACAATGTCCACGAGATTAGAAGGATTTTTTTTCACCTGATGATGTTTCTCTCCAAAAATGACAGTTTCCTGTTATAGACTGGACAGTAAGTCCACGCAGTCGGGCGTATATGTACGCGCATCTTATAGTGCATTCACAGTAACGTGTGCCAGAGTGAAATTCTCCTATGTAATCTAGCGTACGAGTAACGCGAGTGAATCCTGGAAATTGGCCCCGTGCGCCAGCCTTGCCAGAGGAGCACTCGTACTCCGGGAAATTTTCTCGCGTCCGAGAAGCCATCCGCGTGCCCTAGCCCTGATACAGGAACATCCGCCCGCGCGTATGCTAACCCGCGCAAACGAGAAAAAATTCCGGAATACACGTGCTCCTGTGGCAAAGCTGGCGCACGGGAGTCGACTACCAGGGTACACTCGCCACACCCTTGGGCGGGGGTGCTTGCTAAAATTTCCCTGGCGATCGCATAGATAGCCTCGTATTTTCGACCAACTCGGAAGGTCGCTCTAGCACACCCTTGAACACGAGGGTATGCCTGAGCACGACCCGCGTGCTTTTGTATAACCCCTTCAACGTGGGGGCTACCGCGAGCGCACGAGGCGCGAGACGCGCGTGTGGGCGCAACATCGATAGATGAGAGTTTCATTGAGCACCATTGTCCGCCCGGTGACCGAAGCGAACCGCGCGCGTGTAAAGCAGACCGCTCTTGAACACTCGAGCCCCTTCTCGAACGGCAGGCAGTACGCATGAACGCTCAGCCTCCTTCCCACCCCTCACATCCGCCGGGTGCACAACTTGTGTTGGAACTCCACCTCGCGTTTGAGGGGCGCTCGGGCCCCTTCTCTAACGCGAGACAGTACGCAGTAAGCGCTCGGCCTCCCCCCTCCCTCTCGTACGGGGGGCGCACCGCTCGTGCTCGGACTCCACCTCGCGATTGAGGGGCGCTCGGGCCCGATCTTCAGGTGCGCACATGCTCGGGACCCAGCTTGAGGTTGTGCCCGCGCTCGAACCCGAGCTTGGGATGTGCTTGCTTTCGCGCCCCAGCTCGGGATGCGCCCACGCTCACGATGAGCTTGGGACGCGCCCGACGTCAGGGTACGCTCACGCTCGTGCCCGACCTCGGGATGCGCCAACGCTTGCGTCCGAGCTTGGGATGCGTCTGCGCTTGCGCTTGAGCTCGAGCTTGGGTTGCGCTGGCGCTCGAGCTCGAGCTCGGGTTGCGCTCACGCTCGTGCTCGGCTTGCGCGTGGGGCAAAATGCATGTGTACCTCGAGCGCGAGGGTAGCCTAATAGGTAACCGTTAGTGCACGAGAACCGGACTTATTATGGATCTCCCGCCCTCTAACCGGTAAGTTGGGTACGCCGACGTCTGTTGCATATATATACATTTTCTGACAGCTTGTTCACTCCGAGGAGTGATTATTTCTAGCGGATAGGACCCTCTAAAACGGCTCTCACGCTCACGCTAAAAAACCACACATCTTTGTGTTTTTTATGAGCCTGGAGGGAAATTCCGCGTCAAGCTGTGCAAACATAACCTCGAACCTCACCTTGCACGAGGAGTCACGGCGCGTCATTCACCATCCATCATAGACATCTCTACAGTTGTGGTTTGGTGCATGGATCACCCCCAAAGGATTACCAGCGAAGGAGCGGGAGAAATAAATAAAGAAATAAAGAACTAATGAAACAGAGAAGAAGATCCATAAATTTTGACGTTAAAACATCTATCTTTCTCTCTCATTCCAATTTCGGTCTCGGCAACGTCGCCGCGCCTCGTCAACCAGGCGTTTTCGGTTGATGTGGCAACGCCGCACGGTCAATTTTTTCGACGTTTGCCACCAGAGTGCAGGACCATCACCTTATGACTATCGGTAACACCGGCTTGCGAGTTTCTCAACTGCTCAACAGATGCCGCTACCATCGTGAACAACTTATTAAGCGCGAACTTTTAAAATATCTAATGAGTATGGCTCACCTTTCTTTTAATATATATACAATATTATTTGATGACCGGCTAGTTCATATTTATTATAATAGTTTTTAATTGTTGCACGTCTGCGTAAAGATCGTCAGAGCCGTACAACTCTTACACGTTAACTCTTAGGCCATTAGTTTTTAAGTTATTTTAATTTACTTAAATATCTGACTACACGTAGACTTTTTAAGTAATTTTCTAACTTGACGTAGATCTACTCTACTCTTTTTGATATCTTGACTGACCACTTCGGTAGCTAACTACTAAATCTTTACACTATGTCTTCCTCATCGTGTAGCAAGTGTAAGAAAATTTACCGCAAAGACGGGATTGTGCGCATGTGTAAAATATGTAATAAGAATTACCATAATAATTGTCGTGTCATGAAGTTAGATGGCGCTGCGTATATCTGCACTGACTGTGATAAATAAAAGAAAGCGAAAAACAAGAGTTTATCTGCAGATAATAGAGGTTTAAATGCCACGAGCGTTGATCCTTCATCGAGTAGTGCAGATGTGGGTGGCGTGCTCACTGCATTGACACCCACGGTTACTTCTACAAAGTCTAGTGTTAGTACTAGTACCATGATCAACGCTTCTAGCATATCGGACTCAATGCGTTATTGTACTCTACCATCATCTATGCTCGACCTGTTCGATAAACAGTTTGAGTTACTTACAAGAACAGGGAACGATCACTATTCTTCTCTAGTAAAAAAACTTGATGCTATCGGCAATGTCCCAGCATCAGCACCAGCAGCTGAAATGCTTTTTGATAAACTAACTGCTCAGGTTTTGTCGCTAGAAAAGAAAATAGATGTGCAGATTTCCCAGCTGGAGGGGCTGCATCAAAATCGGTTGGTGTTACAAAACGAGAATCAACTGCTGAAAGAACAGCTTCAAACGCTGATGCATAAAATTGAGGTTATGGTTGCCAGCTCGAGCAGTACACGTAGTAATAACGCGGATATTAACACCATTCCTGACGCTAACGAGTCACACATCCTAGTCTCGCTCAGAGACATCGACGGGTCGATGTCAAGTAGTTGTAAGAATAATGATACTAATAATATGGTTAAGTCTGTACATAGTAGGGTTAGTAATAATGATAGTAATAATACTTTGAATAACAAAGTAGACTTTGATAATGCGCGCTCTGCTCCATCAAGCAGCGTCCTGCCGGTGGATTCTGACGGGTTTTGCACACAGAGTCGTCGCCGTCGAACTCGGTGCCAAAGTTCTAAAATCGTAAATCTTACTAACCGAAACAGGTATTGTTCAACGTTGAACTTGATGAATTGTGGCGAAGGATCGGCGGAAATAATTATTACTAATATTTTCGAAGGTTCCGAATCGCAGCGTGAGGACGTAGTCCATGCCATCCTTACCACTGTTCTACCGTCCATCGCAAGGGAAGACTTAATGTCTATACGCCTGCTTCGATCGGAAAGACAGACCGTTGCGAACCAACCTGCGAACAATTACCAGCGTCGACGATCCCCGTGGGTTGTCTGCTTTTCTCGTAGCAGCTTGGTAACCGAGATTATGAGGGCCAAAAGTAAATTTACAGCATTTAGCACTATGGATGTTAACGTAACGCTTTTGAATCAGGATACGAGTAATAGTAATAGTAAAATTTTTATTAATGAACTTTTAAGTAAAGAATCTTTTACTTATTTCAACACCTTAAAATCTATTGCTCGTGGTTTAAGCATCAAATATATTTGGCTTAGGGGCGGTAGTTTCCTGGTTAAGAAGCGAGACGGTGAATCGGTGCATGAGATCACTTCGACTGCAGATCTGCACGCATTATCTGCATCTTTTCTTAATGAGGCTAGCGATAGCGTTAACGCGGCGGTAACACAACATACCTGTAACCTAGTCACTGTCACACCGAAAATGTCAAGGATGTCGAACTTAAATTCTGGCGATGGAATTTGACTATGTGGGGACGTAGCAAGAGAGGTGCAAGCTGGGGGACTAAGGGCGGACTTCCTCAATGCAACATCGCTTAGTAAGCATATGAGTATGTTCCGTCAGTTCCTTGTGACTGCTCGTCCTTTCTATCATATATTCGGCATAGCTGAGACGCGTTTCGGGGAGAGCGACGATGTTGGCGTTCAGACCGATGGGTTCTCGTCAATTTGATACATAAACTGTGCATTTATAATAAGCCTATGTGATGAAATCTAACGATGAATCTGTGATATGGATACAAATTTAATTTAATGTATCGAAACTATGTATATATGATGTATATTTTTGACTTGTGCAAAATAAATCTTAATCTATTTATCTATCTATCTATAATTAGGCAGAACAGGAATAATAAAGGAGAAGACAAAGACAAACCAGGTATCCCTGAATATTTGATGTGTCGAATTCAGCAAGGCAACCATCCGTCAATTTTCGTGGCCGTCATATATTGACCTCCAGGAATTTCATTCACTGACCATTCTGACCTAATACAGAACCTGACGACTTATTCGGTAGAGTACGATCACCGGATTGTAATGGGAGATTTGAACGCGAACATGTTGTCGACATCTCAGGAATCGTCGTTTGTTAAAGAGTTAATTTGTGAATTAAATCTTAAATTAGTTGATCATGGCGCGACTCACCACGTCGGAGAATCTCACACTTGGATTGATATGATCTTTACTGACGACAATGATGTGGTTCTAGATACGAACCACATGATGGCGACCTTTCCGAGTAAACATAATATAATTGATGTCACAATCGACATCCAAACTTCAAAGTCCCCTGCTCTCAATAACTTTTCATATAGGGATTTTAAGTCTATTAGGCAGGAGGAACTTCTATCCCTCCTTACTGCTTGTGATTGGTCGCCCATCAGTTGCCCAGATAAGAATGTCGATAGTAAGTTAGAACATCTTAGCCACAACATCTTGGCGATCATCGACGAACTTGTCCCTCTGAAACAGTTTACACTGAAGAAGAAATGTCTCCCTCCTTGCGTGGATGTCGAGCTCAAAGAACTCTATAATCAGCGTGATGCCGGCGCTACAAACGGATTCGGGACAATAAGTTGTGGCAGGAGTTCCAGTCTCTCGCAGCTCAAGCAGAACAGCGCACAGTTGAAATGCGAGAGGCTTTTATTCAGAGCAGAATTTTTGATGCTCTGGATAATAACAAAAATATCTGGAAAGAACTTCGGCACCTTGGACTGTTACCAAAGGCTAAAGAGAAGCTGCATGGTTTCACTCCGGATGAATTAAACATCCAGCATGACGAAAATCTAGATAACATCATATCGACGGCCAGCGATGATGGCTTCACTTTTTGTGAAGTTACCTTCTCGGACGTTGTTTTGGCCGTTGCTCATTTCTCGTCACAGGCAAAAGACGAAGACGGAATACCCCAAAATGTCATCGCAAATTCTCTTCCAGTTTTGGGCCATCATTTGGCTAAGATTTTCAACTCCTCTCTGTCTAGTGGGGTTTTTCCCGGGACCTGGAAGAAGGCTCATCTGCTGCCTCTAAAGAAGACGGCAATTCCATCGGCCGTCTCGGACTTCTGTCCAATAGCCCAGTTGAGTTTACTATCCAAGGTCTTGGAAAAGATCGTCCACGAGCAGATTTCAGAGTTCATTTCATCCAAGAAAATCCTTGATCCACGTCAAACTGGCTTTCGACAACATCATAGTACGCAAACAGCACTACTGAGTCTGTCAGAGGAGATTCGTGATGGTATTAATAGCAAGAAACAGCTGCTTACCATACTCCTAATGTTTGATTTCAGTAAGGCGTTCGACACTATTTCGCCCTCAAAATTACTTCGTAAGCTGATCAGAATGGGGTTTTCTGGGTCCATAGTCCTGTGGATCAAGTCATATATTACAGGTCGTAACCAGCGAGTGGTTACAAAATCTAATGGGGAATCTGATTGGTGCACAACCAATCTTGGCGTTCCACAGGGCTCGATACTTGGGCCCTTTCTGTTCAGCCTTTATATTAATGATCTTGGAGATATACTAGCTGCTTTCAAAAATCCCCAGGGTGAATTATCGGATGGTGTCGAGCATTTGCTTTATGCTGATGATTTACAAACCTATACGAAGGTTGCGAGAGACGATCTTCAGATAAGCATTGATCGCCTGTCAGCTGTGGCGCGAACAGTGTCGGCTTGGGCTTCTGAGAATGCCCTTCACCTTAATGTCGGGAAGACTAAAGCTATAATTTTTGGGTCGGATTACAATATTAATAAATTGCAAGAATTGCACCTTCCAGACATTGAGGTACAGAATAACGTTTTTATTCCCTTTGCCGATACTGTAACTGACCTCGATGTTGTTATGGACTCTAAGTTAACATGGAAACGGCAAGTGGATGCATTTAGTCGAAAGGTTAACTGAGCCTCATATGGACTTAGGTCTTTTAGATCCTGCACCACCGACGCGTTACGCAAACAGCTCGCAGGTGCTTTTGTTGTCGCTCACTTAGATTATTGCTCTCTTGTATACCTCGATGTATCAGGTGAGCTTCAGACCAGGCTTCAAATGTTGCAAAACTCCTGTATGAGATATATATGTGGTGTTAGAAAGGATGAGCATGTCTCTCCCTACAGGAGGAAACTGGGCTGGTTGACTGTGGAGATAAGAAGGGAGTATTTTGCGGCGGTAATGCTTTATAAAGCAGTTGTCATGGGACAGCCTTCGTACCTTGCGGCCCTTTTTGAACAAAATCAGTCTAGAACCTCAGGTAGGAATCCCAAGGAAATAAAAATTCTAGGGTCGCGCACTGATGTTGGCCTGTACTCCTTCAGAGCCCAAAGTGCTCGCCTCTCGAATTCGCTCCCACGCGCTATTAGGCATCTTCCGTCTCTAAATAAATTTAAAACTGCAATACGTAGGCATATTATTGAAACCTGCGGCGAACGAAATGTGTTCTGTGATAAAAATTAACTGTGTTATACTGCTAAGTAATTATTTAATTAAGGTTCTACATTGTGACGTGATAGTTAAGACTACTGACACAAACTGGGCATTTAAAATAAGCCTATGTGATGAAATCTAACGATGAATCTGTGATTTGGATACAAATTTAATTCAATGTATCGAAACTATGTATATATGATGTATATGTTTTACTTGTTCAGTCGCTTCGGTCACTGGGCGGACGATGGTGCGCAATCAAACTCGCATCTATCGAGGTTGCGCCCACACGCGCGTTTCACGCCTCGTGCCCTCGTGGTAGCCCCCGCGCTGAAGGGGTTATACAAAAGCACGCGGGTCGTGCTCGGGCATAGGTTTGGCAGAGGCGAGGTCGCTCGCGTCCCCGCGGTACCCTCGTGTTCAAGGGTGTGCTGGAGTGACCTTCCGAGTTGGTCGAAAATACGAGGCTGTCTATTCGATCGCCAGGGAAATTTTAGCAAAAACCCCCGCCCAGGGGTATGGCGAGTGTACCCTGGTAGTCGACCCCCGTGCGCCAGCTTTGCCACAGGAGCACGTGTATTCCGGAATTTTTTCTCGTTTGCGCGGGTTAGCATACGCGCCGGGCGGATGTTCCTGTATTAGGGATAGCGCACGCGGATGCCTTCTCGGACGCGAGAAAATTTCCCGGAATACGAGTGCTCCTCTGGCAAGTCTGGCGCACGGGGCCAATTTTCAGGGTTCACTCGCGTTACTCGTACGCTAGAATACATAGGAGAATTTCACTCGGGCGCACGCTACTGTGAATGCACTGTTACTGGCAGCAACGGTGGAACGCACCCTGCATCTTGATTTATTCGCTTCGTGCAAAGCTGGTGGCGCTGCCGTCAAATGGCGCTTAATATAGTTTCCAAACATTACGAGCGCGTCACTGGTGTTAATATTCGAGTATACATTATTAGCCCCTATAAGATTTTTAAGTTGGATTCTCTTACGTTCGTCGTTGTAACTGTTAACGAAATCACGCTATCGGTTAGGCATACCTTAGAAATCAAAAGATTTTTCTCGACTCATCGTGACTCAAATCTTCAAGCTGATTTTAACAATTTTAACTCTAGGCGCTAATAATATAGACTCGAATATTAACAGGAAACTGTCATTTTTTAGAGGGAAACATCATCAGGCGAGAAGAAATCCTTCTAACCTCGTGGACATTCCTCTAAACAAAAGAATCTGTTTGATTTGTCGTGATCTGGAGATTCGTGAGATCATACGCTACCAACATTTTATTCAATGAAGAAAATGGAGAATAGAAAATATGATGGAGATACAAATGCTCACGTCGTTCAGAATCAAGTCATTCAACTGCAGTTTCAATTAATGCAATTACTCCCAATGATTCTGCCATGTAAGTGTAAAAATATATTGATAAAATTAATTTAAATAAATGTTTATCAGCTAGTTTATTAATCCTTTCAGAACCGAATTAAATCTAGCCTATTTATGTTTAATTATGTTTATTTTCATGGATATACATAAATCATTACAAAAATGTAATCCTAATTTTGCGCATGATGAGTAAGATTCATTAAACTGAGATTTCAAAGCGTTTTTAGTATTAAATTTTTAGTTTTACGTTTCTCCCTGTATGTAAATTGGATCTGAAAGAGTTAAAAAATAAATTTATTTGCTATATAACCTTATAGATACATAGATAGATATTTTATTTACATATCAATTTTGTTTTTCTTAACTATGTCATGTATAATATTTTATTCAATTAATTAATTTTACATTTGCAGTGAGCTTATTGGAATTATAAAGCACACACAAGTTTCCAAATAAATAAATAAAGATTGACGAATTTTAAACGTATTTAATTTTACAATGGAGGTTCAGGATAATATTATATTACCATTATGCGTGTGGGATGAAAATATTTCCCGTATCAAATCATTCGTTCTTTTGAATCACGTAAGTTATTTATATTTATATTAATTTTTTGTTCAATGTAATTAGAAAAAAGTGGATATGTATGCTGTTACAGATACGGATAGTTGATATGATAACGCTAAAGCATATCTTGGTGCCATAGGGGCTTCATCCCAAATAAAAAGATCGACACTTTTTAAATATTCAGCTTCTGTTGATTGAGCCTTAATATTAGACGATGAATCAGAAAATAGAGGTGCTAGTAAAGCGAATGCTTTATGAACAGTTTTTCCATTAGGAAGTAATGTCGCAGCTATCCCTGTAAAAGCCATTGTACATAATTTTTTGTTTTTTCCTGTTAGTAAATTGAAAAGTGTGTTATAAAGAGATGTTTTATCAGATCATCCAGGACCATTAATAAAAAAACATTGGCCAGTACTTTCATAATCAACCTTTGAAATTACATGAAGCACGGTATCAACAATGATTTTTTGCTCAATATATAGTAGTTTATATTGATTTTGACCATTTTATAAAAAACGGTTTATTGATTGTAAATCAGCAGATTCTGCATAATCTATACTTTTTATTATACTATCATCAATGTCGAAAAAATCTTTTACACAACGATTTTATGCTCGCAAGATTTTGCAAATTGATAAAAACACTTTGTTTATTGCATGTTCAGCATTCATGAAACGTTTAAAATCTTGAGATAAATTAATTTAAGTTCGAATTACAATGGTTCATCTAATTCAATAATACGATTACGTTTTTTGAAAGATTCAATAGAACTTTAATTTGAAGAAGTATAAGGTAAAAAATTAATTTCTGGAATATTTGAAATTGGCAAATTAATTTTATTACGGTTGGATAATAATTTATTTGAAGGTGTAAGCTCTAATTGCAATTGTACATCTAACTCAATAATACGATTACGTTTTTTGGAAGATTTTGCTTTCTTAAAATTTCCTGAATCATCTTTACTCATTTTTTCTATTGTACTCGTATGTAGGTATTAAGTACCATAAAGTAGGATAATTAACAATGAAAACGCAAAATTAGATTTTTCTCATTGTTTTTTATTTGTATATATAATTCGTTTTATTAATTAGTTTTTCATTGTATATATTTCAATTTGTTTTATAAATTAGTTTTTAATTGTATATATAATTCGTTTTATTAATTCATTTTCAATTGTATATATTTCAATTCGTTTTATTAATTCGTTTTCAATTGTATATATTTCAATTCATTTTATTAATTCGTTTTTTGATAACAGTTGACGGAAGTTGACACCAAACCTGCAATATAAAAAAATCAAAGATTTTATTAAAAATTTGCAATATTATTATATATTAACATTACACATACATATAAAGACTATGATCTTAAAATTAATAACACCTAATCGCAAAACACGAATTTTAGTAGTTGAATTATTTTTTGTAGTATCAGTAATACAAAAATAACAATTGTACCAGTATATTTTGCAATAAATATAATTCAAATAGTAGTTTATACGTTACAAAATTAGAAAATCTTGTGCGCGTTTACAATTCTGAAATTTGAATTTATGTACTCTGCATACATATTTTAAAAATGAGCCGTTAGATACTTCTGAGAAATAAAAAAATACGTTTTTTGAATTATTTTAATCTATTATCAACATTTTGGTACAAACTACTGGACAAAAAGTATGCATCTGGCTTAAATAATAGCTAATTGAATTTGGCTTGAAATAAAACTAATGAAAATATATCCACCATCAGACTGATCCTATAACAGTCGAAAGAATTTGACATAGAACCTGCCACACCTTCTCTCTTGCTTTCTTACTCTCGTATATAACTCCTCTCAAATACACTCCTGTCAGACTACTCCTATAGTAGTTGACAGAAGTTGACACCGAACCTGCAACATAATGAAATCGAACAATTTGTAATATAAGTAGGTATTAACATATTGTACCCACGTAGCAAACTATGATATATTAAAATAAAAATTACTTAATATATATGGGCAAATCGGTCATAACTAAGTTTCTAAAAATTCATTAGACCAAAAAATTATTTTTCGAAGGTTTTATATTGAAAATTATGTTTTAGACGCAGGACGAAAGTGGCATTTTAACTCTATTTTATACTCATCGGTTCCTGCAATTTACAACATTATACATACATTAAATCTGGCAAAACATTTTTTCTCTTTAATAATATACACTCATATGCAAGCTCTAGACACGATCCGAGACAGTTGTGACAGAATCACACACATGTATATATATATATATATATATATATATATATATATGTGTGTGATTCTGTCACAACTGTCTCGGATCGTGTATATATATATATATATATATATATATATATATATATATATATATATATATATATATATATATATATATATATATATTCGTTTTATTAATTAGTTTTTCATTGTATATATTTCAATTTGTTTTATAAATTAGTTTTTAATTGTATATATAATTCGTTTTATTAATTCATTTTCAATTGTATATATTTCAATTCGTTTTATTAATTCGTTTTCAATTGTATATATTTCAATTCATTTTATTAATATTTTAAAAAATTAATATTCATTTTATATATATATATATATATATATATATATATATATATGTATATATTTTTGGAAATAGTTTACCAAATCATAAATGATGAAGTCTCTAATACCTATAACTTTTCCAATGACTGTCAGGCTGATCCTTCTTTCTCTCGTACTCTCAGATATGCTGACCCTTCACTATAAATAAACATGAAAAAATTGTATAAAAAATTAGGCAATGAATTGAAATTAAAATAAAGTTAACCAAAATTGAACAATGTGTGTATAAAAAGTTGCATAATAATCGTGTATATATAGGTATATGTCCACTACATAGACTCTAGTTTCTAACCTCAAAGTTATAACAAAATACAATAAAATAATTATGCATTGTATACTTACATTTATTGACCTAGCCAAAACACCTCTTTTGTGCCTTTTTTTTTGTATATAAAAAGTTAGAAAAGTTAAAAAACTGTTTTGAACTTTCTATTTTTATCTATTTTTATCTATCTTTTTCTGACTCTTTCTGATCTCGGCGATAACACTCTAATCATCATTGATAATAGCGTCCGTTCGACGTTCGGATTCGACATTCGGACACAATCGCAGACTTAAATTTGATATCAAACTCGAATCAGATCGAGATTTCGAGATTTCAATTCGATTGCAGTATGTTATCGAATAGGATTTTCATATAAGGGATAACTATATTAAATGAAATAAGTACATTTTATAGAAAATTCCCGGAGAACCATCTTAATTCAACTTTAACTAGTGCATTATTAAAGATAAATTACTATAATAGCTTTATCAGTAAAATTAAAAAGAAAAAGTACGATCGGTAGTCAAAGCTAGAGGTACGGTCACATAAAAGTGCAAAATCTAATGCCTTCTGGACAGCCATTGAAATTTTACCTCCAAGACGTAGAGCGACTAGCAACCGATGACAACCCGGCCGATGGTACACGAACGATCAAGAAGGCGATTCTCCAGAATTGGTCTCTCCACTGCGTGGATCAACGGGGCGCCGTCAGAGAGAGAATACAAAGATCGGCAATTCTACTCAAGGCTCTTACAGGCTAGCACGCAAAGCAGTCAAGGGTCAACTGACAGCTATCTCACGTAGTAGACGCGCCGCAACTCGCGCGTGCGAGCGAGAGAGACAGCCTCGATGGGAGAATAAGTAAACAAACTCTCGGTGTCGGCTAACATCTTCACGCGAGTTTTGGGACTATATTCTTCGTTACATCGGTTAACGAAGTGCATTTATTAATTGATACCTAAACTGGTCAACTGAGCTGCAGATTTTACAATTTTATTTTGTTTTTTAAGGATAATATTCTGTTCTATTGAAATTTGAATTTAACTCGCGATACAGATAAAAAGTATTTGTTACACAAAAATGTAAATAATAATTAGAGAAACGACTATACGATTTGCTGTTCAAGCTGGTCTTGCAGAGATTTTATATCGCTTAAGGGGGTGCGTCAGACCTACGTTACAAGCCGATAAATGTATTCGAAAATTTCGTTTTTCTCAAAAAATACGCATCAGTATCAAATTTCCTTTTCATGGTCGCTTCTTTTGCGTAAAATAGATAGTGCAATGATCATTAATTTCACCTTGGTTTCGTGAAAAATATTAATTTCATATAAGATTTAAAAAATCAAAGAACGTGTTGATATAATCATTGAAATCAAAGATTTTAAGTGTTTTAATTTTACTGCCTACTCATATAATTTTTATGGCTTTCTTTGAAAGTCAATAACTTTAAGTTAATAACTCGGCTAAATTAACATTTTTATTTTAAACTTAGCTGAAATTGACACTCTTATAACCCACTCTTATTATTAAATTAAAATATCGCATAATTGAGATCACTTTGTTTATTTAACGATACTTCGGGCCCATTGAATAATGGTAAGGGTGCCACAGTTAACTTTTAAGTGTCACAAAACACCTCTCAAAGTTTTCCAATCGTAGTTTTCTAAACCTCTGACACTCTTCTAGTTAATAAACATATTACCTTATAACTTTTATCTATTTTTAAGCACAATATGTAAGCATTTAGAGCAAACCTTCTCTTATATAAACTTTAGATGTTCATAGTGGGAGACACTTTGTTGATAATTCGTAATCTTGGTTAATCATATTTCATTAATATTTAATTCAGTTTATTGTATGTGACCAAAATTAATTCATCCCGTCAAAAAGATCCATTCATGGATGGAATACTCTCGTCAATATCTCGTATTCAAGGGTCCGTAAATATAAACTTTGGGTGCGAACTTATAAACAGGTCGAGGCATTCCGTAATAGCGTTTTCATAGTAGCGAGTGCGATAGAAAATGTTGAACTCTGAGCTACACACGAATAAAAGATAAAAATTGTCGAGGATACCCTCGAGTTATGAAAAACCAATAGCGGGTGTCGTTTTGCCTGTAAGACACGAGCCATGCTCGGCCACACCAAGTTCGTGGTCTGGAGCAGAAAAAGACATCGTCCTGCACACACGGTGCGAGGATTTACCTTATAAGTACAGGGGCGTACTTCTACGTGAACGCAAACCCGCTTCTTTCCTTGAGCTTCTGCGTGCCTTAAGCGGCCTTTTTAATCAAACGCAGCTCATATTATCTGTCACAGTAAAATTAATAGCGCCTGCGTTATTCCGGAGCTTGCAAGCGCGGAACTACTCCATGACCCAATCTAAAAAACGCTCTCGAACACTAACGCGTACCTGCTTTCCGACCGTACGCTGGGTACCATCACGTGCACTCAGGTACATTAGCTTTAAATGTTAAATGATAGCCTCGCATACGAGTTTATGTTTGAATTGATCACGTGCGCTGATATACAATTCGTTCCGCTTCTTTCACCCTTTGAAGCTAGAGTACGCCTAGCTGTACTTGCAAGCGCGGGCGGACATTCATCGATGTTCTCTTGCATTAAAGTAAAACAGTCCGTGATTGCGAACGCGAGCGAATATTTGGTCTCGATTCGGCCAAGAAGGTGCTCAGCAGCGCCTGCGCGCGTCCATATTGATCGCGAGCATGAATAGAAATTCAGTGGCGCTCCCGGATCCTCGGTTTCGCTGCCAACGCTACGTGCTGTCCCGTACACTGGCGCCGCTCGGTAGGTATTGGCCGCATGCGCTCGCGCGGCTCGGGTCAGGCCTCGCGTGCTCGCGCGGCTCGGTTCAAGCCTCACGCGCTGGGGCGACTTGGTTCAAGCCTCGCGATCGACTGACCATCCTCGCGAACGAATGGCCCGCTCGCGATCGAACGGCCCGCTCGCGGGCAAGCTGCCCGCTAGCGAACGAGCGGCCCCCTCGCGGGCGAGCTACCCATTAGCGAATGAGCGACCCCCTCGCGGGCCGACCCCGTCAGTGCTACCAACGCGCGATTTGTCCCCGCGAACGAAAATCGAATGAACGCACCTGCATTAGCACACACTAACCTACGTGATCGACTGCTGACGGCTACTCCGTGATATGACTGCTGGAGTAAGGCCACGCTGCAAAACACGTTAACGCCCTTATAATAAGTATATAATGTAGGTTATAACATTTACACAATCATGGCTGAAGAAGCAAATGTGTTAGTGCTGTTACCTAGAATTTTACAAGATAAAAATAATTCTATGGAATTAATTGAAACCAAAATAAAGCGTTTTCAAAATCATGAAATCTACAAAGGAAGACAATGTTTTGGAGAGTATCATCATCTATTTACAGTATTAAAAAAATATCCGGATAGGTTTAAACGGTATACAAGAATGAATGCTGATACATTTGTTTATGTACTGTCTAAAACAAAGGACTCATTAAGCTAAAATTGGTGCAACTTTCATGCGCAGCCAATTTATGCTTTTTGCTGAAATTGTTACTAATGCTAATAATGTACTAATGTTTCTGGAAAATTAGTAATTTAATATCCAATCAAGATTTTTGTACATTTTACTTCTTCAATAAAATCTTTCACTAGCATATTTCTTGAAGAAGTACTCTCTGAATTTTTTTGAGTGAAATTTTCGTTCTAAATGTAGAGTGAACGAGGGTTACTCCAAAAGAGTGAATTTTCACTCAAAATTAGAGAGTGACTAAAGATTTACTCTAACTTTCATACTAGCCCTGGTGGAAGTTGAAATTGTACACTTTCGAACATCTATGTACAATTCTATACATTTACGTATATTTCTGTACATGTTTGTACATTTTTGTACATTTTTGTACATTTTTGACACTTATTAGACTTTTGTATTGACAGAAATGTACAGAAATGTTCAGAAATGTACAGAAATGTACAATAATGTATGGAAATGTATAATAATAAAATAATAAAGAGATGTACACTTTAAGGGGGTGTCAAAGTCAGTTTTCCCTACCTTACCGACCTGAGAATCCTAAACTTTTGGCTAGAATGAAAAAAATGAACAGAATTATGAAAAACTAAGAGATAATTGCCCTTCGATTTATAATTATCTACCACTGTGCGAAGTTTTAAGTAAATATTTTACGGCTCGTGCCAATGGCATTTGAACGAAATTTCATAATAAAACAGAGATCTGCGAAAGGTGATTCGAAATTTCGTTCAAATGCCATTTATATAAATGCATTAATATTATTACCTGAAACTTAGCAAAGTGGTGCAATGCTACAAAAGGAAGGGCAATGATGTATTGTTTTTTCACAATTCAGTTTATTTGTTAATTGTAATCGATTATTCATAACTCGGTCAAAGATTTGAGGTTAGGAATTTCGGCGGCAAATTTGAATCGCCTGATACCCTCTAAATGATACCAAATAAAAAATTTTAAATATACTTTAAACTTCGTATTCTTTTCTGTGAAAATAGCATTAATTGATTTTAATAATTAGAAACAAATAATAAATATGCATGTATATAAATACAAGAAAAAAATGCAGGTTTCTATATTTAAATTACAAATATATTATAGTAGATAGTGGAAATAACAATTAGAGGTTCCAATTTATTACTATGCATTTATTTAATTAAACTTTTTAATTTTTTTCATACAAATATAAAAAACGTTGGTTGTAATTATTAATTTTAAAAGTTCCATGAACATAAAACGCTTATGTTATTTAAGATTATTTAATCTTAGTAACACTCAACATAATATAACTGTTTAATAGTAATAGTAAGAAAATAGTAACTTTTTAGAGTTTCTTAAAAGTTTATCAATAGGATGCCGCTGTACCGGTCAGTGATCTGCAATACCGGCATTACGATTAACATTAATAATTAATCGTTTAATAATGAGTCATCGCTGGAATTTAAAAAATCATTATTAAACAATTAATTATCAATGTTAACTGTGATAGCGGTATTGCAGATCTCTGGCCGGCACTTTGGTATCCCCTTAACAATTCAGAGTATTCATACTTAAAATTAAAAAAATTTGTATACAGCTCTAGAATTATTTTATCCAGTTTCATTGAATCTCAAAATATTTTTGATTTCAAAATAGAAGCCTGCAATTGTTTGCTTATATTTATATTTACAAATATATTTATTATTTATTACTAATTATTAATTATTAAAATTAATTAATGTGATTTTTACTAAAGAGATACAGTTTAAAATAGGTTTAAAATTTTTTATCTGCACGGACAGATGGGACGTATTCAAAATTATTATTTACTGTATGAAAATTACTATTTTATAAATTCTGGAATTAAAAATTTATGTAATTTTACTATTTACTTTAGTGAAAAATGTCATTTATAGAATTTACAAAAAAATATTGAATATTTAATAAGGAGTACTTGTTTATATTATAATATAAATATTTTTTAGTAAATTTTACGTACTTATAGTTAAATTCTCATAAATATTTTAATAAACGTCTTGACTCAAAAATTGAACTTATAAAACTTACGTATTTTTAACAACTGTATCTTATGCTCTACCATATATAAATGGATCTTTACGGAATATTTACAAGACAGTAAAATAAATAAAACCTAGTGTAAATTATAAGGACGATTCGAAGCATAGTCAAACAAGAATCGTGACGGCGAAGTCGGTACAGCATCCGCTTCAGGAACTGAGGATCGCCAGGTCAAATCTCCTCGAAGTCGGTTTTTTCGGTAAAAATATTTTTATATTTGAAATTAAATTGTACAAATATAAAAAATATTATATGTGTAATAAATAAACAATCACTGATGTACAATTTTTACTTCCACCAGGAAGGTTAGAGTGAAATTTATATTATGAAACCTATAAATTAATCAAAGTTTCGAACTACGACTTTTTAATTTTAAAATATTATTTCAACCTAGGAATCTTCAATTAAATTTTCAAGAAATTAGATTATCTATTTTAGAAAAAAACGGGTTAAAAATATACAACTACGTGGTTAATTAATTAATTTAGAGGTGAATCGTAGCTTTTATTTAAAATCCCTTACAAATTTAACCAGATATATACGATGTTCTAGCTGAGAAGAACAATCAATTTCTTTCAATTATTTGATTGTATAAATCAATCAGAAGCAATATGGGTTTAAAAAATTCAATATTCAAAGTATTTAAACTCGATAGGAGAAACTTTTAATGAAAGACTATTTTTTTCTTCCTTCTTTATACACTTTAGACCACCACAACTCAAATTTCAGATGTCTAGCTCCTTTAGTTTTCAGGATCTAAGTTTTTAGTACATTTAGACCAAGTGCCCAATACAGCGAAAAGTGAGATGTTTAGTTATAATGAACTCTACAAGTTGTAATAAGTGTATCGAGGTATACAATGTTATAACTGAGTAAAACAATTCCTTTCAATTAATAGATTGTATATAGCAATCTGAAGCCCAGGTATCAGCGACAAGACCCAAACCGAATGAAATATTTCCTAAATATAATTGTAATATTTCTTGTAAGATTTGGAAAATTACAGAAGTATTTCTGAAATATTTACCGTAGCATTACATGAAATGTTTCAGAAATATTTCTGTAATATTTCCAAGATCATCGGTTTTACTGAATATTATGTTGAATATTACATAAATATTTCAGAAATATTTAGCGTAACATTATATGAAATATTTCAGAAATATTTCTGTGATATATGTAAGATCAAACGGCTTTACTGAATCTTTCGTGAAATATTACAGAAATAGTTCAAAAACGTTTAGCGTAGTATTACATGAAATGTTTCAGAAATATTTCTGTAATATTTCCAAGATCAAACGGATTTACTGATTCATTCGAGAATTATTACAGAAATATTTCAAATAAGTTTAGCGTAATATTACATTAAATGTTTCAAAAATATTTCTATAATATTTCAAAGATCAAAAGGCTTTACTGAATCTTTTGTGGAATATTACAGAAATATTACAGAAATGTTTAGCACAATATTACATGCAATATTTCAGAAATATTTCTGTAATATTTCCAAGATAAAATGGCCTTACTGAATCTTTATTTAAATATTACAGAAATATTTCATAACTCTTTAACGTAACATTAAATGAAATGTTTCAGAAATATTTCTGTAATATTTCAAAATTTAAACAGCTTTACTGAATCTTTTGTGGAATATCACAGAAATATTTCACAAAATGTGAATGTAACATTACATCAAATGTGTCTGAAATATTTCTGTAATATTTCCAAGATCAAACGGCTTTACTGAATCTTTCGTGGAATATTACAGAAATATTTCTGAAATGTTTAGCTCAATATTACATAAAAAGTTTCAGATATACTTCTGTAATATTTCCAAGATCAAAAGTCTTTACTGAGTCTTTCGTGAAATATTACAGAAATATTACAGAAATGTTTAGCGCAATATTACATGAAATGTTTCAGAAATATTTTTGTTATATTCCAAGATAAAATGGCCTTACAGAATCTTTAATGAAATATTACAGAAATATTTCATAACTTTTTAACGTAACATTACATGAAATGTTTCAGAAATATTTCTCTAATATTTCCAAGATCAAACAGCTTTACTGAATCTTTTGTGGAATATCACAGAAATATTTCACAAATTTTTACTGTAACATTACATGAAATGTGCCTGAAATATTTCTGTAATATTTCCAAGATCAAACGGCTTTACTAAATCTTTCGTGGAATATTACAGAAATATTTCTGAAATGTTTAGCTCAATATTACATGAAATATTTCAGAAATATTTCTGTAATATTTCCTCGGTCAAACGGCTTCACTGAATCTTTCGTGGAATATAACAGAAATATTTCTGAAATTTTTATCATAACTTTACATGAACTGTTTCAGAAATATTTGTGTTATATTTCCAAGATCAAACGGCTTTACTGAATCTTTCGTGAAATATTACAGAAATATTTCACAAATGTTTAGCGTAATATTAGATGAAATGTATCAGAAATATTTCTGTAATATTTCCAAGATCAATTGGCATTACCGAATCAATCGTGAAATATTATAGAAATATTTCATAAATGTTTAGCGTAATATTACATGAAATGTTTCAGAAATATTTCTGTTATATTTCCAAGAACAGTTTTCTTTACAGAATGTTTCGTAAAAATATTACAGAAATATTTCACTAATGTTTATTGTAACATAACATGAAATATTTCAGAAATATTTCTGTAATATTACCAGGGTCAAACGGCTTTACTGAATCTTTCATGAAGTATTACAGAAATATTTCAGAAATGTTTATCGTAACATTTCATGAAATGTTTCAGAAATATTTCAGTAATGTTTAGCGTAATATTACATGAAATGTATCAGAAATATTTCTGCAATATTTCTAAGATCAAACGGCTTTACTGAATCTTTCGTTGATTATTACAGAAATATTTCACGAAAGTGGAGCGTAGCAGTACATGAAATGTTACAGAAATATTTCTGTAATATTTCAAAATTTAATCAGCTTTACTAAATCTTTTGTGGAATATCACAGAAATATTTCCCAAAATGTGACTGTAACATTACATGAAATGTGTCTGAAATATTTCTGTAATATTTCCAAGATCAAACGGCTATACTGAATCTTTCGTGGAATATAACAGAAATGTTTCTGAAATGTTTAGCTCAATATTACATAAAAAGTTTCAGATATACTTCTGTAATATTTCCAAGATCAAACGGTTTACTGAATCTTTCGTGGAATATTACAGAAATATTTCTGAATGTTTAGCTCAATATTACATGAAATGTTTCAGAAATATTTCTGTAATATTCCAAGATAAAATGGCCTTACTGAATCTTTAATGAAATATTACAGAAATATTTCATAACAATTTAACGTAACATTACATGAAATGTTTCAGAAATATTTCTGTAATATTTCCAAGATCAAACGGCTTTACTGAATCTTTCGTGGAATATTACAGAAATATTTCTGAAATGTTTAGCTCAATATTACATAAAAAGTTTCAGATATATTTCTGTAATATTTCCAAGATCAAAAGTCTTTACTGAGTCTTTCGTGAAACATTTCTGTAATATTCCAAGATAAAATGACCTTACTGAATCTTTAATTAAATATTACAGAAATATTTCATAACTCTTTAACGTAACATTACATGAAATGTTTCAGAAATATTTCTCTAATATTTCCTAGATCAAACGGCTTTACTGAATCTATCGTGGAATATTACAGAAATATTTCTTAAATGTTTATCATAAAATTACATTTCATGTTTCAGAAATATTTCTGTAATATTTCCAAGATCAATCGGCTTTACTGAATCTTTCTTGAAATATTGCAGAAATATTTCAGAAATGTTTATAGTAACATTACATGAAATGATTCAGAAATATTTGATTAACGTTTAGCATAACATTTCATGAAATGTTTCAGAAATATTTCTGTAATATTTCCAATATTAATCGGCTATACTGAATCTTTCTTGAAATATTAGAGAAATATTTCAGAAATGTTTAGCGTAATATTACACGAAAAGTTTCAGAAATATTTCTTTTATATTTCCAAGAATAATTTGCGTTTCTGAATCTTTCGTAAAAATATTACAGAATTATTTCTAAAATGTTTATGGTAACAAAACATGAAATATATCCTAAATATTTCTGTAATATTTCCCAGATCAAACGGCATTACTGAATTTTTCGTGAAATAGTACAGAATTATTTCAGAAATGTTTAGCGTAATATTACATGAAATGTTTCAGAGATATTTCTGTTATATTTCCAAGAACAATTTTCTTTGCAGAATGTTTCGTAAAAATATTACAGAAATATCTATGAAATGTTTATCATAACATTCCATGAAGTCCATCCTAGAATTACATGAATTGTTTCAGAAATATTTGTGTAATATTCCCAAGATCAATCGGCTTTACTGAATCATTTTTGAAACATTACAGACATATTTCACTAATGTTTAGCGTAGCAGTACATGAAATGTTACAGAAATATTTCTGTAATATTTCCAGGGTCAAACGGCTTTACTGAATCTTTCATGAAATATTACAGCAATATTTCAGAAATGTTAAGCGTAATATTAATTGGAACGTTTCAGAAATATTTCAGTAATGTTTAGCGTAATATTACATGAAATGTTTCAGAAATATTTCTGTAATATTTCCAAGATCAATCGGCTTTACTGAATCTTACGTGAAATATTACAGAATTATTTCAGAAATGTTTAGCGTAATATTACATGAAATGTTTCAGAAATATTTCTGTTATATTTCCAAGAACAGTTTTCTTTACAGAATGTTTCTTAAAAATATTACAGTAATATTACACTAATGTTTATCGTAACATAACCTGAAATGTATCAGAAATATTTCTGTGATATTTCCAAGATCAATCGGCTTTACTGAATCTTTCGTGGAATATTACAGAAATATTTCTGAAATGTTTAGCTCAATATTACATAAAAAGTTTCAGAAATATTTCTGTAATATTTCCAAGATCCAAAGTCTTTACTGAGTCTTTTGTGAAATATTACACAAATATTACAGAAATGTTTAGCGCAATATTACATGATATGTTTCAGAAATATTTCTGTAATATTCCAAGATAAAATGGCCTTACTGAATCTTTATTGTAATATTACAGAAATATTTCATAACTCTTTAGGGTAACATTACATGAAATGTTTCAGAAATATTTCTCTAATATTTCCAAGATCAAACCGCTTTACTGAATCTTTCGTTGATTATTACAGAAATATTTCACAAATGTTTAGCGTACCATTACATGACATGTTTCAGGAATATTTTTGTTATATTTCCAAGATCAAACGGCTTTACTTAATCTTTCCTGAAATATTACAGAAATATTTGAGAAATGTTTAGCGTAATATTAATTGAAATGTTTCAGAAATATTTCAGTAATGTTTAGCTTAATATTACATGAAATGTATCAGAAATATTTCTGTAATATTTCCAAGATCAATCGGCTTTACTGAATCTTTCTTGAAATATTACAGTAATATTCCATAAATGTTTAGCGTAATATTACATGAAATGTTTCAGAAATATTTCTTTTATATTTCCAAGAATAATTTGCGATACTGAATCTTTCGTAAAAATATTACAGAAACATTACTGAAATGTTTACGGTAACATAACATGAACTGTTTCAGAAATATTTGTGTTATATTACCAATATCAAACGGCTTTACTGAATCTTTCGTGAAATATTACAGACTTATTTCAGAAATGTTTAGCGTAATATTACATGAAATATTTCAGAAATATTTCTATAATATTACCAGGGTCAAACGGCTTTACTGAATCTTTCATGAAGTATTACAGAAATATTTCAGAAATGTTTATCGTAACATTTCATGAAATGTTGCAGAAATATTTCAGTAATGTTTAGCGTAATATTACATGAAATGTATCAGAAATATTTCTGCAATATTTCGAAGGTCAAACGACTTTACTGAATCTTTCGTGAAATATTACAGAAATATTTCAGAAATGTTAAGCGTAAAATTAATTTAAACGTTTTAGAAATATTTCAGTAATGTTTAGCGTAATATTACATGAAATGTATCAGAAATATTTCTGTAATATTTCCAAAATCAATTGGCATTACTGAATCAATTGTGAAATATTATAGAAATATGTGATAAATGTTTAGCGTAATATTACATGAAATGTTTCAAAAATATTTCTGTAATATTTCCAAGATCAATCGGCTTTACTGAATCTTTCGTGAAATATTACAGAAATATTTCTGAAATGTTTATCATAAAATTACATTTCATGTTTCAGAAATATTTGATTAACGTTTAGCATAACATTTCATGAAATGTTTCAGAAATATTTCTGTAATATTTCCAATATTAATCGGCTATACTGAATCTTTCTTTAAATATTAGAGAAATATTTCAGAAATGTTTAGCGTAATATTACACGAAAAGTTTCAGAAATATTTCTTTTATATTTCCAAGAATAATTTGCGTTTCTGAATCTTTCGTAAAAATATTACAGAATTATTTCTAAAATGTTTATGGTAACAAAACATGAAATATATCCTAAATATTTCTGTAATATTTCCCAGATCAAACGGCTTTACTGAATTTTTCGTGAAATAGTACAGAATTATTTCAGAAATGTTTAGCGTAATATTACATGAAATGTTTCAGAGATATTTCTGTTATATTTCCAAGAACAATTTTCTTTGCAGAATGTTTCGTAAAAATATTACAGAAATATCTATGAAATGTTTATCATAACATTCCATGAAGTCCATCCTAGAATTACATGAATTGTTTCAGAAATATTTGTGTAATATTCCCAAGATCAATCGGCTTTACTGAATCATTTTTGAAACATTACAGACATATTTCACTAATGTTTAGCGTAGCAGTACATGAAATGTTACAGAAATATTTCTGTAATATTTCCAAGGTGAAACGGCTTACTGAATCTTTCGTGAAATATTACAGAAATATTTCAGAAATGTTTAGCGTAATATTAATTGAAATGTTTTAGAAATATTTGAGTAATGTTTAGTGTAATATTACATGAAATGTATCAGAAATTTTTCTGTAATATTTCCAAGATCAATTGGCATTACTGAATCAATCGTGAAATATTATAGAAATATTTCATACATGATTATTATAACATAACAAGAAATGTATCAGGAATATTTCTGTAGTATTTCCCATATCAAACGGCTTTACTGAATCTTTCGTGAAATATTACAGACTTATTTAATAAATGTTTAGCGTAATATTACATGAAATATTTCAGAAATATTTCTGTAATATTTCCAGGGTCAAACGGCTTTACTGAATCTTTCATGAAATATTACAGCAATATTTCAGAAATGTTAAGCGTAATATTAATTGGAACGTTTCAGAAATATTTCAGTAATGTTTAGCGTAATATTACATGAAATGTTTCAGAAATATTTCTGTAATATTTCCAAGATCAATCGGCTTTACTGAATCTTACGTGAAATATTACAGAATTATTTCAGAAATGTTTAGCGTAATATTACATGAAATGTTTCAGAAATATTTCTGTTATATTTCCAAGAACAGTTTTCTTTACAGAATGTTTCTTAAAAATATTACAGTAATATTACACTAATGTTTATCGTAACATAACCTGAAATGTATCAGAAATATTTCTGTGATATTTCCAAGATCAATCGGCTTTACTGAATCTTTCGTGGAATATTACAGAAATATTTCTGAAATGTTTAGCTCAATATTACATAAAAAGTTTCAGAAATATTTCTGTAATATTTCCAAGATCCAAGGTCTTTACTGAGTCTTTTGTGAAATATTACACAAATATTACAGAAATGTTTAGCGCAATATTACATGATATGTTTCAGAAATATTTCTGTAATATTCCAAGATAAAATGGCCTTACTGAATCTTTATTGTAATATTACAGAAATATTTCATAACTCTTTAGGGTAACATTACATGAAATGTTTCAGAAATATTTCTCTAATATTTCCAAGATCAAACCGCTTTACTGAATCTTTCGTTGATTATTACAGAAATATTTCACAAATGTTTAGCGTACCATTACATGACATGTTTCAGGAATATTTTTGTTATATTTCCAAGATCAAACGGCTTTACTTAATCTTTCCTGAAATATTACAGAAATATTTGAGAAATGTTTAGCGTAATATTAATTGAAATGTTTCAGAAATATTTCAGTAATGTTTAGCTTAATATTACATGAAATGTATCAGAAATATTTCTGTAATATTTCCAAGATCAATCGGCTTTACTGAATCTTTCTTGAAATATTACAGTGATATTTCATAAATGTTTAGCGTAATATTACATGAAATGTTTCAGAAATATTTCTTTTATATTTCCAAGAATAATTTGCGATACTGAATCTTTCGTAAAAATATTACAGAAACATTACTGAAATGTTTACGGTAACATAACATGAACTTTTTCAGAAATATTTGTGTTATATTACCAATATCAAACGGCTTTACTGAATCTTTCGTGAAATATTACAGACTTATTTCAGAAATGTTTAGCGTAATATTACATGAAATATTTCAGAAATATTTCTGTAATCTTACCAGGGTCAAACGGCTTTACTGAATCTTTCATGAAGTATTACAGAAATATTTCAGAAATGTTTATCGTAACATTTCATGAAATGTTGCAGAAATATTTCAGTAATGTTTAGCGTAATATTACATGAAATGTATCAGAAATATTTCTGCAATATTTCGAAGGTCAAACGACTTTACTGAATCTTTCGTGAAATATTACAGAAATATTTCAGAAATGTTAAGCGTAAAATTAATTTAAACGTTTTAGAAATATTTCAGTAATGTTTAGCGTAATATTACATGAAATGTTTCAAAAATATTTCTGTAATATTTCCAAGATCAATCGGCTTTACTGAATCTTTCGTGAAATATTACAGAAACATTTCTGAAATTTTTATCATTACTTTACATGAACTGTTTCAGAAATATTTGTGTTATATTTCCAAGATCAATCGACTTTACTGAATCTTTCTTGAAATATTACAGAAATGTTTCAGAAATGTTTATCATTACTTTACGTGAAATGTTTCAGAAATATATCTGTAATATTTCCAAGATCAATCGGCTTTACCGAATCTTTCGTGAAATATTACAGAGATATTTCACAAATGTTTAGCGTAACATTACATGACATGTTTCAGAAATATTTTGGTTATATTTCCGAAATCAAACGGTTTTACTGAATCTTTCGTCGATTATTACAGAAATATTTCACGAAAGTTGAGCGTAACATTATACGAAATGCATCAGAAAAATTTCTCTAATATTTCTAAGATCATACGGTTTTATTGAATCTTTCGTGAAATATTACAGAAATATTTAAGAAATGTTATCGTAGCATTACATGAATTGTTTCAGAAATATTTCTTTATATTTCCAAGATCAAACGATTTTACTGAATCTTTCGTGAAACATTACAGAAATATTTCAGAAATGTTTAGCGTAATATTACATGAAATGTTTCAGAAATATTTCTTTTATATTTCCAGGGTCAAACGGCTCCACTGAATCTTTCTCGAAATATAGAGAAATATTTCAGAAATGTTTATCCTAGAATTACATGATTTGTTTCAGAAATATTTGTGTAATATTCTCAAGATCAATTGGCTTTACTGAATCTTTCGTGAAATATTACAGAAATATTTCTGAAATTCTTATCATAACTTTACATGAACAGTTTCAGAAATATTTGTGTTATATTTCCAAGATCAAACGGCTTTACTGAATCTTTCGTGAAACATTACAGAAATATTTCACAAATGTTTAGCGTAATATTACATGAAATATTTCAGAAATATTTCTGTATTTTTTCCAGGGTCAAACGGCTTTAATGAATCTTTCGTCGATTATTACAGAAATATTTCACGAAAGTTGAGCGTAACATTACATGAAATGTTTCAGAAATATTTCTGTAAAATTTCCAAGATCAATCGGTTTTACTGAATCTTTAAAGGAATATTACAGAAATATTTCAGAAATCTTTAGCGTAATATTAATTGAAATGTTCCAGAAATATTTCAGTAATGTTAAGCGTAATATTACATGAAATGTATTAGAAATATTTCTGTAATATTTCCAAGATCAATTGGCATTACCGAATCAATCGTGAAATATTATAGAAATATTTCATAAATGTTTAGCGAAATATTACATGAAATGTTTCAGAAATATTTCTGTTATATTTCCCAGAACAGTTTTCTTTACAGAATGTTTCGTAAAAATATTACAGAAATATTTGACTAATGTTTATTGTAACATAACATGAAATGTATCAGAAATATTTCTGTAGTATTTCCCAGATCAAACGGCTTTACTGAATCTATCGTGAAATATTACAGACTTATTTAACAAATGTTTAGCGTAATATTACATGAAATATTTCAGAAATATTTCTGTAATATTTCCATGGTCAATCGGCTTTACTGAATATTTCATGAAATATTACAGCAATATTTCAGAAATCATAAGCGTAATATTAATTGGAACGTTTCAGAAATATTTCAGTAATGTTTAGCGTAATATTACATGAAATGTTTCAGAAATATTTCTGTAATATTTCCAAGATCAATCGGCTTTACTGAATCTTTCGTGAAATATTACAGAATTATTTCAGAAATGTTTATCGTAACATTTCATGAAATGTTTCAGAAATATTTCAGTAATGTTTAGCGTAATATTACATGGAATGTATCAGAAATATTTCTGCAATACTTCTAAGATCAAACGGCTTTACTGAATCTTTTTTGAAACATTACAGAAATATTTCACTAATGTTTAGCGTAACATTACATAACATGTTTCAGAATTATTTCTGTTATATTTCCAAGATCAAATGGCTTTTTCTGAATCTTTCGTTGATTATTACTGAAATACTTCTGAAACGTTTAAATTAATTTTACGCTTAACATTTCTGAAATATTTCTGTAATAATCAACGAAAGATTCAGTAAAGCCGTTTGATCTTGGAAATATTAGAGAAATATTTCTGAAACATTTCATGTAATGTTACCCTAAAGAGTTATGAAATATTTCTGTAATATTACAATAAAGATTCAGTAAGGCCATTTTATCTCGGTAATATAACACAAATATTTCTGAAACAGTCCATGTTATGTTACCATAAACATTTCAGTAATGTTTCTGTAATATTTTTACGAAAGATTCAGTATCACAAATTATTCTTGGAAATATAAAAGAAATATTTCTGAAACATTTCATGTAATATTACGCTAAACATTTATGAAATATTTCTGTAATATTACAATAAAGATTCGGTAAAGCCGATTGATCTTGGAAATATTACAGAAATATTTCTGATACATTTCATGTAATATTAAGCTAAACATTACTGAAATATTTCTGAAACATTTCAATTAATATTACGCTAAACATTTCTCAAATATTTCTGTAATATTTCAGGAAAGATTCAGTAAAACCGTTTGACCTTGGAAATATAACAAAAATATTCATGAAACATGTCATGTAATGTTACGCTAAACATTTGTGAAATATTTCTGTAATAATCAACGAAAGATTCAGTAAAGCGGTTTGATCTTGGAAATATTAGAGAAATATTTCTGAAACATTTCATGTAATGTTACCCTAAAGAGTTATGAAATATTTCTGTAATATTACAATAAAGATTCAGTAAGGCCATTTTATCTCGGAATATTACAGAAATATTTCTGAAACATATCATGTAATATTGCGCTAAACATTTCTGTAATATTTGTGTAATATTTCACAAAAGACTCAGTAAAGACCTTGGATCTTGGAAATATTACAGAAATATTTCTGAAACTTTTTATGTAATATTGAGCTAAACATTTCAGAAATGTTTCTGTAATATTCCACGAAAGATTCAGTAAAGCCGATTGATCTTGGAAATATTACAGAAATATTTCTGATACATTTCAGGTTATGTTACGATAAACATTAGTGTAATATTACTGTAATATTTTTAAGAAACATTCTGTAAAGAAAACTGTTCTTGGAAATATAACAGAAATATTTCTGAAACATTTCATGTAATATTACGCTAAACATTACTGAAATATTTCTGAAACGTTCCAATTAATATTACGCTTAACATTTCTGAAATATTGCTGTAATATTTCATGAAAGATTCAGTAAAGCCGTTTGACCCTGGAAATATTACAGAAATATTTCTGAAACAGTTCATGTAAAGTTATGATAAAAATTTCAGAAATATTTCTGTAATATTCCACGAAAGATTCAGTAAAGCCGATTGATCTTGGAAATATTACAGAAATATTTCTAAAACATTTCATGTAATGTTACCATAAACATTACAGTAATGTTTCTTTAATATTTTTACGTAAGATTCAGTATCACAAATTATTCTTGGAAATATAAAAGAAATATTTCTGAAACATTTCATGTAATATTACGCTAAACATTTATGAAATATTTCTGTAATATTTCAAGAAAGATTCGGTAAAGCCGATTGATCTTGGAAATATTACAGAAATATATCTGATACATTTCATGTAATATTACGCTAAACATTTGTGAAATATTTCTGTAATAATCAACGAAAGATTCAGTAATTCCAATTGATTATGGAAATATTACAGTAATATTTCTGATACATTTCATGTAATATTACGCTAAACATTACTGAAATATTTCTGTAATATTTCATGAAAGATTCAGTAAACCCGTTTGATCTTGGAAATATTACAGAAATATTTAGGAAACATTTCATGTAATGTTACAGTCAAAATTTGTGAAATATTTCTGTAATATTCCACAAAAGATTCAGTAAAACCATTTGATCTTGGAAATATTACAGAAATTTTCCTGAAACATTTCATGTAATATTGTGCTAAACATTTGTGTAAAATTACTGTAATATTCCACGAAAGACGCAGTAAAGCCGTTTGATCTGGGAAATACTACAGAAATATTCCTGATACATTTCATGTTATGTTACAATAAACATTTATGAAATATTTCTATAATATTTCACGATTGATTCAGTAATGCCAATTGATCTTGGAAATATTACAGAAAAATTTCTGATACATTTCATGTAATATTACACTAAACATTACTGAAATATTTCTAAAACATTTCAATTAATATTACGCTAAACATTTCTGAAATATTTCTGTAATATTTCACGAAAGATTCAGTAAGCCGTTTGACCTTGGAAATATTACAGAAATATTTCTGTAACATTTCATGTACTGCTACGCTCCACTTTTGTGAAATATTTCTGTAATAATCAACGGAAGATTCAGTAAAGCTGTTTGATCTTGGAAATATAACAGAAATAATTCTGAAACATGTTATGTAATATTACGCTAAACATTACTGAAATATTTCTGAAACATTTCATGAAATGTTACGATAAACATTTCTGAAATAATTCTGTAATATTTCACGATTGATTCGGTAATGCCAATTGATCTTGGAAATATTACAGAAATATTTCTGATACATTGCATCTAATATTACGCTAAACATTACTGAAATATTTCTGAAACATTTCAATTAATATTACGCTAAAGATTTCTGAAATATTTCTGTAATATTCCTCCAAAGATTCAGTAAAGCCGATTGATCTTGGAAATTTTACAGAAATATTTCTGAAACATTTCATGTGATGTTACGCTCAACTTTCGTGAAATATTTCTGTAATAATCGACGAAAGATTCATTAAAGCCGTTTGACCCTGGAAATATTACAGAAATATTTCTGAAATATTTCATGTAATATTACGCTAAACATTTGTGGAATATTTCTGTAATGTTTCACGAAAGATTCAGTAAAGCCGTTTGATCTTGGAAATATAACACAAATATTTCTGAAACAGTTCATGTAAAGTTATGATAAAAATTTCAGAAATATTTCTGTAATATTCCACGAAAGATTCAGTAATGCCAATTGATTTTGGAAATATTACAGAAATATTTCTGATACATTTCAGGTTATGTTACGATAAACATTAGTGTAATATTACTGTAATATTTTTAAGAAACATTCTGTAAAAAAAACTGTTCTTGGAAATATTACAGAAATATTTCTGAAACATTTCATGTAAAGTAATGATAAACATTTCTGAAACATTTCTGTAATATTTCAAGAAAGATTCAGTAAAGCCGTTTCATCTGGGAAATACTACAGAAATATTTCTGAAACAATTCATGTAATGCTAGGATAAACATTTCTGAAATATTTCTCTATATTTCGAGAAAGATTCAGTGAAGCCGTTTGACCCTGGAAATATTACAGAAATATTTCTTAAATATTTAATGTAATATTACGCTAAACATTTCTGAAATAAGTCTGTAATATTTCACGAAAGATTCAGTAATGCCAGTTGATTTTGGAAATATTACAGAAATATTTCTGATTCATTTCATATTATGTTACAATAAACATTTGTGAAATATTTCTGTAATGTTTCACGAATGATTCAGTAAAATCGTTTGATCTTGGAAATATAAAGTAATATTTCTGAAACAATTCATGTAATGCTACGGTAAACATTTCTGAAATATTTCTGTAATATTTCACGAAAGATTCGGTGAAGCCGATTTATCTTGGAAATATTACAGAAATATTTCTGAAACATTTCATGTAAAGTAATGATAAAAATTTCAGAAATATTTCTGTAATATTCCACGAAAGATTCAGTAAAGCTGATCGATCTTGGAAATATTACAGAAATATTTCTGAAACATTTCATGTAATGTTACCATAAACATTTCAGTAATGTTTCTGTAATATTTTTACGTAAGATTCAGTATCACAAATTATTCTTGGAAATATAAAAGAAATATTTCTGTAACATTTCATGTAATATTCCGCTAAACATTTATGAAATATTTCTGTAATATTTCAATAAAGATTCGGTCAGCCGATTGATCTTGGAAATATTGCAGAAATATTTCTGATACATTTCGTGTAATATTACGCTAAACATTACTGAAATATTTCTGAAACGTTTCAATTAATTTTACGCTTAACATTTCTGAAATGTTTCTGTAATATTTCACGAAAGATTCAGTAAAGCCGTTTGACCTTCGAAATATTACAGATATATATGTCTGTAACATTTCATGTAATGCTACGCTAAACATTACTGAAATATTTCTGAAATATTTCATGTAATATTACGCTAAACATTTCTCAAATATTTCTGTAATATTTCAAGAAAGATTCAGTAAAGCCGATTGATCTTGGAAATATTACAGAAATATTTCTGATACATTTCATGTAATATTAAGCTAAACATTACTGAAATATTTCTGAAACATTTCAATTAATATTACGCTAAACATTTCTCCAATATTTCTGTAATATTTCAGGAAAGATTCTGTAAAGCCGTTTGATATTGGAAATATTGCAGAAATATTTCTGAAACATGTCATGTAATGTTACGCTAAACATTTGTGAAATATTTGTGTAATTATCAACGAAATATTCAGTAAAGCTGTTTGATCTTCGAAATATTAGAGAAATATTTCTGAAACATTTCATGTAATGTTACCCTAAAGAGTTATGAAATATTTCTGTAATATTACAAGATTCAGTAAGGCCATTTTATCTTGGAATATTACAGAAATATTTCTGAAACTTTTTATGTAATATTGAGCTAAACATTTCAGAAATATTTCCGTAATATTCCACGAAAGATTCAGTAAACCCGTTTGATCTTGGAAGTATTACAAAAATTTTCCTGAAACATTTCATGTAATATTGCGCTAAACATTTCTGTAATATTTCTGTAATATTCTACGTAAGACGCAATAAAGTCTTCTGATCTTGGAAATATTACAGAAATATTTCTGAAACATTTCATGTAAAGTAATGATAAACATTTCTGAAACATGTCTGTAATATTTCAAGAAAGATTCAGTAAAGCCGATTGATCTTGGAAATATAACACAAATATTTCTGAAACAGTTCATGTAAAGTTATGATAATAATTTCAGAAATATTTCTGTAATATTCCACGACAGATTCAGTAAAGCCGATTGATCTTGGAAATATTACAGAAATACTTCTAAAACATTTCATGTAATGTGACCATAAACATTTCAGTAATGTTTCTTTAATATTTTTACGTAAGATTCAGCATCACAAATTATTCTTGGAAATATAAAAGAAATATTTCTGAAACATTTCATGTAATATTACGCTAAACATTTCTGTAATATTTCTGTAATATTCTACGTCAGACGCAGTACAGTCTTTTGATCTTGGAAATATTACAGAAATATTTCTGATATATTTCATGTAATATTATGCTAAACTTTACTGAAATATTTCTGAAACATTTCAATTAATATTACGCTTAACATTTCTGAAAAATTTCTGTAATATTTCAAGAAAGATTCAGTAAAGCCGTTTGACCCTGGTAATATTACAGAAATATTCCTGAAATATTTCATGTAATATTACGCTAAACATTTCTGAAATAAGTCTGTAATATTTCACGAAAGATTCAGTAAAGCCGTTTGATCTGGGAAATACTACAGAAATATTTCTGATACATTTCATGTTATGTTACGCTCAACATTTGTGAAATATTTCTGTAATGTTTCACGAAAGATTCAGTAAAGCCGTTTGATCTTGGAAATATTACAGAAATTTTTCTGCTGCATTTCGTGTAATGTTACGCTCAACTTTCGTGAAATATTTCTGTAATAATCGACGAAAGATTCAGTAAAGCCGTTTCATTTCGGAAATATAACCAAAATATTTCTGAAACATGTCATGTAATGTTACGCTAAACATTTGTGAAATATCTGTGTAACATTTCACGAAAGATTCGGTAAAGCCGATTGATCTTGGAAATATTACAGAAATATTTCTGATACATTTCATTTAATATTACGCTAAACATTACTGAAATATTTCTGAAACGTTTCAATTAATATTACGCTTAACATTTCTGTAATATTTGTGTAATATTTCACAAAAGACTCAATAAAGAATTTGGATCTTGGAAATATTACAGAAATATTTCTGAAACTTTTTATGTAATATTGAGCTAAACATTTCAGAAATATTTCTGTAATATTCCACGAAAGATTCAGTAAACCCGTTTGATCTTGGAAGTATTACAGAAATTTTCCTGAAACATTTCATGTAATATTGCGCTAAACATTTCTGTAATATTTCTGTAATATTCTACGTAAGACGCAGTACAGTCTTTTGATCTTGGAAATATCACAGAAATATTTCTGATATATCTCATGTAATATTATGCTAAACATTTGTGAAATATTTCTGTAATTATCAAAGAAGTATTCAGTAAAGCTGTTTGATCTTCGAAATTTTAGAGAAATATGTCTGAAACATTTCATGTAATGTTACCCTAAAGAGTTATGAAATATCTCTGTAATATTACAATAAAGATTCAGTAAAGCCGTTTGATCTTGGAAATATAACACAAATATTTCCGAAACAGTTCATGTAAAGTTATGATAAAAATTTCAGAAATATTTCTGTAATATTCCACGAAAGATTCAGTAAAGCCGATTGATCTAGGGAATATTACACAAATATTTCTGAAACAATTAATGTAATTCTAGGATAAACATTTCTGAAATATTTCTATAATATTTCACAATTGATTCAGTAATGCCAGTTGATTTTGGAAATATTACAGAAATATTTCTGATACATTTCATGTAATATTACGCTAAACATTACTGAAATACTTCAGAAACGTTTAAATTAATTTTATGGTTAACATTTCTGAAATGTTTCTTTAATATTTCACGAAAGATTCAGTAAGCCGTTTCACCTTGGAAATATTACAGAAATATTTCTGTAACATTTCATGTACTGCTACGCTCAACTTTCGTGAAATATTTCTGTAATAATCAACGAAAGATTCAGTAAAGCCGTTTGATATTGGTAATATAACACAAATATTTCTGATACATTTCATGTAATATTAAGCTAAACATTACTGAAATATTTCTGAAACATTTCAATTAATATTACGCTAAACATTTCTCAAATATTTCTGTAATATTTCAGGAAAGATTCAGTAAAGCCGTTTGACCTTGGAAATATAACAAAAATATTTCTGAAACAGTTCATGTTATGTTACCATAAACATTTCAGTAATCTTTCTGTAATATTTTTACTAAAGATTCAGTATCGCAAATTATTCTTGGAAATATAAAAAAATATTTCTGAAACATTTCATGTAATATTACGCTAAACATTTATGAAATATTTCTGTAATATTTCAAGAAAGATTCAGTAAAGCCGATTGATCTTGGAAATATTACAGAAATATTTCTGATACATTTCATGTAATATTAAGCTAAACATTACTGAAATATTTCTGAAACATTTCAATTAATATTACGCTAAACATTTCTCAAATATTTCTGTAATATTTCAGGAAAGATTCAGTAAAGCCGTTTGACCTTGGAAATATAACAAAAATATTTCTGAAACATGTCATGTAATGTTACGCTAAACATTTGTGAAATATTTCTGTAATTATCAACGAAATATTCTGTAAAGCTGTTTGGTCTTCGAAATATTACAGAAATATTTCTGAAACATATCATGTAATATTTCGCTAAACATTTCTGTAATATTTGTGTAATATTTCACAAAAGACTCAGTAAAGACCTTGGATCTTGGAAATATTACAGAAATATTTCTGAAACTTTTTATGTAATATTGAGCTAAACATTTCAGAAATATTTCTGTAATATTCCACGAAAGATTCAGTAAACCCGTTTATCTTGGAAGTATTACAGAAATTTTCCTGAAACATTTCATGTAATATTGCGCTAAACATTTCTGTAATATTTCTGTAATATTCTACGTAAGACGCAATAAAGTCTTTTGATCTTGGAAATATTACAGAAATATTTCTGATACATTTCAGGTTATGTTACGATAAACATTAGTGTAATATTACTGTAATATTTCTAAGAAACATTCTGTAAAAAAAACTGTTCTTGGAAATATTACAGAAATATTTCTGAAACATTTCATGTAAAGTAATGATAAAATTTTCAGAAATATTTCTGTAATATTTCAAGAAAGATTCGGTAAAGCCGATTGATCTTGGAAATATTACAGAAATATTTCTGATACATTTCATGTAATATTACCATAAACATTACTGAAATATTTCTGAAACGTTTCAATTAATATTACGCTTAACATTTCTGAAATATTTCTGTAATATTTCACGAAAGATTCAGTAAAGCCGTTTGACCCTGGAATTATTACAGAAATATTTCTGAAATATTTCATGTAATATTACGCTAAACATTTGTGGAATATTTCTGTAATGTTTCACGAAAGATTCAGTAAAGCCGTTTGATCTTGGAAATATAACACAAATATTTCCGAAACAGTTCATGTAAAGTTATGATAAAAATTTCAGAAATATTTCTGTAATATTCCACGAAAGATTCAGTAAAGCTGATTGATCTAGGGAATATTACACAAATATTTCTGAAACAATTAATGTAATTCTAGGATAAACATTTCTGAAATATTTCTATAATATTTCACAATTGATTCAGTAATGCCAGTTGATTTTGGAAATATTACAGAAATATTTCTGATACATTTCATGTAATATTACGCTAAACATTACTGAAATACTTCTGAAACGTTTAAATTAATTTTACGCTTAACATTTCTGAAATGTTTCTTTAATATTTCAGGAAAGATTCAGTAAAGCCGTTTGACCTTCGAAATATTACAGATATATATATATCTGTAACATTTCATGTAATGCTACGCTCAACTTTCGTGAAATATTTCTGTAATAATCAACGAAAGATTCAGTAAAGCCGTTTGATATTGGTAATATAACACAAATATTTCTGATACATTTCATGTAATATTAAGCTAAACATTACTGAAATATTTCTGAAACATTTCAATTAATATTACGCTTAATATTTCTCAAATTTTTCTGTAATATTTCAGGAAAGATTCAGTAAAGCCGTTTGACCTTGGAAATATAACAAAAATATTTCTGAAACAGTTCATGTTATGTTACCATAAACATTTCAGCAATGTTTCTGTAATATTTTTACTAAAGATTCAGTATCGCAAATTATTCTTGGAAATATAAAAAGATATTTCTGAAACATTTCATTTAATATTACGCTAAACATTTATGAAATATTTCTGTAAAATTTCAAGAAAGATTCAGTAAAGCCGATTGATCTTGGAAATATTACAGAAATATTTCTGATACATTTCATGTAATATTAAGCTAAACATTACTGAAATATTTCTGAAACATTTCAATTAATATTACGCTAAACATTTCTCAAATATTTCTGTAATATTTCAGGAAAGATTCAGTAAAGCCGTTTGACCTTGGAAATATAACAAAAATATTTCTGTAATTATCAACGAAATATTCAGTAAAGCTGTTTGGTCTTCAAAATATTAGAGAAATATTTCTGAAACATTTCATGTAATGTTACCCAAAAGAGTTATGAAATATTTCTGTAATATTACAATAAAGATTCAGTAAGGCCATTTTAGCTTGGAATATTACAGAAATATTTCTGAAACATATCATGTAATATTTCGCTAAACATTTCTGTAATATTTGTGTAATATTTCACAAAAGACTCAGTAAAGACCTTGGATCTTGGAAATATTACAGTAATATTTCTGAAACTTTTTAAGTAATATTGAGCTAAACATTTCAGAAATATTTCTGTAATATTCCACGAAAGATTCAGTAAACCCGTTTGATCTTGGAAGTATTACAGAAATTTTCCTGAAACATTTCATGTAATATTGCGCTAAACATTTCTGTAATATTTCTGTAATATTCTACGTAAGACGCAATAAAGTCTTTTGATCTTGGAAATATTACAGAAATATTTCTGATACATTTAAGGTTATGTTACGATAAACATTAGTGTAATATTACTGTAATATTTTTAAGAAACATTCTGTAAAAAAAACTGTTCTTGGAAATATTACAGAAATATTTCTAAAACATTTCATGTAATGTTACCATAAACATTTCAGTAATGTTTCTTTAATATTTTTACGTAAGATTCAGTATCACAAATTATTCTTGGAAATATAAAAGAAATATTTCTGAAACAGTTCATGTAATACTACGCTAAACATTTATGAAATATTTCTGTAATATTTCAAGAAAGATTCGGTAAAGCCGATTGATCTTGGAAATATTACAGAAATATTTCTGAAATATTTCATGTAATATTACGCTAAACATTTATGAAATATGTCTATAATATTTCACGATTAATTCAGTAATTCCAATTTATTTTGGAAATATTACAGTTATATTTCTGATACATTTCATGTAATATTACGCTAAACATTACTGAAATATTTCTGAAACGTTTGAATTAATATCACGCTTAACATTTCTGATATATTTCTGTAATATTTCATGAAAGATTCAGTAAACCCGTTTGATCTTGGAAATATTACGGAAATATTTAAGAAACATTTCATGTAATGTTACAGTAAAAATTTGTGAAATATTATAGAAATATTTCATAAATGTTCAGCGTAATATTACATGAACTGTTTCAAAACTATTTCTGTTATATTTCCAAGATCAATCCGCTTTACTGAATCTTTCGTTGATTATTACAGAATTATTTCAGAAATGTTAACGGAATATTACATAACATGGTACAGAAATATTTCTGTTATATTTCCAAGATCAATCGGCTTTACTGAATCTTTCTCGAAATATTAGAGAAATATTTCAGAAATGTTTAGCGTAACTTTACATGAACTGTTTCAGAAATATTTGGGCTATATTACCAATATCAAACGGCTATACTGAATCTTTCGTTGATTATTACAGAATTATATCTGAAATGTTTATGGTAACAAAACATGAAATGTATCATAAATATTTCTGTAATATTTCCCAGATCAAACGGCTTTACAGAAACTTTCGTGAAATAGTACAGAATTATTTCAGAAATGTTTAGCGTAATATTACATGAAAAGTTTCAGAGATATTTCTGTTATATTTCCAAGAACAATTTTCTTTGCAGAATGTTTCGTAAAAATATTAGAGAAATATTTCAAAAATGTTTATCGTATCATTCCATGAAGTGTTTTAGAAATATTTCTGTAATATTTGCAAGATCAATCGGCTTTACTGAATCTTTTGCGGAATATTACAGAAACATTTCTGAAATTTTTATCATAACTTTACATGAACTGTATCAGAAATATATGCCCTATATTACCAATATCAAGCGGCTTTACTGAATCTTTCGTTGATTATTACAGAAATATTTCAGAAATGTTTATCATTACTTTACATGAAATGTTTCAGAAATATTTCTGCAATATTTCCAAGGTCAAACGGCTTTACTGAATCTTTCGTGAAATATTACAGAAATATTTCAGAAATGTTAAGCGTTTATCGTAACATAACATGAAATGTATCAGAAATATTTCTGTTATATTTCCAAGATCAAACGGTTTTATTCAATCTTTCGTGGAATATTAGAGAAATATTTCAGAAATGTTTATCATAACTTTACATGAAATGTTTCAGAAATATTTCTGTAATATTTCCAAGGTCAATCAGCTTTACTGAATCTTTCTCGAAATATTAGAGATATTTTTCAGAATTGTTTATCGTAGCATTAGATGAATTGTTTCAGAAATATTTCTGTAATATTTCCTAGATCAAACGGCTTTACTGAATCTATCGTGGAATATTACAGAAATATTTCTGAAATGTTTATCATAAAATTACATTTCATGTTTCAGAAATATTTCTGTAATATTTCCAAGATCAATCGGCTTTACTGAATCTTTCTTGAAATATTGCAGAAATATTTCAGAAATGTTTATGATTACTTTTGATGAAATATTTCAGAAATATTTCTCTAATATTTCCAAGATCAATCGGCTTTACTGAATCTTTAGTGAAATATTACAGAATTATTTAAAAAATGTTTATAGTAACATTACATGAAATGATTCAGAAATATTTGATTAACGTTCAGCATAACATTTCATGAAATGTTTCAGTAATATTTCTGTAATATTTCCAATATTAATCGGCTATACTGAATCTTTCTTGAAATATTAGAGAAATATTTCAGAAATGTTTAGCGTAATATTACACGAAAAGTTTCAGAAATATTTCTTTTATATTTCCAAGAATAATTTGCGTTTCTGAATCTTTCGTAAAAATATTACAGAATTATTTCTAAAATGTTTATGGTAACAAAACATGAAATATATCCTAAATATTTCTGTAATATTTCCCAGATCAAACGGCTTTACTGAATCTTTCATGAAATATTACAGCAATATTTCAGAAATGTTAAGCGTAATATTAATTGGAACGTTTCAGAAATATTTCAGTAATGTTTAGCGTAATATTACATGAAATGTTTTAGAAATATTTCTGTAATATTTCCAAGATCAATCGGCTTTACTGAATCTTTCGTGAAATATTACAGAATTATTTCAGAAATGTTTAGCGTAATATTACATGAAATGTTTCAGAAATATTTCTGTTATATTTCCAAGAACAGTTTTCTTTACAGAATGTTTCTTAAAAATATTACAGTAATATTACACTAATGTTTATCGTAACATAACCTGAAATGTATCAGAAATATTTCTGTGATATTTCCAAGATCAATCGGCTTTACTGAATCTTTCGTGGAATATTACAGAAATATTTCTGAAATGTTTAGCTCAATATTACATAAAAAGTTTCAGAAATATTTCTGTAATATTTCCAAGATCCAAGGTCTTTACTGAGTCTTTTGTGAAATATTACACAAATAATACAGAAATGTTTAGCGCAATATTACATGATATGTTTCAGAAATATTTCTGTAATATTCCAAGATAAAATGGCCTTACTGAATCTTTATTGTAATATTACAGAAATATTTCATAACTCTTTAGGGTAACATTACATGAAATGTTTCAGAAATATTTCTCTAATATTTCCAAGATCAAACCGCTTTACTGAATCTTTCGTTGATTATTACAGAAATATTTCACAAATGTTTAGCGTAACATTACATGACATGTTTCAGGAATATTTTTGTTATATTTCCAAGATCAAACGGCTTTACTTAATCTTTCCTGAAATATTACAGAAATATTTGAGAAATGTTTAGCGTAATATTCATTGAAATGTTTCAGAAATATTTCAGTAATGTTTAGCTTAATATTACATGAAATGTATCAGAAATATTTCTGTAATATTTCCAAGATCAATCGGCTTTACTGAATCTTTCTTGAAATATTACAGTAATATTTCATAAATGTTTAGCGTAATATTACATGAAATGTTTCAGTAATATTTCTTTTATATTTCCAAGAATAATTTGCGATACTGAATCTTTCGTAAAAATATTACAGAAACATTACTGAAATGTTTACGGTAACATAAAATGAACTGTTTCAGAAATATTTGTATTATATTACCAATATCAAACGGCTTTACTGAATATTTCGTTGATTATTACAGAAATATTTCACTAATGTTTATTGTAACATAACATGAAATGTATCAGAAATATTTCTGTAGTATTTCCCAGATCAAACGGCTTTACTGAATCTTTCGTGAAATATTACAGACTTATTTCAGAAATGTTTAGCGTAATATTACATGAAATATTTCAGAAATATTTCTGTAATATTACCAGGGTCAAACGGCTTTACTGAATCTTTCATGAAATGTTGCAGAAATATTTCAGTAATGTTTAGCGTAATATTACATGAAATGTATCAGAAATATTTCTGCAATATTTCGAAGGTCAAACGACTTTACTGAATCTTTCGTGAAATATTACAGAAATATTTCAGAAATGTTAAGCGTAAAATTAATTTAAACGTTTTAGAAATATTTCAGTAATGTTTAGCGTAATATTACATGAAATGTATCAGAAATATTTCTGTAATATTTCCAAAATCAATTGGCATTACTGAATCAATTGTGAAATATTATAGAAATATGTGATAAATGTTTAGCGTAATATTACATGAAATGTTTCAAAAATATTTCTGTAATATTTCCAAGATCAATCGGCTTTACTGAATCTTTCGTGAAATATTTGTGTTATATTTCCAAGATCAATCGACTTTACTGAATCTTTCTTGAAATATTACAGAAATGTTTCAGAAATGTTTATCATTACTTTACGTGAAATGTTTCAGAAATATATCTGTAATATTTCCAAGATCAATCGGCTTTACCGAATCTTTCGTGAAATATTACAGAGATATTTCACAAATGTTTAGCGTAACATTACATGACATGTTTCAGAAATATTTTGGTTATATTTCCGAAATCAAACGGTTTTACTGAAGCTTTCGTCGATTATTACAGAAATATTTCACGAAAGTTGAGCGTAACATTATACGAAATGCATCAGAAAAATTTCTGTAATATTTCTAAGATCATACGGTTTTATTGAATCTTTCGTGAAATATTACAGAAATATTTAAGAAATGTTATCGTAGCATTACATGAATTGTTTCAGAAATATTTCTTTATATTTCCAAGATCAAACGATTTTACTGAATCTTTCGTGAAACATTACAGAAATATTTCACAAATGTTTATTGTAACATAATATGAAATGAATCAGAAATATTTCTGTACTATTTCCCAGATCAAACGGCTTTACTGAATGTTTCGTGAAATATTACAGACTTATTTCAGAAATGTTTAGCGTAATATTACATGAAATGTTTCAGAAATATTTCTTTTATATTTCCAGGGTCAAACGGCTCCACTGAATCTTTCTCGAAATATAGAGAAATATTTCAGAAATGTTTATCCTAGAATTACATGAATTGTTTCAGAAATATTTGTGTAATATTCTCAAGATCAATCGGCTTTACTGAATCTTTCGTGGAATATTACAGAAATATTTCTGAAATTCTTATCATAACTTTACATGAACTGTTTCAGAAATATTTGTGTTATATTTCCAAGATCAAATTTCAGAAATATTTCTGTAATATTCCACGAAAGATTCAGTAAAGCCGATTGATCTTGGAAATATTACAGAAATATTTCTAAAACATTTCATGTAATGTTACCATAAACATTACAGTAATGTTTCTTTAATATTTTTACGTAAGATTCAGTATCACAAATTATTCTTGGAAATATAAAAGAAATATTTCTGAAACATTTCATGTAATATTACGCTAAACATTTATGAAATATTTCTGTAATATTTCAAGAAAGGTTCGGTAAAGCCGATTGATCTTGAAAATATTACAGAAATATTTCTGATACATTTCATGTAATAGTACGCTAAACATTACTGAAATATTTCTGTAACGTTTCAATTAATATTACGCTTAACATTTCTGAAATATTTCTGTAATATTTCATGAAAGATTCAGTAAAGCCGTTTGACCCTGGTAATATTACAGAAATATTTCTGAAATATTTCATGTAATATTACGCTAAACATTTCTGAAATAAGTCTGTAATATTTCACGAAAGATTCAGTAAAGCCGTTTCATCTGGGAAATACTACAGAAATATTTCTGATACATTTCATGTTATGTTACGATAAACATTTGTGAAATATTTCTGTAATGTTTCACGAAAGATTCAGTAAAGCCGTTTGATCTTGGAAATATAACACAAATATTTCTGAAACAATTCATGTAATGCTAGGATAAACATTTCTGAAATATTTCTCTATATTTCGAGAAAGATTCAGTAAAGCCGATTGATCTTGGGAATATTACACAAATATTTCTGAAATATTTAATGTAATATTACGCTAAACATTTCTGAAATAAGTCTGTAATAATCAACGGAAGATTCAGTAAAGCTGTTTGATCTTGGAAATATAACAGAAATAATTCTGAAACATGTTATGTAATATTACGCTAAACATTACTGAAATATTTCTGAAACATTTCATGAAATGTTACGATAAACATTTCTGAAATAATTCTGTAATATTTCACGATTGATTCGGTAATGCCAATTGATCTTGGAAATATTACAGAAATATTTCTGATACATTGCATCTAATATTACGCTAAGCATTACTGAAATATTTCTGAAACATTTCAATTAATATTACGCTAAAGATTTCTGAAATATTTCTGTAATATTCCTCCAAAGATTCAGTAAAGCCGATTGATCTTGGAAATTTTACAGAAATATTTCTGAAACATTTCATGTGATGTTACGCTCAACTTTCGTGAAATATTTCTGTAATAATCGACGATAGATTCATTAAAGCCGTTTGACCCTGGAAATATTACAGAAATATTTCTGAAATATTTCATGTAATATTACGCTAAACATTTGTGGAATATTTCTGTAATGTTTCACGAAAGATTCAGTAAAGCCGTTCGATCTTGGAAATATAACACAAATATTTCTGAAACAGTTCATGTAAAGTTATGATAAAAATTTCAGAAATATTTCTGTAATATTCGACGAAAGATTCAGTAATGCCAATTGATTTTGGAAATATTACAGAAATATTTCTGATACATTTCAGGTTATGTTACGATAAACATTAGTGTAATATTACTGTAATATTTTTAAGAAACATTCTGTAAAAAAAACTGTTCTTGGAAATATTACAGAAATATTTCTGAAACATTTCATGTAAAGTAATGATAAACATTTCTGAAACATTTCTGTAATATTTCAAGAAAGATTCAGTAAAGCCGATTGATCTTGGAAATATAACACAAATATTTCTGAAACAGTTCATGTAAAGTTATGATAAAAATTTCAGAAATATTTCTGTAATATTCCACGAAAGGTTCAGTAAAGCCGATTAATCTTGGAAATATTACAGAAATATTTCTAAAACATTTCATGTAATGTTACCATAAACATTTCAGTAATGTTTCTTTAATATTTTTACGTAAGATTCAGTATCACAAATTATTCTAGGAAATATAAAAGAAATATTTCTGAAACATTTCATGTAATATTACGCTAAACATTTCTGAAATAAGTCTGTAATATTTCACGAAAGATTCAGTAAAGCCGTTTCATCTGGGAAATACTACAGAAATATTTCTGAAACAATTCATGTAATGCTAGGATAAACATTTCTGAAATATTTCTCTATATTTCGAGAAAGATTCAGTGAAGCCGTTTGACCCTGGAAATATTACAGAAATATTTCTTAAATATTTAATGTAATATTACGCTAAACATTTCTGAAATAAGTCTGTAATATTTCACGAAAGATTCAGTAAAGCCGTTTGATCTGGGAAATAGTACAGAAATATTTCTGATTCATTTCATATTATGTTACAATAAACATTTGTGAAATATTTCTGTAATGTTTCACGAATGATTCAGTAAAATCGTTTGATCTTGGAAATATAAAGAAATATTTCTGAAACAATTCATGTAATGCTACGATAAACATTTCTGAAATATTTCTGTAATATTTCACGAAAGATTCGGTAAAGCCGATTGATCTTGGAAATATTACAGAAATATTTCTGAAACATTTCATGTAAAGTAATGATAAAAATTTCAGAAATATTTCTGTAATATTCCACGAAAGATTCAGTAAAGCTGATCGATCTTGGAAATATTACAGAAATATTTCTGAAACATTTCATGTAATGTTACCATAAACATTTCAGTAATGTTTCTGTAATATTTTTACGTAAGATTCAGTATCACAAATTATTCTTGGAAATATAAAAGAAATATTTCTGTAACATTTCATGTAATATTCCGCTAAACATTTATGAAATATTTCTGTAATATTTCAAGAAAGATTCAGTAAAGCCGATTGATCTTGGAAATATTACAGAAATATTTCTGATACATTTCATGTAATATTAAGCTAAACATTACTGAAATATTTCTGAAACATTTCAATTAATATTACGCTAAACATTTCTCCAATATTTCTGTAATATTTCAGGAAAGATTCTGTAAAGCCGTTTGATATTGGAAATATTGCAGAAATATTTCTGAAACATGTCATGTAATGTTACGCTAAACATTTGTGAAATATTTGTGTAATTATCAACGAAATATTCAGTAAAGCTGTTTGATCTTCGAAATATTAGAGAAATATTTCTGAAACATTTCATGTAATGTTACCCTAAAGAGTTATGAAATATTTCTGTAATATTACAAGATTCAGTAAGGCCATTTTATCTTGGAATATTACAGAAATATTTCTGAAACTTTTTATGTAATATTGAGCTAAACATTTCAGAAATATTTCCGTAATATTCCACGAAAGATTCAGTAAACCCGTTTGATCTTGGAAGTATTACAAAAATTTTCCTGAAACATTTCATGTAATATTGCGCTAAACATTTCTGTAATATTTCTGTAATATTCTACGTAAGACGCAATAAAGTCTTCTGATCTTGGAAATATTACAGAAATATTTCTGAAACATTTCATGTAAAGTAATGATAAACATTTCTGAAACATGTCTGTAATATTTCAAGAAAGATTCAGTAAAGCCGATTGATCTTGGAAATATAACACATATATTTCTGAAACAGTTCATGTAAAGTTATGATAATAATTTCAGAAATATTTCTGTAATATTCCACGACAGATTCAGTAAAGCCGATTGATCTTGGAAATATTACAGAAATACTTCTAAAACATTTCATGTAATGTGACCATAAACATTTCAGTAATGTTTCTTTAATATTTTTACGTAAGATTCAGTATCACAAATTATTCTTGGAAATATAAAAGAAATATTTCTGAAACATTTCATGTAATATTACGCTAAACATTTCTGTAATATTTCTGTAATATTCTACGTAAGACGCAGTACAGTCTTTTGATCTTGGAAATATTACAGAAATATTTCTGATATATTTCATGTAATATTATGCTAAACTTTACTGAAATATTTCTGAAACATTTCAATTAATATTACGCTTAACATTTCTGAAATATTTCTGTAATATTTCAAGAAAGATTCAGTAAAGCCGTTTGACCCTGGTAATATTACAGAAATATTCCTGAAATGTTTCATGTAATATTACGCTAAACATTTCTGAAATAAGTCTGTAATATTTCACGAAAGATTCAGTAAAGCCGTTTGATCTGGGAAATACTACAGAAATATTTCTGATACATTTCATGTTATGTTACGCTAAACATTTGTGAAATATTTCTGTAATGTTTCACGAAAGATTCAGTAAAGCCGTTTGATCTTGGAAATATTACAGAAATTTTTCTGCTGCATTTCGTGTAATGTTACGCTCAACTTTCGTGAAATATTTCTGTAATAATCGACGAAAGATTCAGTAAAGCCGTTTCATTTCGGAAATATAACCAAAATATTTCTGAAACATGTCATGTAATGTTACGCTAAACATTTGTGAAATATCTGTGTAACATTTCACGAAAGATTCGGTAAAGCCGATTGATCTTGGAAATATTACAGAAATATTTTTGATACATTTCATTTAATATTACGCTAAACATTACTGAAATATTTCTGAAACGTTTCAATTAATATTACGCTTAACATTTCTGTAATATTTGTGTAATATTTCACAAAAGACTCAATAAAGAATTTGGATCTTGGAAATATTACAGAAATATTTCTGAAACTTTTTATGTAATATTGAGCTAACCATTTCAGAAATATTTCTGTAATATTCCACGAAAGATTCAGTAAACCCGTTTGATCTTGGGAGTATTACAGAAATTTTCCTGAAACATTTCATGTAATATTGCGCTAAACATTTCTGTAATATTTCTGTAATATTCTACGTAAGACGCAGTACAGTCTTTTGATCTTGGAAATATCACAGAAATATTTCTGATATATCTCATGTAATATTATGCTAAACATTTGTGAAATATTTCTGTAATTATCAAAGAAATATTCAGTAAAGCTGTTTGATCTTCGAAATTTTAGAGAAATATGTCTGAAACATTTCATGTAATGTTACCCTAAAGAGTTATGAAATATCTCTGTAATATTACAATAAAGATTCAGTAAAGCCGTTTGATCTTGGAAATATAACACAAATATTTCCGAAACAGTTCATGTAAAGTTATGATAAAAATTTCAGAAATATTTCTGTAATATTCCACGAAAGATTCAGTAAAGCCGATTGATCTAGGGAATATTACACAAATATTTCTGAAACAATTAATGTAATTCTAGGATAAACATTTCTGAAATATTTCTATAATATTTCACAATTGATTCAGTAATGCCAGTTGATTTTGGAAATATTACAGAAATATTTCTGATACATTTCATGTAATATTACGCTAAACATTACTGAAATACTTCTGAAACGTTTAAATTAATTTTACGCTTAACATTTCTGAAATGTTTCTTTAATATTTCACGAAAGATTCAGTAAAGCCGTTTGACCTTCGAAATATTACAGATATATATATATCTGTAACATTTCATGTAATGCTACGCTCAACTTTCGTGAAATATTTCTGTAATAATCAACGAAAGATTCAGTAAAGCCGTTTGATATTGGTAATATAACACAAATATTTCTGATACATTTCATGTAATATTAAGCTAAACATTACTGAAATATTTCTGAAACATTTCAATTAATATTACGCTAAACATTTCTCAAATATTTCTGTAATATTTCAGGAAAGATTCAGTAAAGCCGTTTGACCTTGGAAATATAACAAAAATATTTCTGAAACAGTTCATGTTATGTTACCATAAACATTTCAGTAATGTTTCTGTAATATTTTTACTAAAGATTCAGTATCGCAAATTATTCTTGGAAATATAAAAAAATATTTCTGAAACATTTCATGTAATATTACGCTAAACATTTATGAAATATTTCTGTAATATTTCAAGAAAGATTCAGTAAAGCCGATTGATCTTGGAAATATTACAGAAATATTTCTGATACATTTCATGTAATATTAAGCTAAACATTACTGAAATATTTCTGAAACATTTCAATTAATATTACGCTAAACATTTCTCAAATATTTCTGTAATATTTCAGGAAAGATTCAGTAAAGCCGTTTGACCTTGGAAATATAACAAAAATATTTCTGAAACATGTCATGTAATGTTACGCTAAACATTTGTGAAATATTTCTGTAATTATCAACGAAATATTCAGTAAAGCTGTTTGGTCTTCGAAATATTAGAGAAATATTTCTGAAACATTTCATGTAATGTTACCCAAAAGAGTTATGAAATATTTCTGTAATATTACAATAAAGATTCAGTAAGGCCATTTTAGCTTGGAATATTACAGAAATATTTCTGAAACATATCATGTAATATTTCGCTAAACATTTCTGTAATATTTGTGTAATATTTCACCAAAGACTCAGTAAAGACCTTGGATCTTGGAAATATTACAGAAATATTTCTGAAACTTTTTATGTAATATTGAGCTAAACATTTCAGAAATATTTCTGTAATATTCCACGAAAGATTCAGTAAACCCGTTTATCTTGGAAGTATTACAGAAATTTTCCTGAAACATTTCATGTAATATTGCGCTAAACATTTCTGTAATATTTCTGTAATATTCTACGTAAGACGCAATAAAGTCTTTTGATCTTGGAAATATTACAGAAATATTTCTGATACATTTCAGGTTATGTTACGATAAACATTAGTGTAATATTACTGTAATATTTTTAAGAAACATTCTGTAAAAAAAACTGTTCTTGGAAATATTACAGAAATATTTCTGAAACATTTCATGTAATGTTACCATAAACATTTCAGTAATGTTTCTTTAATATTTTTACGTAAGATTCAGTATCACAAATTATTCTTGGAAATATAAAAGAAATATTTCTGAAACGGTTCATGTAATACTACGCTAAACATTTATGAAATATTTCTGCAATATTTCAAGAAAGATTCGGTAAAGCCGATTGATCTTGGAAATATTACAGAAATATTTCTGAAACATTTCATGTAAAGTAATGATAAACATTTCTGAAACATTTCTGTAATATTTTAAGAAAGATTCAGTAAAGCCGATTGATCTTGGAAATATAAAAGAAATATTTCTGAAATATTTCATGTAATATTACGCTAAACATTTATGAAATATGTCTATAATATTTCACGATTAATTCAGTAATTCCAATTTAATTTGGAAATATTACAGTTATATTTCTGATACATTTCATGTAATATTACGCTAAACATTACTGAAATATTTCTGAAACGTTTGAATTAATATCACGCTTAACATTTCTGATATATTTCTGTAATATTTCATGAAAGATTCAGTAAACCCGTTTGATCTTCGAAATATTACGGAAATATTCAAGAAACATTTCATGTAATGTTACAGTAAAAATTTGTGAAATATTATAGAAATATTTCATAAATGTTCAGCGTAATATTACATGAACTGTTTCAAAAATATTTCTGTTATATTTCCAAGATCAATCCGCTTTACTGAATCTTTCGTGAAATATTACAGAATTATTTCAGAAATGTTAACGGAATATTACATAACATGGTACAGAAATATTTCTGTTATATTTCCAAGATCAATCGGCTTTACTGAATCTTTCTCGAAATATTAGAGAAATATTTCAGAAATGTTTAGCGTAACTTTACATGAACTGTTTCAGAAATATTTGGGCTATATTACCAATATCAAACGGCTATACTGAATCTTTCGTTGATTATTACAGAATTATATCTGAAATGTTTATGGTAACAAAACATGAAATGTATCATAAATATTTCTGTAATATTTCCCAGATCAAACGGCTTTACAGAAACTTTCGTGAAATAGTACAGAATTATTTCAGAAATGTTTAGCGTAATATTACATGAAAAGTTTCAGAGATATTTCTGTTATATTTCCAAGAACAATTTTCTTTGCAGAATGTTTCGTAAAAATATTAGAGAAATATTTCAAAAATGTTTATCGTATCATTCCATGAAGTGTTTTAGAAATATTTCTGTAATATTTGCAAGATCAATCGGCTTTACTGAATCTTTTGCGGAATATTACAGAAACATTTCTGAAATTTTTATCATAACTTTACATGAACTGTATCAGAAATATATGCCCTATATTACCAATATCAAGCGGCTTTACTGAATCTTTCGTTGATTATTACAGAAATATTTCAGAAATGTTTATCATTACTTTACATGAAATGTTTCAGAAATATTTCTGCAATATTTCCAAGGTCAAACGGCTTTACTGAATCTTTCGTGAAATATTACAGACTTATTTCAGAAATGTTTATCGTAACATAACATGAAATGTTTCAGAAATATTTCTGTTATATTTCCAAGATCAAACGGTTTTATACAATCTTTCGTGGAATATTAGAGAAATATTTCAGAAATGTTTATCATAACTTTACATGAAATGTTTCAGAAATATTTCTGTAATATTTCCAAGGTCAATCGGCTTTACTGAATCTTTCTCGAAATATTAGAGATATTTTTCAGAAATGTTTATCGTAGCATTAGATGAATTGTTTCAGAAATATTTCTGTAATATTTCCAGGGTCAAACGGCTTTACTGAATCTTACATCGATTATTACAGAAATATTTCACGAAAGTTGAGCGTAACATTACATGAAATGTTACAGAAATATGTCTGTAATATTACCAAGGTCAAACGGCTTTACTGAATCTCTAGTGAAATATTACAGAATTATTTCTGAAATGTTTATCGTAACATTTCATGAAATGCATGAGAAATATTTGAGTAACGTTTAGCATAACATTACATGAAATGTTACAAAAATATTCCTGTAATATTTCCAAGGTCAAACGGCTTTACTGAATCTATAGTTAAATATTACAGAATTATTTCTAAATGTTTAGCGTAATATTACATGAAATGTTTAGCGTAATATTACATGAAATGTTTCAGAAATATTTTTTTTATATTTCCAAGAATAATTTGTGGTACTGAATCTTTCGTAAAAATATTACAGAAACATTACTGAAATGTTTATGGTAACATTACATGGAATGTTTCAGAAATATTTCCGTAATATTTCCAAGATCAATCTGCTACACTGAATCTTTCGTGGAATATTACAGAAATATTTGTGAAATTTTTATCATAACTTTATATGAACTGTTTCGGTAATATTTGTGTTATATTTCCAAGATCAATCGGCTTTACTGAATCTTTCGTGGAATATTACAGAAATATTTCTGAAATTTTTATCATAACTTTACATGAACTGTTTCAGAAATATTTGTGTTATATTTCCAAGATGAAACGGCTTTAAATCGTTAGTGCAACATTACAGAAATATTTCACAAATGTTTAGCTTAATATTAAATGAAATATTTCAGAAATTTTTCTGTAATATTTCCAGGGTCAAACGGCTTTACTGAATCTTTCGTCGATTATTACAGAAATATTTCACGAAAGTTGAGCGTAAAATTACATGAAATGTTTCAGAAATATTTCTGTTGTATTTCCAAGAACGGTTTTCTTTACAGAATGTATCGTAAAAATATTACCGAAATATTTCACTAATGTTTATTGTAACATAACATGAAATGTATCAGAAATATTTCTGTAGTATTTCTAAGATCAAACGGCTTTACTGAATCTTTTTTGAAACATTACAGAAATATTTCACTAATGTTTAGCGTAACATTACGTAACATGTTTCAGAATTATTGCTGTTATATTTCCAAGATCAAACGGCTTTACTGAATCTTTCGTTGATTATTACAGAAATATTTCACGAATGTGGAGCGTAGCAGTACATGAAATGTTACAGAAAAAATTCTGTAATATTTCCAAGGTCAAACGGCTTACTGAATCTTTCGTGAAATATTACAGAAATATTTCAGAAATATTTAGCGTAATATTAATTCAAATGTTTTAGAAATTTTTCAGTAATGTTTAGTGTAATATTACATGAAATGTATCAGAAATTTTTCTGTAATATTTCCAAGATCAATTGGCATTACTGAATCAATCGTGATATATTATAGAAATATTTCATAAATGTTTATTGTAACATAACATGAAATGTATCAGGAATATTTCTGTAGTATTTCCCAGATCAAACGGCTTTACTGAATCTTTCGTGAAATATTACAGACTATTTAATAAATGTTTAGCGTAATATTACATGAAATATTTCAGTCATATTTCTGTAATATTTCCAAGATCAATCGGATTTACTGAATCTTTCGTGAAATATTACAGAATTATTTCAGAAATGTTTAGCGTAACATTACATAACACGTTACAGAAATATTTCTGTTATATTTCCAAGATCAAACGGCTCTACTGTATCTTTCGTGAAATATTACAGAATTATTTCAGAAATGTTCAGAGTAACATTACATGAAATGTATCAGAAATATTTCTGTAATATTTCCAAGATCAATTGGCATTACTGAATCAATCGTGAAATATTATAGATATATTTCATAAATGTTTATTTATTAGCGTAATATTACATGAAATGTTTCAGAAATATTTCTGTTATATTTCCAAGAACAGTTTTCTTTACAGAATGTTTCGTAAAAATATTACAGAAATATTTCACTAATGTTTATCGTAACATAACATGAAATGTATCAGAAATATTTATGTAGTATTTCCCACATCAAATGGCTTTACTGAATCTTTCTCGAAATATTACAGACTTGTTTCAGAAATGTTTACAGAAATATTTCAGTAATGTTTAGCGTAATATTACATGGAATGTATCAGAAATATTTCTGCAATACTTCTAAGATCAAACGGCTTTACTGAATCTTTTTTGAAACATTACAGAAATATTTCACTAATGTTTAGCGTAACATTACATAACATGTTTCAGAATTATTTCTGTTATATTTCCAAGATCAAATGGCTTTTTCTGAATCTTTCGTTGATTATTACTGAAATACTTCTGAAACGTTTAAATTAATTTTACGCTTAACATTTCTGAAATATTTCTGTAATAATCAACGAAAGATTCAGTAAAGCCGTTTGATCTTGGAAATATTAGAGAAATATTTCTGAAACATTTCATGTAATGTTACCCTAAAGAGTTATGAAATATTTCTGTAATATTACAATAAAGATTCAGTAAGGCCATTTTATCTCGGTAATATAACACAAATATTTCTGAAACAGTCCATGTTATGTTACCATAAACATTTCAGTAATGTTTCTGTAATATTTTTACGAAAGATTCAGTATCACAAATTATTCTTGGAAATATAAAAGAAATATTTCTGAAACATTTCATGTAATATTACGCTAAACATTTATGAAATATTTCTGTAATATTACAATAAAGATTCGGTAAAGCCGATTGATCTTGGAAATATTACAGAAATATTTCTGATACATTTCATGTAATATTAAGCTAAACATTACTGAAATATTTCTGAAACATTTCAATTAATATTACGCTAAACATTTCTCAAATATTTCTGTAATATTTCAGGAAAAATTCAGTAAAACCGTTTGACCTTGGAAATATAACAAAAATATTCATGAAACATGTCATGTAATGTTACGCTAAACATTTGTGAAATATTTCTGTAATAATCAACGAAAGATTCAGTAAAGCGGTTTGATCTTGGAAATATTAGAGAAATATTTCTGAAACATTTCATGTAATGTTACCCTAAAGAGTTATGAAATATTTCTGTAATATTACAATAAAGATTCAGTAAGGCCATTTTATCTCGGAATATTACAGAAATATTTCTGAAACATATCATGTAATATTGCGCTAAACATTTCTGTAATATTTGTGTAATATTTCACAAAAGACTCAGTAAAGACCTTGGATCTTGGAAATATTACAGAAATATTTCTGAAACTTTTTATGTAATATTGAGCTAAACATTTCAGAAATATTTCTGTAATATTCCACGAAAGATTCAGTAAAGCCGATTGATCTTGGAAATATTACAGAAATATTTCTGATACATTTCAGGTTATGTTACGATAAACATTAGTGTAATATTACTGTAATATTTTTAAGAAACATTCTGTAAAGAAAACTGTTCTTGGAAATATAACAGAAATATTTCTGAAACATTTCATGTAATATTACGCTAAACATTACTGAAATATTTCTGAAACGTTCCAATTAATATTACGCTTAACATTTCTGAAATATTGCTGTAATATTTCATGAAAGATTCAGTAAAGCCGTTTGACCCTGGAAATATTACAGAAATATTTCTGAAACAGTTCATGTAAAGTTATGATAAAAATTTCAGAAATATTTCTGTAATATTCCACGAAAGATTCAGTAAAGCCGATTGATCTTGGAAATATTACAGAAATATTTCTAAAACATTTCATGTAATGTTACCATAAACATTACAGTAATGTTTCTTTAATATTTTTACGTAAGATTCAGTATCACAAATTATTCTTGGAAATATAAAAGAAATATTTCTGAAACATTTCATGTAATATTACGCTAAACATTTATGAAATATTTCTGTAATATTTCAAGAAAGATTCGGTAAAGCCGATTGATCTTGGAAATATTACAGAAATATATCTGATACATTTCATGTAATATTACGCTAAACATTACTGAAATATTTCTGAAACGTTTCAATTAATATTACGCTTAACATTTCTGAAATATTTCTGTAATATTTCATGAAAGATTCAGTAAAGCCGTTTGACCCTGGTAATATTACAGAAATATTTCTGAAATATTTCATGTAATATTACGCTAAACATTTCTGAAAGAAGTCTGTAATATTTCACGAAAGATTCAGTAAAGCCGTCTGATCTGGGGAATAGTACAGCAATATTTCTGATACATTTCATGTTATGTTACAATAAACATTTGTGAAATATTTCTGTAATGATTCACGAAAGATTCAGTAATTCCAATTGATTATGGAAATATTACAGTAATATTTCTGATACATTTCATGTAATATTACGCTAAACATTACTGAAATATTTCTGTAATATTTCATGAAAGATTCAGTAAACCCGTTTGATCTTGGAAATATTACAGAAATATTTAGGAAACATTTCATGTAATGTTACAGTCAAAATTTGTGAAATATTTCTGTAATATTCCACAAAAGATTCAGTAAAACCATTTGATCTTGGAAATATTACAGAAATTTTCCTGAAACATTTCATGTAATATTGTGCTAAACATTTGTGTAAAATTACTGTAATATTCCACGAAAGACGCAGTAAAGCCGTTTGATCTGGGAAATACTACAGAAATATTCCTGATACATTTCATGTTATGTTACAATAAACATTTATGAAATATTTCTATAATATTTCACGATTGATTCAGTAATGCCAATTGATCTTGGAAATATTACAGAAAAATTTCTGATACATTTCATGTAATATTACACTAAACATTACTGAAATATTTCTAAAACATTTCAATTAATATTACGCTAAACATTTCTGAAATATTTCTGTAATATTTCACGAAAGATTCAGTAAGCCGTTTGACCTTGGAAATATTACAGAAATATTTCTGTAACATTTCATGTACTGCTACGCTCCACTTTTGTGAAATATTTCTGTAATAATCAACGGAAGATTCAGTAAAGCTGTTTGATCTTGGAAATATAACAGAAATAATTCTGAAACATGTTATGTAATATTACGCTAAACATTACTGAAATATTTCTGAAACATTTCATGAAATGTTACGATAAACATTTCTGAAATAATTCTGTAATATTTCACGATTGATTCGGTAATGCCAATTGATCTTGGAAATATTACAGAAATATTTCTGATACATTGCATCTAATATTACGCTAAACATTACTGAAATATTTCTGAAACATTTCAATTAATATTACGTTAAAGATTTCTGAAATATTTCTGTAATATTCCTCCAAAGATTCAGTAAAGCCGATTGATCTTGGAAATTTTACAGAAATATTTCTGAAACATTTCATGTGATGTTACGCTCAACTTTCGTGAAATATTTCTGTAATAATCGACGAAAGATTCATTAAAGCCGTTTGACCCTGGAAATATTACAGAAATATTTCTGAAATATTTCATGTAATATTACGCTAAACATTTGTGGAATATTTCTGTAATGTTTCACGAAAGATTCAGTAAAGCCGTTTGATCTTGGAAATATAACACAAATATTTCTGAAACAGTTCATGTAAAGTTATGATAAAAATTTCAGAAATATTTCTGTAATATTCCACGAAAGATTCAGTAATGCCAATTGATTTTGGAAATATTACAGAAATATTTCTGATACATTTCAGGTTATGTTACGATAAACATTAGTGTAATATTACTGTAATATTTTTAAGAAACATTCTGTAAAAAAAACTGTTCTTGGAAATATTACAGAAATATTTCTGAAACATTTCATGTAAAGTAATGATAAACATTTCTGAAACATTTCTGTAATATTTCAAGAAAGATTCAGTAAAGCCGATTGATCTTGGAAATATAACACAAATATTTCTGAAACAGTTCATGTAAAGTTATGATAAAAATTTCAGAAATATTTCTGTAATATTCCACGAAAGATTCAGTAAAGCCGATTAATCTTGGAAATATTACAGAAATATTTCTAAAACATTTCATGTAATGTTACCATAAACATTTCAGTAATGTTTCTTTAATATTTTTACGTAAGATTCAGTATCACAAATTATTCTTGGAAATATAAAAGAAATATTTCTGAAACATTTCATGTAATATTACGCTAAGCATTTATGAAATATTTCTGTAATATTTCAAGAAAGATTCGGTAAATCCGATTGATCTTGGAAATATTACAGAAATATTTCTGATACATTTCATGTAATATTACGCTAAACATTTCTGAAATAAGTCTGTAATATTTCACGAAAGATTCAGTAAAGCCGTTTCATCTGGGAAATACTACAGAAATATTTCTGAAACAATTCATGTAATGCTAGGATAAACATTTCTGAAATATTTCTCTATATTTCGAGAAAGATTCAGTGAAGCCGTTTGACCCTGGAAATATTACAGAAATATTTCTTAAATATTTAATGTAATATTACGCTAAACATTTCTGAAATAAGTCTGTAATATTTCACGAAAGATTCAGTAATGCCAGTTGATTTTGGAAATATTACAGAAATATTTCTGATTCATTTCATATTATGTTACAATAAACATTTGTGAAATATTTCTGTAATGTTTCACGAATGATTCAGTAAAATCGTTTGATCTTGGAAATATAAAGAAATATTTCTGAAACAATTCATGTAATGCTACGATAAACATTTCTGAAATATTTCTGTAATATTTCACGAAAGATTCGGTGAAGCCGATTTATCTTGGAAATATTACAGAAATATTTCTGAAACATTTCATGTAAAGTAATGATAAAAATTTCAGAAATATTTCTGTAATATTCCACGAAATATTCAGTAAAGCTGATCGATCTTGGAAATATTACAGAAATATTTCTGAAACATTTCATGTAATGTTACCATAAACATTTCAGTAATGTTTCTGTAATATTTTTACGTAAGATTCAGTATCACAAATTATTCTTGGAAATATAAAAGAAATATTTCTGTAACATTTCATGTAATATTCCGCTAAACATTTATGAAATATTTCTGTAATATTTCAATAAAGATTCGGTCAGCCGATTGATCTTGGAAATATTGCAGAAATATTTCTGATACATTTCGTGTAATATTACGCTAAACATTACTGAAATATTTCTGAAACGTTTCAATTAATTTTACGCTTAACATTTCTGAAATGTTTCTGTAATATTTCACGAAAGATTCAGTAAAGCCGTTTGACCTTCGAAATATTACAGATATATATGTCTGTAACATTTCATGTAATGCTACGCTAAACATTACTGAAATATTTCTGAAATATTTCATGTAATATTACGCTAAACATTTCTCAAATATTTCTGTAATATTTCAAGAAAGATTCAGTAAAGCCGATTGATCTTGGAAATATTACAGAAATATTTCTGATACATTTCATGTAATATTAAGCTAAACATTACTGAAATATTTCTGAAACATTTCAATTAATATTACGCTAAACATTTCTCCAATATTTCTGTAATATTTCAGGAAAGATTCTGTAAAGCCGTTTGATATTGGAAATATTGCAGAAATATTTCTGAAACATGTCATGTAATGTTACGCTAAACATTTGTGAAATATTTGTGTAATTATCAACGAAATATTCAGTAAAGCTGTTTGATCTTCGAAATATTAGAGAAATATTTCTGAAACATTTCATGTAATGTTACCCTAAAGAGTTATGAAATATTTCTGTAATATTACAAGATTCAGTAAGGCCATTTTATCTTGGAATATTACAGAAATATTTCTGAAACTTTTTATGTAATATTGAGCTAAACATTTCAGAAATATTTCCGTAATATTCCACGAAAGATTCAGTAAACCCGTTTGATCTTGGAAGTATTACAAAAATTTTCCTGAAACATTTCATGTAATATTGCGCTAAACATTTCTGTAATATTTCTGTAATATTCTACGTAAGACGCAATAAAGTCTTCTGATCTTGGAAATATTACAGAAATATTTCTGAAACAGTTCATGTAAAGTTATGATAATAATTTCAGAAATATTTCTGTAATATTCCACGACAGATTCAGTAAAGCCGATTGATCTTGGAAATATTACAGAAATACTTCTAAAACATTTCATGTAATGTGACCATAAACATTTCAGTAATGTTTCTTTAATATTTTTACGTAAGATTCAGCATCACAAATTATTCTTGGAAATATAAAAGAAATATTTCTGAAACATTTCATGTAATATTACGCTAAACATTTCTGTAATATTTCTGTAATATTCTACGTCAGACGCAGTACAGTCTTTTGATCTTGGAAATATTACAGAAATATTTCTGATATATTTCATGTAATATTATGCTAAACTTTACTGAAATATTTCTGAAACATTTCAATTAATATTACGCTTAACATTTCTGAAAAATTTCTGTAATATTTCAAGAAAGATTCAGTAAAGCCGTTTGACCCTGGTAATATTACAGAAATATTCCTGAAATATTTCATGTAATATTACGCTAAACATTTCTGAAATAAGTCTGTAATATTTCACGAAAGATTCAGTAAAGCCGTTTGATCTGGGAAATACTACAGAAATATTTCTGATACATTTCATGTTATGTTACGCTCAACATTTGTGAAATATTTCTGTAATGTTTCACGAAAGATTCAGTAAAGCCGTTTGATCTTGGAAATATTACAGAAATTTTTCTGCTGCATTTCGTGTAATGTTACGCTCAACTTTCGTGAAATATTTCTGTAATAATCGACGAAAGATTCAGTAAAGCCGTTTCATTTCGGAAATATAACCAAAATATTTCTGAAACGTGTCA